>JAYESA010000003.1:156737559-157162559 GCA_036927795.1 Iris macrosiphon
AGAAATTTCTCAATTAATAATTTATATTTATTTTTTTAATGGTAGCGTATATTTGGAATTTCTCAATTAATAAATTGTTTTCAGTTTTCTTAATGATAACATATATTGGAAATTTCTCAATTAATAAAAAAATTCATTTGTTAATGATATTTGTTTTATTTTTATTTTACAAAAAATTTGTAAATTTTGTCAACGAAATAAACTTCATTCATTTTTCTTAATAATTTGCTATATTTATTCTCTGTTTCAATAAAGAAAAATTATTCTTCAATATCATTTTCATTGTTATTGTTGTTTTTGTATAATAATGAGGCCCAAGGGCATAGTATTTTTTTATTATTGTTCTATAAATTTATCCACCCCAAGTCCAAGGGCAATTTTTCTTTTTCATTTAAACCAATATTTTTTCTTTTTCTTCTTTTATACTATTTTGATTTTTTTTTTTTTTTTTTTTTTTTTGAAAATAATAATAAAGTCCAAGGACTAGTTTTTTTTTTTAATATGTTTTATAAAGTTATCCAGGCCCGGGCCAGTCGGCATTTTTTTATTAACACCCGGTCTGTCCAGACCCAGCTCGGTCTAGACCGTTTCTACCCGGATTCTGGGCCGGATGCCGGACTTTATTTGGGGTTTTGGTTTACAGTCCAACTCGGTCTGGACCAGTTATCTTGATCGGGCTGGGCTTGCTCAGCCAGAACCCAATCAAGTCCGGTCAAAAGCGGACCGGGTCAGCCAGCCCGGCCACGTTGCAACTTGAGGAATCACTTACCCTCCCTCTTTTGCTTAAGGAGCCTCCTACCGAAAGACTTTTGATACTTGTCTAGCAGCTCAGTATGCGAAGAAATATTGCAGCAAAACAGCACCGTACGGTCAATGCTCTCATGTCCAAGTTTCTCGTTAGGTCTGTCGCACTTCACAAAAATGAAACGAAAAAATGACCCTGCTGTTTTGACATTCTGCACCCGTGGTGACTAATGCGCCTATAATGGTATATATGAAGCTATATACTAAAACATATACATCATATATCAGCTGCTCATCCTCAACTAAGTTTCATGAGCATGAAGCTCAACTTGGAACACGAAAAAATAAATTTACATAAGAAAAGATGGATAAAGTACTACTAGTACTACACTATCATAATTGATCGAATAATAATCGCAAGCCACTGTATTCTTATTTAGCTAGTAATGAATGCTATAAATAAGTAATTAGGTCAAATTCCACTAGAGCAACAACACGCTGTTGTAATGCTATGTGACCATTATAAATAAAACAGAAAAAAAAAACTTGCATATCCGCAGAACTTAGATATCGTTGCAGGCTTCCTTAATCCATATGTATCATGCTCCATTTCAATGGAAGAAAAGATGTAGATGGTGTTGCGGATCGCACTTATGGAAAATAGAAAGCTATGAAAATTCATAGTGACAAGTAATCATTGCCCAGAACATTCAATATATTAGATATAAAACTGATGTTTAATTCAAGGTACACATCCACAAAACACAAAATAAAAAAAAATCAGAACATTAAGCTTACTGGCTCCAAGACAACTATAGAGGAAATTATATAGGTCATGATCAGAACAAAAAAGGGACGATGACTTTACAATAATACTCTTAGTTCAGGAGATGCCACCGCTCATTCTCATTTTAGTCTCGACTTTTTTCTTCTTTTTTTGTCTTAATGTTAGTCCAACTTTTTACCCTAATTTCCTGCCCCTGTTTCGTTTGGGGGCAACCACTGACCATCCTTCCTCGTCGGGCATCTCTCTTGGTTTTGGATTGCTTGTAGCCGTTTCTTTTGCCATTACTGGCTCATCCACCATCATGTCAGACGCCTCTTCATCTGAACTCTCATCGGCAGCATCACTAATCACCTACATCATGAACAAAAGCATATTGAAATCAGCTCCATCAAGCAACCTACTAAGAGCATAACTCTAGTTACTTGATCTGGCAGGTTCTATAAAGCAACTCAACACATGACTGAACAAAATTCATGAAGAAAAGCGAACAAATTCGTAATTTTCAGATTGCTAGACAATTCCAAACAGCAGTAACAATTTTCTTTGAAGATCTCTTCAGGCTATTTTTAAGGCATATTCTTGATCGTCTCTGTTCATCCCACATAGTAGCAAGCATCTTGTTTCTAAAGCATGGGTACTTTTGTGACAGCTCAGGGGATTTTTACCTTTAGCTTACTTCATACTAGCAGCTGTCTAGAAATGCTCTCAAGCCACATAATTTTCCTATTAGTAAATTATAATCAAACTATATCACCGTGTGTCTATTCTTTTCCAGTCTACGTGACAGTTGGAGGGTGTTCCCAGTTGCTCAGCTTGAACTAAATGACCAAAGAGTAGGGTGTACCTAGTCGCCAAGTGGATACTGGAGAATTGGCACCAAAAAGGGTTAACATCAGTGATAGAAAACTTCATCAATTCTTTTGTGGGCTTTCTCGTGCTCCATAGCCGAGAACCCATTTTAATGTTGAAGGCTTAGATCATGATTTTCAAATCCTGGATGCTAGTCACCCTTGACTGGAAAAACCAAGCCATGTTTGATCTATCCATACCAAGTAAAATTTTCTTTTACGTTCTAAATGCACACAACTATTTCTTCCATTGCAGCATTAACTTTTATACCAGAATCAAGCTAGACATCAGGAAGTTACCCGAAGATAGGTGGACCTATCTGACCCAACATACTATCATGTCACCAACATGAGATAGTGAGATCTTCAATATTGATGCAAAGTTAGGTTTATCAACCCTTTTGGCGCAAGATTTAACCAAATGTCCAAGCAACCAATGTTCTTGTGGCACAAATTTCACATATCTGCACATTAGATCTTTTTCAAAAGATTCGTAACCTTTTTAGAAGAAAACCAGAAAATTTAGGAAGTTTAGAGAAGGGCAGAATCTGGGGGTTTCTACATGTTCAAAACAGACTATTATGATATGATAGGACAAACCAGCATATTCAATCTCTATCTCAGTCAGCTTTTTATTTTGGTTCTAGACTTCCCGTACGTAAAAGCATCTGCCTCATCTCCTCACTAGGTTTTTGCTCCCTAGCCCTCACATTATAACAGTAACGGTTTCAAAAATGAAAAAGAAATGTCTTTGACCAAAATTTTAAGGAATATTTACCATAGCTAGCGACTTGTAAGCCTTATCTTAGTGATCATCCTATTACTACTGCTACTGCTACTGCTTCCTTTTCTGTCACCATTCGCTTGAAAACAACCCCAATGTCCTTCCCGCTCTGATCCAGCTACCCTCTTGCTGATGTACTTTCTTTTAATGGACAAATGCTTAAGCCAATAAGAAAGGAAGCAAATAGTGTGCAATGTTCAAATGTAAAAAGATCGATTTATTACATGAGAGGTCTGGATTTCCCAGAATAATAAGAAGCTGGCTTTACCAATTCCCTTTTGTTAGATAACCAACCAATCAAACACTGGAACAAACATGTTTATGAGATAAAAAAAGGCGAAGAATTGGTAAGCTAGTCTACTTACAGGGATGGGTCAGTGTGTGTGTGTGTGTGTGTGTGTGTGTGTGTGTGTGTGCCCCCACGTGTAGGTGTAGGTGTAGGTGTAGGTGTGGGTGTGTGGGTGAGGGGTGTGAGCCACATTTGATAGTTGAGGGCCCTTTATTGATCAGGCATCCACAACTTTCAGGGAGATAGGAGGTCGGAAAGTCTTGAGCCAAAATGTGTGGGGGCACAAGAGGAAAGCTTAAAACTAGGCCAATAAAGGGTTGCATATAGGAATGGACCTCACATCCACATAAAGAAACGTGCAGTAGGAGATTCCTCCACTAATATTGATAATAGGGAAACAAAGGTACCTCCACAAATGCTGGTTCACAGTGCAATAAAGAGAGAGAAGACGATGGAAAGAGAGTCAAACTGACAGAAACCTCAAATATTAAAAGTTTGAAGTGTGTTTTGGATATTTAATTTATGGCTTCCACCCTAATTCTTGATTAGTGAAGGTTTAGTTTTTCAGATGAATAGAACTAATCAAATACTATTGCATCATGAGGCGTCACTTGGTGCAACAATTGGTTTAGCTCTTGCATCTTTGAGGACGTGGGTTCACGTCCCAAAAACAGCCTCTCCAAGAAAGAGGTAAGCCTTGCATCTTCACATCAGGCCCTGCATTAGCTGGAGCCTCGTGGCAGTGGGACACCCTTTTTATACTATCACAGTATCAACAGATATTAATGTAATCATTCTTTACCTTCCAAGACATCCATGTTTGCCAGGGGGAGAAGAATCAAATTGACAAAGAACATTTTGAACATCAGATGTTACCAATGTCAGTAGTGATTGTTCCATCTTATTATCCAAATTTGATGAAAATGCTCCAAATTAAGTCTAGACCAAGATCCAAAACCATCAATGATCTTTTCAAGTGCATTTGACCGCGCACCTAACTACTGGCACATGATTGAACCACATCACTAAACCCTGAGAGAACATTTTGAGCATCAGGGGTTACCAATGTCACTAGTGATCATTCCATCTTATTATACAAAGTTAATGAAAATGTTCCATACTAAGTCTAGACCAAGATCCAAAACCATCAATGAGCTTTTCAAGTGTATTTGGCCATGCACTTGATCATTGGCATATGATTGAACCATGTCACTAACTGAGAGATACTCAAGTCACTTAACACATGAACCTGGATTTGCACAATCAACACAAAAGAGAGCTATCTACATCACCGTGGATGCATTTTCCCTCGTGATAGATGGTTAATGCAAACTTATGTCAGGTGTTGCATATCATTCTACATGGAATGATGTTTATTCACAAATTCTAAAGAAGAGAAGGATCAACAGTACATATACTTCTCAAGTATTACTATATGCTGAGTTGATCTCTCTAGTTTAATGGCTAACAAACAAGTTGTATTTGATGCGTGAATTTTGAGCATGTCCAGACCGTCGAAGGGTGAGAAGAGCAATTGAGTTCATGCATGCAATAATTTCTTCGAAGTCCATATGCAAACAATCATGAAGAAAACTGCATGAATTGAAGACCAATTTATCGGCAGGCCTGATTAGTCGGTGATTACAATAAATTAACAACAATAAAGCCTTTATCTCAAAATCTTAGGATCGGTTGTTTGAATCATTTTCTTCCATTCAGCTCTGTTAAGGACCATGTCCTCTGTAACACTAAAAAGAACCATGACCGTCTTTAAAACTTCAATCCATGTTCGTTAGGCCTACCTCTAGTCCTAAGCGGCTTCTTTGATTAATATCTTCTCTTTCCTCCTTAGGAGCATTTACTTGTTGAAGCCCCCCAATCTGCTGGACCAAAAGAAAAGAAAACAAGGCAAGGCATAGCTGGGTGCAAACACAAGTACTCGAGCAGGTGGGTCCACACCATTTTCCACGGACGGCCATGGAAATTTTGTCACAGTTTCAAACATCAGGCTTTCACTTTTTCTTCTATGATTGATGGGTCCCACGCATGCATGGCCACTAGGAACAGTCTTTAACGCGTAAATGACTAAGTGGCAGGCCATAGATCTTCACACCACTTTGTCATACGGGATTCACATCCCATGCACCATCATGTGCTTTGTTCTCCAGCCGAAGAAGCATACAGCAGTGAAGATTTAGTTTTTCTATTGTGCAATTTTCGGTGAGATTGACTTTTACAAAGATCAAAATGAGATTAATTTCTCATGTGATTTCGGTTTTTAAAGTAAACCAAGAAGAGATTTTCACAACAAGAAATTTTGTTTTCAAGGCGATTTTCTTTACCAAGGACAAGAGTGGTTATTATGTAGATATGTTTCCGATATATACATAAGATATAAGTTTTCTCTCCTATTTCTCCCATAAAAAGAGCTTATTGGTTCCTTTTTCAAGATCCAACTCTTCCATGCAAAGTTCCACAAAAAATGATTCGGGAGAAATTAGTAAGTTCCATCTTCCTTATCAGTCATCTAAGCAAACAACAGAAAGAACCATGGTTTTCATCTTTCCTTATTCCCCATCTATGCAAACAACGGACAGAACCGTCTAATTTCCTTATTCCTCGTCTACCGCAAACAATAGAAAGAAACATAAAAACCGAGGAAAAGGGAACGAAAACGGGAATGAAGGAACTTCTTCCTTGATCGTCAGGATGCCCAAGAATCAACAAGAAGACTTCTCCCCAAGCACGATTTCTTCACCATCATCAAGAGAACTCTACAAAAAGGGATGTGAGATTATAAGATCATTTTCTATTTTACATTTTTTATTGTAGTCAATTGTGATCTTCACTTACGTTTTCCAGGGGATGTAGCCCAAGGGACTTTGGGGGACTCTGTCTAGGGTCTAAATCGTGGCGAACTAGATTACTTCATTAGATCTAGGGTGCTCGGAATTAGGTAAGGCTGACGATAGGAGAGTGTACTTGTATCCAAAAAATTTAGTAGATTTAAGCCTCCTGCAAGGAAACCAACTAAAAATCGATATGTTTGCTTGTTCTCTTGATCTGCCAGAGCACGAAAACGACTATCGCTGAAACCAATGACCCAAGATTTGATAAAAGACATCAATTCCCACATGAGAGAATTAAAAGATAAACAACTCTTATTGATAACTTAAAATAATAACAATCCACGTATTTAATCTCTTCTACATGCAATCTATTTATAATAAGACTTAACTTAAGCCCTAGCAACTAAACAAAATCAAACTGAAAAATTAATTAAAAGATAATAATGAAATAAATACAAAAAATAGTAAAAATTCTCAAATCCACCAAAAAATAGACTCGGTCATCTTGAACCGGTAACCCGGTTTAACCAAACCTGAATATCAGTTTTTCCATAACATAACGAGAACATGAGAGCAAAACCGCCGGTGAGGCCTGACTGGAATTTCGACAAAATTTCAACCAGTGACAGAAATTCTAATCAGAACCGGGTTTAGGCTCAATCGGTTCGATCGCGTACGCATCATACCCCTCCTCTACACCCCACCTATTGTAGAGAGAACTCGGCCAGAGTTCTTCGTGTCGATGTCTGAATAAAGTATCTAGTCGTCAGTGACTGCAAAGTTCATCGAGGCCTCCTCTCCCCAAGTAAATATTATTTCTTCCGCACTTTGAGCAGCTACAAATTTTTCGGTTGAAACTTATCGTAATGCCTAGATGATATCACCTCTTTCTGAAAATACACCACGACGTCATCACTGTCGTTAATAACTTTGCACCAAAGGTGCTGGTACGAAAACCTTTGTAGAAATTTGTACCATCTCATATAGATATCGTCGTTGATGTGCTTCTAGCTGCATAAATGCGCAACAATAGACTCCTTACAGTAGGTGAACAATTTCACCATGTACGTTGTATTCGATGTCCTCTTGCAAGGTATGAAGTGCTCCATCTTCGAGAACAAATCTATCACCACAAACACCGAATTGGAGTCCGTTGAGTCATCGACAGCCCCAAGATGAAGTACATGGACAAGTCCTCCCAAATTTTCCTGGGACCGGTAGTGGGTATAGATACTCGTCTTTTGTGACTTCCCTTTAGGCGGGATTTGACACGCATAACATCGTTGCACGATCTATCCTATATCTCACCTCCATTGTGGCCCATAATATCTAATCGATATGATCGTCATGGTTTTGTCATAGTCCAAGTGTGCCGGCAAGTTGCAACCGTGTGGTTTTCTAATCAACTTCCTCCTCAAGGACATGTGAGGCATGCAAAATCGTTCTTTTATCATCGAGAACGCGTCATGGATGTAGGAAGTCGTCGACACCTAATTTCTACCAAAGTTTTACCTCTAGTTCCACAAAAGCCTTGTCTCCCATGTAAAGCTCCTTAATTGCTCCAATCCGATGACTTCCTGCGAGCGTTGTTAGCAACGAAGCTCTCCTATTAAATGTGTTGGCCAGTCCAAACATCATGACCAACCACTCAAACAGAGGTGCCCTAAATGTCTTTTCCCCCTTGTGTCCCAACCGGATGTATATCTGATAGTAGCCGTTGAAAGATTAATCTTTGAAAATACTTTCGCCCCACTCAACTGATCTAACATATTATCCAGACGCAGTATCAGAAGCGTGTAGCCAAGTGTAATTTTGTTAATTGCACAACTGTCTATGCATATCCGTTAGTTGTCGTCCATCTTCAGTGTCAATAGTAGGGTAGAACCACGTACAGGCTCATGTTCCCTAATATTCCCTCTTGTAGAGAACTCGACAACGATTCCCTAAAATTCCAAAATTCAAAAAAATTCTTAAACTGAATTCAAATTTTCAAAAAAAAAAAATCTTTGCGCTCGCCTAGGCGTCCTAGGCGCTAGGTGGCCCTTTGGCGCACCGAATCCACCTAGCACAATTTATAACATTGACACTCGCTACTTTCCGATCCCATCAGACTGGGTACAAGTCCGAAAGCTTCACCAACATCAACCTGACATCTTCGACACTGAAGATGTTTGCTTGGTTGTCATTGTCGATCAACACCATCAACCATCATAAATTGTTTTACATATTTGGTATAGTCCTTAATCTTGTAGTGTTCCTAAATTTCATTGCATGCAGATGGTATAAATTTATAAAAGAACATTCTTTAACGTAATATTGAGGAGCACCCTGATTAAAGTTAAATAAACTCCTCTCTTGTTCTCTTCTTAAAATCTTCTAACTTATCAGGCACAGAAAGGTTACAAAGAAACACAGAAAGGTTACAAAAAAACCTTTACAAATAATTATAATTATTCATCAATTGTAAAGTTATAAATACTTTCTTAATATCAACTGCAATTGCAAGCCCCTTTAGATTGGATCATAATGGTGAACAGTTAACATGTTGTCATGCTGTGACCCTTGGAGGCATGAGAACCAACAAATGTTTAATTATGTGCAAAGCGTTGAGTTTTGTACCACTTGTCCTTTTTGTTATTAGGGGAAAAAGGATGCATGAGAACCAACAAATGTTTAATTATGTGCAGAGCATTGAGTTTTGTACCACTTGTCTTTTTGTTATTAGGGGAAAAAGGTTTCCTCCTTAATATTTGCATTTTTATACTTGTGTTCGCCCTTTTCGATGATTCATAGGTAAGAGTAACAATTGTCTTGCTCAGGCAAGACTTGAATAACCATCTTCAATTTATTCACTAATCATGAATCAAATGACAAGAAATTGAAACAGTAATTTATGGCTTCTTTTTCAATTGTTTAGGTGTGTAGAGTATGTAGATAACTACATTTCCTATGTTTTACTTGCATAGTATACTGAACTAGTACGTGTATTTTGTGCCTTGAAGTAATAAAACAATGCTTCACCAAATATTTAAACCACACATGAAAAGATACACAAACAAATGAGTTATCTTGATGACACCATCCATTAGTATGCTTCTCATAACTTCCCTTCAAATATTGCCTATTTAAGCGTACTCATAACCAAACCAATAACTCAAGAGCTGGTAAGTTAATTGAATAAAATAATATACACATTTACTTATAGAGACCCTATGATTTAGAGTAAGTTTTAGAAGTTACCTCTTTACTTTGCCTAACAGCATTTGTCACAGGAACTAAGTTCCTTAGTTTTTCAATTGATTCATAGTTCCCTTCAAGACAGTCTTCATGCATAACCATCAATTGCTCTGCAACCTGAACATCAGATTGTTATAAAATCTTAAGTAACATTTAGCAGCATACTAAAAGGCATGACTACCAAATTGCATAAACGAGGTAAGAAAGATTAATAATCATGGTGGATTGTACATATAATAACTATAAAATATGAAGAAAGTGACAGAAAAGAAACAAGAGCTTGTTCCCTAGGGTTCCCAAAGACAATAAACCTACCCTCTTCTTAGATATAAGGATAACAAGTAGGAAGTAGTCTACCGCAAGAGAACTGGAGAATCAGTCATAGTATTGTCCTGTCACATCGAAACCGGATATAGAAAGATGCATAGAGATCATTCACAGACAGAGATCCTGGAAGAAATGACACAGATATTCAAAATTACAAATTCAAGAAGCTTTCATCATCTTCCTTTGACACCCACCCCCACCCCCCCCCCCCCCCCCCCCCCACACCCCACAAAAGAATCTAATACCTTGTGGTCTTTTGCAGTGAGAAACTCCTAAGGTTTGTGATAGTACAGTGGTTTTGATAGAAGCTCGAAAATCTATGTTATTCAGGACCTTTTTGGCGCCCCGGCAGCGCTCCGGCGGTTTTTTTTATATAGGGCTTCCGCCCCTATGTTTTGGCATCCCAAAATGTCTTTAGCGTCTTTGTGCACCTAGAAGATCCGTCCAGGGCCCAGGCGGTGACTAGGCGGAGCGTTTTTTTTTAAAATCGGCTGGGTTTGTTAGTTGTTACTAATGCATTACAAATTGATAGGGACATGGATTTAAGTATAATTATGTAATATGCTAGAGACTAAAATTTTAAATAATATAATGACAATGAACTTAGATAAAAAATTGTGTTTTAAAACTTAATTACAAGTTACTAGTTAAAAAAAAGATTTGACCAAAAATATTGGACAACCCAAAAAACCAACTATTGGGCTTCCTTCTCCATCATCTCCTCAACCAGTCGAGTATTCACTACTTCTCCATCATCTAGTGCCTTATCAAGTTCATCACTTCATATCTTCATCTTCAAGATAACAAGCCATCAATTTCAACACCAAGTCAAAGACTCGAAGGAATGTCAATATTTTTTTTTGTTCTTTTTCTATTTTATTAACCTATGAGACTATGCTTATAAATTTAGTTTTACTTATAACATATAACATACAATGAATATTGAGACTATAAAATGCTAAGGTTTACTTTTATTAATTAATTTTAGTTTTTGGCATAAGAGACAATTTACATAATGTATACTGGGGATTACTGTTTAAGCGCAACCGCCTCGTCCCTCTAATTTTAGACCCCATTGGCCCGCCTAGCGGGCCCCCGTCCCATACAACATAGTCAAAAACTCTTGCACATACCACCCGAGAAGGATGAAAAGAAGGGGTTTCATGTGCTTGTGGAAGAAAATTTGAGGAAATGAGGAGGAAATGGGATTGATAGTACCCTTGTGATATATGTCATCAGGTGGAAACCCTATTTCCACTACATGAGCACGTAAACGACATGGATGCAGAAACCATCTTCCTTTATATATGTCTTCTCCAGGGAGAACACCATAACGGCGACCTGCTCAAGTTCAATGCGGCTGCAGATATGGACAGAATCCTTGAGAGAAGTCCTGGTCTTCGATGTACAGAAATAAGACAAACTATGATATGGAGTACTACTCTCTCGATGATCCCAGAGTGAAGTTCTAAAGACTCTGACTGTCCTTTTGGGCAAAGAGGTTCTTGAGCAAGGGTGTTAGCTAGCCATCCTTCTGAACTTTTGTTGGGACCAAGGTAGTCAAAGGGGCAAGACGCACTCGAGACGCAAAGGGTCCAAATCGTCCGAGGCACAAGGCGCACTTAAGGCGCACGTCCGAGCGACGCAAGGCGCAAAAATTATATATATACATATATATATATATATATATATATATATATATATATATATATATATATATATATATATTCACATCGGTTTTCTACATTGATAAACATTTGTGCTTCAGATTCCCCCATGTCTAGGTTGCAATCACTTTGAATTGAGTGAGTGAGAGAGAAAACAGTAAAAAAAAAAAAAGTACACCAGTTCAAAAAACAGTCTAAAAACAGTACAACAGATCAAAAAATAGTCTAAACATGTTATTTTTTTTCACAAGATTTTCATGGCGCGTCTTAGCTATTCCAAGGCGCTCGGAAAAGGCGTGCCTTAGATGTGCCTTAAGAATTGCGCCCCGCCTGGAATGCCCTGAGGCGCTACTCATGCGCCTAGGAGCAAGGCGCGCCTTTGACTACACTAGTTGGGACTAGCACTTGTTATGGAATCAAACGAAAGAAAGCTCCATGGGTGGATTCTTCTAGATGTAGTTACAGCTCCTTCAATCACAGGAAGGAA
This sequence comes from Iris macrosiphon, assembly GCA_036927795.1. Classification (NCBI taxonomy): domain Eukaryota; kingdom Viridiplantae; phylum Streptophyta; class Magnoliopsida; order Asparagales; family Iridaceae; genus Iris; species Iris macrosiphon. Next base: position 156,749,579 of record JAYESA010000003.1, read on the forward strand.
CTAGACCCCTCAAAGGAGGTCAGCCATCCATCGCTATGTCGCCCTAAACTAATTCCTTGTCAATTTCCAGTTACCATTGCGAAGGAAAATGATGAAGAAACCAGATGGCTCAGGGAGGGATATGAATGCTCCCTCCCTCTCAAGTTGATCTCCCTGCAGACAGTGAGATCTACACTGTGACAACCAGGGTAAAGGAGCAAGCATTTTCTTTTGAAGAGTCTCCTACGGAGACCTGTGAATTTGACAACTATCCGGTCAACCAGTTCCATCAGAAAACTTGCTTTTGACTTTGAGGAAAAGTTGATCGCAAATGATATGAAAAAAGGGATAATAGTGTAACAAGATATGCAAGCAAGGGATCAGTAACAGTTATGATCCAGTTATAAGCTAAGCCATGAGACACCATAATCTGAAAAACAAAAAGGAAGTTCTACAAGTAATAGCTTTCAAAAATTAAGCTATTTTTCCAACATAACAAAATTGTCAACAAAATGAAATGATTTTTAGCACCTAATGATCCCAACAAACACTAAATAAAATGAAGATCCAACTTTTGATACCAGTAAATGAAAAGAAGAGAGTATTGGCTAATCTGATATGGAAATATTATGATGAAGGATAGAGGGTGAACAGGAGGATTGAGCAGGCGGCTGGAAGAAGAATATGGGGGTTGAGGAAAAGGATAAAATCCACAGCAGAAATATAACAAGGGAGTAAATCTCTCCTGAGATTCTGAGAATGAGTCGAGTCCTCACCAAAGGGAAATACCCAATGCTTCAATTATTCTTTCACATTCTGACTATCTTTTGTCTGCATAAGCAGATGACCCTTCTTATACTTAAACCCATCAGCTCTAACTATGACCCTTGATGAGTCCCACAAGCATCAACCCACAACCATTACAGCCCCATCTTGCATTGCACAATTAACAACCTGACTCAAAGTACCAGACCAGGATCTCTCTATAAATCAGCCAGCATTGCTTCTGCATCCAAGCATGTGAAATTTAAGACGGAACCAACCAGGCCAACTTAAGTCTTATTCAACATGCTTCCTATATAAACAAATGCTCTCTCAGACTTTGAATCCCTCCTCTATTAAGCAGAACTGCACCCTCTATTCTTCTTAAGCGAGCACAAGAAACAAGTTTGAACTGAACTGAATAAATTCAAACTAATGCAAACTACAAACCAAACTAGTAAAACACATAACTGAATGAGAAACCAAAGTGTATATCACTATATCTTAAGCAGAGGGAAACAAAATCATAGAAAATCAAACTCATGCTCCATAATTTGTCTCATAAGCAACTGATTGAATCCATAGGTTACAAATGAATATGAAATTTATGGAAAACATTAGGCTAATAAAAAGAATATCATTAGTGTTCCATAATCCGATGTGAGTGAACTCTGATAAACTCCTGCTTGACCGGTTATCAAAGCTTGAGTAGGTCATTAAGCATGTACAGATATAGATACAGTGGCTTTTTGTTGTGGAAACTTCACAAATATGCTAGTTGACGTCAAAAAATTTGATATAAAATTTTTACCGTTTGGAAACTGCACTTGATTCTAGCTTGTTGGGTCTTGGAAATCACTGTTGCTCAAAGCAACATTCGACCCTTACACGTCAACTCACTCCCAGGAGCCAGAAAGTTTCGATTGTATTGCATTCCATCGGACTTCTATAAGGCTTTTCTATTGTCTTGAATTATCACCAATCCACTGTAGGAGGCAACCGGGCACGCCTTGAAGCCATTGGACACTGCTCGAGTTGTTTATAATGTTAATGACGAAGTAGACTGGAGCCAAACACGTTCCAAAAGGCTCTATCAGTTATGTGGTTGCACGTTTCTGTTTTATCAACATAGGTGTTGGCTTATCCTAGGTGTTGGCTTATCCTTATATAAGAGAACCAGACTATGGCCGGTTACGAATTATGAATCTGAACATATTAGTTCCGAACCATAACTCCAGTGTAACTGTCGAATCTCATCAGTCCCACGTATCCCATGTTTGTACCTTTCAGCTCCCTTGTAAAATCAAACCTCTCAACTACCTATAACGTCCAAGCCTTCACCTTCTGATGCCACGTAATCACAAAACATGTATGATGCTGCCATAGCGCGAATTTTGTGCCCGATGAGTAGGTGCAAAGTGCAAACTGCGCAGACTGAGCATCACTATGCACCCTAAAGCCCAATGTCCTTTAGTCTGAGCCCGAACTAGACCCCTTTAGGCCTAGGAGAATTTAATATAATTAGTGGTATAAATAACCACGAACACGAAATTCGAACCTTAGACCTCTCACATCGCTCCAAAAACTAGTTACCATTAGGACAACACACCACATCTGATACACTGAATTAGAGAATAATCTCATATTGAAATATACATGGATTTTTCCTTGTCTGAAACCAAAAATAAAATCATACTGTGTCTAGATTTAGGATATGTGAGAGAGAGGTGAATTTTTATCTTAAAGGACCTTAGGCCTAACTAAGACTAAACTCGGACTAAAGGACCTTGGGCTTTAGGGTACATATACATATTTGGTACACTTTGCATATACACATTTCGCACAGAGTTGGGGCCACGCCGGTAACCTTATGGTCGTTTCACGATTATGTGGCACCAAAAGATGAAAGGTAAGATATTACTATAGATGAGTTGTCTGAAATTACAAAGGTCGGACTGATCAAATTTGATGGTTACACCAGAATTATAGCTCAAAACTAATTGTAACATAGTTATAAGTTATTCAAAATCTGTAACTCCAGGTTGCTCAGTTTGGTCTCCTATATAAGAGGAGGACCAACATCTCTTGACACACCATAAAAAGTTACTTTGCTTCGTCATCAACATCAAAAACAAATACTCGATAGGTGTCCAGCTGCTTCAAAGCGAACCTGAGTACGTGTTGTGGTGGATTAATGCTAAACAAGAACAAAAAAAGAGTGTTCAAGAAGTATGACTGCAACATAATGCACAATTGGAACTTGGTTCCTTAAGAGGAAATCAACTTGTAAGGATCGCATTTTACTTTAAGCAACAATGATTTTGATACCCTAGTAAACAAAAATCAAGTATATTTCCTATCAAAAAAAATATTTTATATTAATATTTATGACATCAACTAGCATATTTTTGAAGTTCCTACAATAGAAAGTCACTATACTAAGTCCATTTTACAGCAGTGAAGATCTTTTATTAATATTCTTTCACATGAACTATCATTTTTCTAAAGTTTCTACTACAATATCAGTGAGATTCTTACACCACTTCCCATGTTAGCTACCTCACCCTACAACCTTGGGATCTTAATATTCTCAAACCATTTTGAACTTCTCCTAATTTTGCATATCAAATTCTTCGTCCTTGAGAATGGAACTTCTGAGTTGTTCGCCAACAATTCTCTGTAACTAGTTTCCATAAAATTTCTCCCTCATGTGAATGTTCCTGAATTCATTTATTCGCTATGCATACTCCTGCTGCAGCCATCCCTATGCACCCATCACTCTACTTTATCCTCTTAGCTCTTACTATATCCAATCATGTATTTCAACCTAATTATCTTCTAAACCAATTATATTCCATGATTGATAAATCTTGATTACTAACTTATAGATTAAAATTTAAGCATATGTTGGTCTACTATCTTGTTAGTCAATATAATAACCTCTTACATTGACATCCAAGTTCCAGCAGGCAGCTGATCCTCAAAACTTGATACCAGTTAATTCTACTTCTTGAAAATGGTTCCATTAGTTCTCCATCATTCTTCTCTAATACCAAAGTCCCTTCACATAGGCCAAAATTAATATTTCTCGTGTATGACTCAGCAAGCCTCTTTGTCAACCATTCTTGTGATTTCTATGTCACGTCTGCACCACATTGTTCTAAAATCTGATTGAGGAAAATTTGATAAGCTGGAGTAATCTACAGCCTAATCAAATAAATAAGGTAGCCGAGTCAGCACTGTTTCCAGGTGGATGCACAATGTGATTTAATTGGAAATTGCCGCCAACTGAACATGTAATGGAGCAGACAATCAAAATTTTCATTGCATTTGTCAAAGCAGCCAATCAATATTGCAGGGCTATGAATACGACACATCAGACTACGGGCACAATTTTTGGAGTGTCCGTCCTTCCTAGACCCCAATCTAACCGTTAAAACTGTTACATACTTCGCTGAATGTCTTAATAATCTAACATGTTCGCAAATGTATATAGTATATAGAACAGTTGATACACACAGAATTCCACCTTGTTTTAGTTTTAGAATAAACCAAGTCTCAAATCTTAATATTATACTGATGTAGGAATCATGGACAGTCGAAAAAACACTAGAACACCCCAAAACAATGTCAATTGTCGGTATCATGCCGTATTGACGAAGGACACCCTAATTACCTCTTCGACGCTCCCGTCCTCGATTTCGGTATTGAAAGAAACCGCCATCTCCTCGTCGAGCAAATTCTCCAGATCATCAATATATTGATCTAAACAAAACAAAATATCATGAAATTTAGACGTTAACATCATCATATCCTCAATTGGACAAAAAAACGAAGATTGGCACGAAACCCTAACCTCTGGATTGGGAGAACCAGGAGAGGATGGAGTCGGCAAGATCGGAAGACTTCTGGCGGGACTCCCGGCCGCCCCAACCGTTCTCGACCGCCATCTGTAGGGCGGTCCACCGGGAGAGGACCAGAGCTATCCCTTCCGAGAATTTGGCTACGGATTCTGGGGACAGCGCTCTCGAATTGAAAGGCTCCATGGCTTCGTCTCTCTCTCTCTCTCTCTCTCTCTCTCGCTCGCGCGCGCGTCTATGGCGATCGAGCGGGGAGGAAGGATGGGTTAAAGGATCTGGCTGGGAGGATCCGATAAGGAGAGGGGCGCAGAATAGTATGGTTAGGGTTTTGCTGGGGGGTTTAAGATTTTAAATAAAATTAGCAGAAAATTTACTGGACCGATAATAAATTTATATTAATTAAATATATCAAAAAAAGTTTGAAAAAATTTGAAATTACTATACATATTGTCACTGAGTTGGCAAAAATATAAAATAATATTTTTTATATTTTTTTATATTTTTGTCAAACTCGGTTAGAGAAAATTTGGATTTGGCAAATTTTGCCAACCGAGTTGGCAAAAATATGCCAATGGTTTTTTTTTGTTTTTTTTTTTTTTGTATTTTAGGTTTTTGGATTTAGTTTTATTTAGGTTTAGTACTATTTTAAAAAAGTTTTTTTAGCAATAATTTTTAAAATAAATTAGAAAAAAATAAAATTTAACATCCAAAATAAAATATGTTATGATTGAACCCAAATAAACAAAAAAATCTACCGTAAGAATATTACATCTGTCATCGAGCAGACTTCGAACGGCCATAACTATTTATTTTAAAATCGTTTTTCGTCAAACAATAGGTCGATTTGTATGTTTTCGACAAGAATAACACAATTCGTGTAAAGAGAATTTTCATCCGAAGTAAGATGTACATGTTACAGGCAAAAATATAAAATATAAAATTTTAAAGTATCATAACTATTGACTGGGAGATCGAAACAAGGTCCAATTTGTGCCAAAATGACCGTATGGAAAAGTACTTCGGGATAAACCATTTTACCGTTTGACGAACTTCCAAAATTTTTAGAATCGCAAAAAAACGATATTTTGATCTCCTAAATTTACTTTATGTAATTTAATTTTGATTTTTTTACAAAATAATTATTGTACCGATAATAAATTTCTATTAATTAAATATAACGATAGAAATTTGGTAAAATTTTAAATTCCAATACATATCAAAAAATTTGAGAACTTGATTTTCGCCAACTGGGTTGGCGAAAATTCAACTTTTTGGAGGAAATAGACATTTTTTCGTCAACTGAATTGGCAAAAATTTGGGAGCCCCCCATGTTACCACATATTCGTATATCTTGACAACTCCATCAGCACCGATGTCATCTCAAGTAGAGCACAGTCAAGGAGGTGGTGATGATGCGGCCCCGGAGAATACACGAGAAAAGAGGGACCAACTCAATCTAAGAGAGATTGATCGTCCGAACTATCGAGAATTAGCCAAGAGAGGTCGATGAAATTGTTATATCAGTTACTATTAACATACAGACTTATTATTAACATATCTATAAAATAAACCTACAAAAAAAAACAAAGAAAAAATAACAAAAACAAAACAAACCAAACAAACCCCTAAACAAAAAACCAAATATAAAAACAAACAAAAAACCAAGGACCCAATTTTCGCCAACTCAGTTGGCGAAAATATGGTTTTTGGGTTTTTTTTTGCCACGTCGGATTTTTGGTCGAATTTTCGCCAGCTGGGTTGGCGAAAATCAAGTTATCCGAATTTTTGCCAACCCAACTGGCGATTCCTATCGTAATTTCAAAATTTACCAAACTTCTATCGCTATATTTAATTAATATAAATTTATTATCGGTACAGTAATTTTTCTGTAAAATTAGAGGTTAACTCGCCTTTGCACATTGCTACCTGTAAAAAATTAAAGGCTTGTGATAAAGGCACTACAAAGTAGACTCGGTGCTAGTTCAGTATTTATGCTAGTCCAGTTACGAAAAAAATTTACTCAGGCTAGCTCAAAATTTACTAGGGCTGTCCACCCACTTCACCTCCCTCCTCCTGCTCCCACTCTTCCACTGCTCGCCGCCACCCCCACCGCTTACCGTCGCCCCCCTGCGCAGCAGCGGCCCTATCCTCCACCGCGCGCGCTCCTCCGCTTCCTCTCCTGTCTCCCGCCGCCATCTCCTCCTCGTCCTCCCCCTCCCGCTCCTCCGCCTCGTCCCCCATTCCGACCTCCACGCATGGTAGCCCTCGTGTCACCTCGCGTAACCCTACCTTCCGGACTGTCAAATTTTTGACAGTCCTACCAATTGGAAGGACTGTAAAAATTTTGACAGTCCTAAAAAATTAACATATATTTTTAGGACTGTAAAAATTTTGACAATCCTGATTATAAAAAAAATCAATTAAAAATGAACAGTCCGATGAGTAATTTTTTTGAGTGAAAAACTTGTAATTATCAATGGTGAAAATTTGGGCTGCCCCGAGTCAATTTTGTAATGCCTTTATCAAGAGCCAAAAATAAATCAAAAAATTCTTCTAACTAGATCAACATATATCAAAAATCATGTAAACATATTTATAACAAATTTATATTTAAATTTATTTAATATTTTAATTATATTTAAACTAATTACATAGTATTATCTAAACATATATCTACAATTTTTAAAATATATCTATAACAATATTTTATTATAATATATTCAAATTATATTTAAATTATTATAATATAATTTAAATTGTTATATAATTTTCTAATAATGTTAAATAAAAAATTTTAGTATGTGTACCACAAACGAACATAACTAATCTTTACTATTTATAAAGAATCTTAAAACGACTACAATTGAATTGTTAAGCCGTATGTATCCTCAATATAATTAAAAATTAAATAAATAAAAATTAACTACTTACTTAACTATTTAATATTATCTCACTATAGTCAAATCTCTTTAACTCATGTTCTTAAAGTGAGAGATATTCTTCTTGACTGAGTTTGTTCAATTCCTCGAACCAACAATGTTTATAACAAATTATTTTACATACATACAATAGACGAACACATCATTAGTATACTAGTAAATTCATGTGCATTGAATTTAAAATAAATATTTTTATACTATTGTTAAAAATAGTTAAAATATTTAAGTATATTTTAATAAAAAATTGTTAAACAATTTAAATATTTCTATTTATTTTCTTCTTTAAATTAAATCTTAAATTTAGTTTTTAAATATATTTTAGTTTAGTTTTAAATAAATATTTGTACGAAAGAAGAAAAAGAAAGTTATTTTTTGTTATGGTAATTTATGTTTTAATAAATGGTGAATGATTTATAAATGACCTAAAGTTTAAATTTGAGAAATTGTCAACCTCATTATAAGAGCATCATGAGTAGTTGAGACTCTCCAATACAATTTTTGGTCCAAATTTAAAAAAAAGAAGGTAAATGTAGAATTGGTTGAGCTTATATGAGAATAGCATGAAATGATAAAGTGAACTCCGGTCCAAAAAAATTGTGTGGACAAAAATTAATGTGAAAAAAAAAATATAAAATCTAGAATTTAGAAAGTTGAATTTTAAATTGGAACTTATTATTTTACAAAATGAGTTCTTACAATCAAGAATATAGAAATTGGGAGGCCCAATATATAGCTCCTATGGATGGAATAAGACTCAAAATTTAAAAATTGAAACTAGAAAGATGTGACTTACTATTTTACAGCTCCTATATTTTAAATATATAATTTAGAAAAGGGATGTGTCTTACTAAAGATGCTAGCAGAGGTATAAGATACACGAATGACAGTTATAAATCTGAATAATGAATGTCATTCATTATTTTCAAATCAATATATAATAACCAGTAAAAGCTGCTCGCGACGGTAATCATCAACCCACGACAGTAGGGTAGGGCAACAAAAATATAACAAAAAATTTACTGTAGTAAAATAATTTATGTTAAATTAATACAAATAAAAATAGTTTGAATAATTTTGAAAGAGAGACAGAGTCCGCCAACAGTGTTGACGGAAAAAAAAAACGAACACGTAGACAAAATAAAAATAAAAAACAAATAAAAGTGGACCCCACAAGTCAAATTTTGCCAACACTGTTGGCTGAAATTGGTGGGAGGCCAATTTCAGCCAACACAGTTGGCGAAAATTGGATCTGGAGGGCCCACGGGTTCGGTTGGATGGTTTTATTTGGTTTGGTTGGTTTGCTTTGGTTGGCTTTGTTTGTTTTATTAGTTTATTTTAATTAATTATGTTTTGGTTTTATTTATTTAGTTTTATTTTGTAATTAGATTTAAGAAAAATAATTTTAACGAAAACAATTAATTTAAATTTATTTAGTTTTATTTTGTTTTTTTACTTGTTTTATTAGTTTTTTTGATTGTTGACATAAACAATTAATTTAAATTTTTTCTTGTTAAATTTTTTTCTAATTTTTTTTGGGAGGTCGAAACATCGTTTTAAATTCGTGGGCCCCACAGCCAATATAAATTTATTTCGCTACAGTAAATTTTAAATATTCGAAAATAAAATGACCGAAAGTAAAATTTGGAAGTCAAAACATCATTTTTTTTTGCGATTCTAAAAATTTTAGAAGTCTGTCGAACGGTGAAACTAGTTATCCTGTAGTACTTTTCGATACGGTCATTTTGACATAAACTGGACCTTGTTTCGATCTCTCAGTCAAAAGTTATGATACTTTAAAGTTTTAAAATTTATATTTTTGTCTGTAACATGTGCGTCTTGCTTCGGATAATTTTTTTTTCTACACGATTTGTGTTACTCTCGTCGAAAACATACAAATCGACTTATTGTTTAATGAAAAACGATTTCAAAACAAATAGTTATGGGCGATCGAAGTATGCTCGACGGCAGACGTAATATTCTTACGACAGATTTTTATTATTATTTTTTTAACGTCTGTTAACGACGAAAAAATTAACGATAAAAATATAATATTAAAAAATATAAACGTCCAAAAGACGTTTTGATATTTTTTTCGTAATTTTTTAAACTTTGATGCTTTAGATGAAATTTATACAAATTTTGATGCTCTGGATACAAATTTCAAAAAAAATATTTCTAAATATTTTTTAATTACTTTATTTTAATTTTATTTCGTTAAAATATATTTTATTAAATCAAATTTCAAAACTAAATTAAATAAATAAAGAAAAATAAAACATAATAACTAATTAAAACAAACTAATAAAATAAACCAAACCAAACCAAACCAACCAAACAAAATCCAACCACCCAAACCAACCCGCAGTGTCACGCCCCAGTCCCAAAATATATGAAACCAGGCCACGTGGCATTGGCCAGTTGACACGTCTCTAAGGGTTTTTCCAATTTAATGGACCCAAAGGAATGTGTTACGCTGTCCTAAAATACTACAAGTTTAATACAGGTAAAGTCTAATCTCATCCACAAAATATCACAGAATACGGAAGTAAGTGCTGAAACATATATAGATGCTAAGTCTGAATGTCATAGTACAAAACCAGATAATGTCTTGTGGAAACAATCCACTACAAAAGATAAAGAAGTGCTGAAAATATATATAATGCTAAAGTATCGTCTATCTAAGGTAAACAGCTCCAGCTCAAGTTCCAAGTGAACAAGCTACTATGATCAGGCAGATTCTGAAAGCAACTCTTCTAACTCCTTCTCAGTGGCATCTCTAGTCTCCTGTCCAGGTCCGTACACTGTGGGGTAGAATGTCTCATTTAAACCTGGTAGGGAACCAAGTCCTCAGTGGGACATAACAAGATACATAAAAGCATGCCATGTATATAAATACTGAATAAATAAATAGAGTGTGTGCTAGTCATCTAAGTGAATGCAATGTGAGACAACTTAGTACGTATGGGAAAGTGTGGGTGTAAACCCCCTGATTTTTTAAGATTTTCAAAACTGAATTTTTCGGATTTTTCTGGATTTTTTCGAAATTTTTTGCTAATTAAAAACAAGGTATTTTTGGCAATAAATAAAATTAAAGTGATTTTAAAATATATTAAAATATTATAAAAATAATATTTTTGGGTGTAGAATGAAAAACTGAACTTAGGATAATTTTCTAGGAATTTATTGGGCCCCGGACCTATTTTTAATCACCTAAAAACTAATATTTATTTATTATTTATTTATTTATCTATTTAATTAATTAATTAACCCGAGCCCAAACCCTAGGCCCAGCCCAGCCCGTCCGCTGCGGGTCGGATCCGGGCCAACCTGTAAACCCCCTAATTTTCAAGAAAATTTTAAATTTGGATTTTTATATTTTTCTGGAATTTTCTAGAATTTTTCTGGGATTTTATTCAGATGTTTTAATTATTAAATGATTTTTAATTGATAATAAATAATACTAAAATATTATGAAAATAATATTTTATGGTGTAAAATAAAAAACTAGACATAGGGTAATTTTCCGGGAATTTATTGGACCCGGAAGTATTTTTAAAGCCCTAAAAACTAATTATTTAAATAAACCGGGTTTATATTAAATAAACCAAACCAAATTGAACCAAACCGGACCGGGTTCATTGAACCAATTCTTAGTGGGTCGGATCCGGGTCCAACCCAGACCCGACCCATGAACCCAAACCCGACCCGTGCCCTAGCATAGCGGATCGGGTCGGATCCCTGCCACCCGACCCGACCCGAACCACTTCATCTTCCCAGCTGCGAACCCGCCGCCCGACCGCCTTCCCCCGCTGCGTAACGGCCGTTGCTCCACCTCCCAGCATCGCATGGCCTCCCGTACCTGCCGTCTCGTCGCCTCCCTCACCGGACGACCCTCCGCCTCCCTCTTACCTGCACCGGCCGCCGCTCCCTCTCCCCATCTCCGGCTATATAAACCCCGAGCTCCTTCCTCCGGCCATCCCTAAACCGCTGTGCGCCGCCCCAACTCCGACCGTCACCCGCCGTGCCCCGCCTCACCAGCGCCGCCGTGCCCCGCCCTCGCCAGCATCTCGTCCGGCGACTTCCTCCCTCTCCTTTCCCCTAACTCGACAGCAGCTTTCCCCGCCCGCTCCAGTCGTCAGCCGCCGTTCTCCGCCTCCGGCCGCCTGCCGCGTGCCGCCGCCTCCGCCCGGCGTCGCCCGCGCCGCCCCTCCACCTCCGCCTCCGCCTCCGGCCGCAGTGCCCTCAGCGCCTCAGCTCCGGCAGAACACTCCCAAAACCCTAACCCTAGGTCGGACACGTGTCGGACACGGAGCTTTTCGGGTTTTTCGGACCCTGTTCAGGTACGCGTATTTTCCTGCTCGTTTACCCGTTTTCATTTTCGTCAGTTGCATCGCGGACCCTGCGTGACTCCCTCGGTGCCCGTGCAACCCGCTCGGTGCATCGCGTCCTGTGGTGATCGTGAACCGCGATCCAAAAACAGGAAAACCAACGCCCTGTTTCACCCCGGAACTGAGTGCGCCCCGCCAAACGGGACGACTTGGTCGCGTGCGGTCTTCACAGATACGTGCGCGTCGTTGATACGGACGTGCAGGATTTCGCAGAAGCTGATTCGGATGTGCGTGCACACCGGAATCAGTGCGTATCCGCGGACAATGCCCCGTATCCGACCTTTCTGAATCTCGATGTAACTTAGTGTACACACGTCGGATTGAGACAAAACTTGCGCCATTGGACTCGTAGCAATACGCTGGTCCTGTGGGCCAAGTTTGTTCGATTCTGATAACGTTGACAAAATCGCGTGTCGTGGGCCCCACAAGCTCCACTCGATGGGCGATTTTGAGAACGGCTCATCGGAATCCAATTCTGAAAGTTCCGTTGGGTTCGTATCATCGTTCCTGACCTGTTGACACTAAGTTGGACTGATTTGGAGACATTTGATCCTGACGCATCTTTTGGTGCAAAGTGGGCCACATCTGGACCCCGCTTTAACCCGAAAATATCATTTTTGTCCTTGTCTCCAAATTGGACTCAAGGACAGGCGTTTCTAGCTGATTTATATTTTCTGGATCTGATGGTGATATCTATTACAGCAAACGGAGTACTGTCTGCAATCCCCGTTGAAGCCAGAGCTACAATTAGAACCGGAAACCCAGGCAAGTGTACCTTGCCATAAATTGCAGTATATTGATTCATTTTGTTCTCTTAATTTATTTTCTGTGACTGTTGTACATGCTCAACCCTAGGGCCGTGTGACTTGCTTAGCGTCCGATTATAGTCGGGTGCCAACACCGTACGCGGGGTTGTGCAATGTCAACTAGAGATGGATATCGTGACCCTTTGCATTCTCGTACTTGCCATATCAAGTACATTATACCCAGGACACTTGACACGAATCATGAGACAGAATCTTCCTGAAATATTCAAGGTGATTCTGTATAGGATCCAGGTTTATGACTTATACATTTTACTTGCTTAGATTTTATCCTGACTTATTGCATTAGTTTAATCTTGCGTAACATGAACATTGTGAACTGTGACGTGAGATTACATTGGGTGGGGAGAGTATTATCATATCAAGGCTGATTATAATATAAATAATGTTATCTGGAGGTGTCTTAGTCTCTGACACAGAGTTTTGGCACAAGTTTTTGCCCTTCGAGAAAATACTGCTATGGTTTCTTGACACTGATCCTGTAGTAGTCTCACCCTGAGTATGACTAAAACTCTCACTTGCATATCACTTAGCTGGTTTAAATTATTTACCCCGATTTGCTTGTAGTCATGTTTGATAACAACATCGGTATGCCACTGTCTTAGACGTAGTAATTTCTTGTGTCTTATTTGCTCCTCTTGTGTTAAATATCTTGTCTATCTTGCATGTTCATTCACTGTATTTTGGCTCGTATTCTTCTGTACCTTGTTACGTCCCGCTGAGAACCTGATTTTGTTCTCCAGATTTAGCAGACGAGGAGTACCAGCGACTTTACGGACCGACACCAGACGAGGGTACGATTGCAGTTGATGGCCCTGCTTATACTTAGTTACTTTCTAGCATGTTTTAGTTATTTTTCCTTGTCACAACTTTTCCATTAATCGGTAGTGGATTTGTCTCCACCCGACTCGGTATTATTTCTTGCTGGATATTCGACAGTATTTTATTTTCAGCATTTATTCCAGTTTGCTATTTAGTTCATGTTGTTCTATGGATGAGATTAGTACACCCTAAACATTGTAATACAACTTAAGTATGCCTCGGTGGATCCATTAAATTGGGATTGTCCATCGGTGTGTACTGCTGGCCATTGCCACGTGTTCAGTCCCTCGATATTTTGGGACTGGGGCGTGACATGGTTTTTGTGGTGGCCCATGCAGGTCTACGACTAAATTGTTCGGTTTCAACTTAGGGACCGAACAGGCCTGCAATAAGAATAGGATAAGTTTTTAGGATCTCATCCACTTGCTTGAATCGTTTTTGATATCTATATTGTATTCGAACTAATTCTTGACTTGCATATTACCTTGATTCATGTGCGCCTCTTATAGTTTATTTTGATACAGAGTAATGGATTCACAAGAAAACGACGGAACTCCAGCAAGAACACCAATAGGTGATGTAGCCACCTACGGAGAAGATGAAGTGACGCTATTGAGTGGAGATCCCTCTACTCACCGAAGCAGCCAAGCAGATCCGCAAGCTTCTAGATTTCGGCGTGATGACATTCCACCTCCGCCACAGTTCACTCCACAGATGCCTGTCTTTCCACCAGGGCAAGCAATGGACGGACAGCAGATGTTCCAGATGTTCTACGCAATGATGCAAGCTCAGCAACAAGTCCAACATGAGGCTCAGCGTCGCGAGGCTGATTACTTGAGGAACAGTCTAGTAAATGCACTGGAGCAGGCCAACCTACCAGCTAGACGGCAACCGACGGGCTCTATCACTGATTTTCGCCAACTGAAGCCCCGTACCTTCTCAGGCAAGGAGGAGCCCACAGAAGTTCATGAGTGGCTCACCAACATACAACATCAATTAGAAGCAGCTGAGCTACCAAGGGAACATTGGATGACTGCCGTCAGAATGCAATTGACGGGCAATGCTCATCACTGGTGGCTATCTGAAGAGAGACGACTCGGACCAGACCGAGTTACTTGGGAAGAGTTCTCCAGACTCTTTCAAGAGATGTACATTCCGACTATCGCTCGATCAGAACTTTGGGACAAGTTCAATTGTCTCACTCAGGAAGCTATGACGGTGGAAGAGTACAACGCCGAGTTCATTCGTCTAAGTCGCTTCGCCCCAACATTGATCCCGACAGAAGAAGAGAAGGCCGAGAAGTTTTTCGACGGACTCAACATCGAGTTACAGAAACTAATTGGATCTATCGTACCAACTTCGTACTCGGACATCCTTGCTGCAGCCCGACGCATGGAGCGCGTCACCAGGAGAGAGACCAGTCTGAAGCGGCCTTCCCCATCAGCAACATCCAAAGCACCACAAGAAGAAGCTGCAAAGAGACCTCACCAACAGCAGAAAGCAGCTACACCACAAGTGATAGTCCTTGCTACTTGTCACTACTGTGGCAAAGCAGGCCATATAGCCAAGGAACGCCGACGCAGATTAGGGCTGTGTTTAGCATGCGGATCCCGTCAGCACTCGGTAAGGGATTGCACTCAACGTGGAGAAGGAGCACCAAGGGCAAACCAACAAGCTCTACCAGCACCAGGAGGACATCAACCAAGGCCACCCTTGGCACTTCAAGCAGCACCCTACCAGTAAGCCCAGCAACAGCAGAGAGCACCACGTCAAGGACGCGGCCAAGCTTTCGCGATGACTGTGGGAGACGCGTAGAACCATGGCGTAGCTAATGCGAGTAAGTTTTTGTAGTTCCGTTTCTAGCATTTCTGTAGTTCGTGCCTGCTGGTTCGTGACCCTAGACTTAACCTGATAACTTTAACTTGCTAATAATTGATAACCTAGTGTTAACCTAGAGATTTTGAACTTATAACCTAGAATGTTTTATAAATGTTAACTTGATATATTTTTGAAGGATAACCTGGTTTTCTAAAACTGTAATTTTCTAGATTTCCCACATTTGGGAAATTGCATAACTTCTATTACTTAGGGAAATGATTTTCCCTATGTGTTTAAACCCTGAACCTTGATTTTCTTCATCGTATTGTGATTCGAATAAATTTTACAACCGTGTCATTTCTGTTGACCGGTTATTCTTTGATTGCGAGGACGCAATCCTCTTAAGGGGGGTAGATTGTAAACCCCCTGATTTTCAAAAAAAATTTAAATTTGGATTTTTACATTTTTCTGGAATTTTCTAGAATTTTTCTGGGATTTTATTCAGATGTTTTAATTATTAAATAATTTTTAATTGATAATAAATAATACTAAAATATTATGGAAATAATATTTTATGGTGTAAAATGAAAAACTAGACATAGGATAATTTTTCGGGAATTTATAGGACCCAAAAGTATTTTTAAAGCCCTAAAAACTAATTATTTAAATAAATCGGGTTTATATTAAATAAGCCAAACCAAATTGAACCAAACCGGACCGGGTTCATTGAACCAATTCTTAGTGGGTCGGATCCGGGTCCAACCCAGACCCGACCCATTAACCCAAACTCGACCCGTGCCCTAGCATAGCGGATCGGGTCGGATCCCTGTCACCCGACCCGACCCGAACCACTTCATCTTCCCAGCTGCGAACCCGCCGCCCGACCGCCTTCCCCCACCGCGTAACGGCCGCTGCTCCGCCTCCCAGCATCGCATGGCCTCCCGTACCCGCCGCCTCGTCGCCTCCCTCACCGGACGACCCTCCGCCTCCCTCTTACCTGCACCGGCCGCCGCTCCCTCTCCCCATCTCCGGCTATATAAACCCCGAGCTCCTTCCTCCGGCCATCCCTAAACCGCTGCGCGCCGCCCCGACTCCGACCGCCACCCGCCGTGCCCCGCCTCACCAGCGTTGCCGTGCCCCGCCCTCGCCAGCGTCTCGTCCGGCGACTTCCTCCCTCTCATTTCCCCTAACTCGACAGCAGCTTTCCCCGCCCGCTCCAGTCGTCAGCCGCCGTTCTCCGCCTCCGGCCGCCTGCCGCGTGCCGCCGCCTCCGCCTGGCGTCGCCCGCGCCGCCCCTCCGCCTCCGCCTCCGCCTCCGGCCGCAGTGCCCTCAGCGCCTCAGCTCCGGCAGAACACTCCCAAAACCCTAACCCTAGGTCGGACACGTGTCGGACACGGAGCTTTTCGGGTTTTTCGGACCCTGTTCAGGTACGCGTATTTTCCTGCTCGTTTACCCATTTTCATTTTCGTCAGTTGCATCGCGGACCCTGCGTGACCCTCTCGGTGCCCGTGCAACCCGCTCGGTGCATCGCGTCATGTGGTGATCGTGAACCGCGATCCAAAAACAGGAAAACCAACGCCCTGTTTCACCCCGGAACTGAGTGCGCCCCGCCAAACGGGACGACTTGGTCGCGTGCGGTCTTTACAGATACGTACGCGTCGTTGATACGGACGTGCAGAATTTTGCAGAAGCTGATTCGGATGTGCGTGCACACCGGAATCAGTGCGTATCCGCAGACAACGTCCCGTATCCGACCTTTCTGAATCTCGATGTAACTTAGTGTACACACGTCGGATTGAGACGAAACTTGCGCCATTGGACTCGTAGCAATACGCTGGTCATGTGGGCCAAGTTTGGTTCGATTCTGAGAACGTTGACAAAATCGCGTGTCGTGGGCCCCACAAGCTCTACTCGATGGGCAATTTTGAGAACGGCTCATCGGAATCCAATTCTGGAAGTTCCGTTGGGTTCGTATCATCGTTCATGACCTGTTGACACTAAGTTGGACTGATTTGGAGACCTATGATCCTGACGCGTTTTTCGGTGCAAAGTGGGCCACATCTGGACCCCGCTTTAACCCAAAAATGTCATTTTTGTCCTTGTCTCCAAATTGGACTCAAGGACAGGCGTTTCTAGCTGATTTATATTTTCTGGATCTGATGGTGATATCTATTACAGCAAATGGAGTACTGCCTGCAATCTCCGCTGAAGCCAGAGCTACAATTAGAACCGGAAACCCAGGCAAGTGTACCTTGCCATAAATTGTAGTATATTGATTCATTTTGTTCTCTTGATTTATTTTCTGTGACTGTTGTACATGCTCAACCCTAGGGCCGTGTGACTTGCTTAGCGTCCGATTATAGTCGGGTGCCAACACCGTACGCGGGGTTGTGCAATGTCAACTAGAGATGGATATCGTGACCCTTTGCATTCTCGTACTTGCCATATCAAGTACATTATACCCAGGACACTTGACACGAATCATGAGACAGAATCTTCCTAAAATATTCAAGGTGATTCTGTATAGGATCCAGGTTTATGATTTATACATTTTACTTGCTTAGATTTTATCCTGACTTATTGCATTCTCGTACTTGCCATATCAAGCCGCCGCGTAGCCCGGCCGCTCCGGCCGCCTCAGCCCCGCGTAGCCCGGCCGCCTCCGGCGAAGCCCCCGACCGTCCCCAGCCTCTCTCCGGCGAGCCTCCGGCCGCCGCATGGCCGAACCCTAACCGTAGGTTTTGGGTTGTGTCGGACACGTGTCGGACACGTGTCGGACACGATAATTTTTGGGTTTTTCGGACCCTGTTCAGGTACGCGTATCTCCCTGCTCGTTTACCCGTTTTTGATTCCGTCAGTTGCGTTGCGTAGCCTGTATGACCCCCTCGGTGCCCGTGCAACCCGCTCGGGGCATCGCGTCCTGTGGCGATCGCGAACCGCGATCCAAAAACAGAAAAAAATAACGCCCTGATTTACCCCGGAACTGGGTACGCTCCGCCAAACGGGACGACTTGGTCGTGCGCGGTCTTCACAGATACGTGCGCGCCGTCGATACGGATGTGCAGGATTTCGCAGAAGTTGATTTGGATGTGCGTGCACACCGGAATCAACACGTATCCGCGGACACCGTTCCGTATCCGCCCTTTCTGGAGAGCGCCCTAACTTTGTGTACACACGTCGGATCGAAATGAAACTTACGCCATCGGACTCGTAGCAATACGCTGGTCCTGTGACCCAAGTTTAGTTCGATTCTGAGAACGTTGACGAAATCGCGTGTCGTGGGCCCACAGGCTCCACTCGACGGGCGATTTTGTGATCGACTCATCGGAATCCAATTCTGGAAGTTCCGTTGGGTTCGTATCATCGTTCTTGACCTGTTGACACTAAGTTTGGAAAATTTAGAGACCGTTGACCCTGACACATTTTTCGGTGCAAAACGGGCCCACATGTGGACCCCATTTTGACCCAAAATTGCCATTTTTGCCCTTGTCTCCAAATTGGACTCAAGGACAGGCGTTTCTAGCTGATTGATATTTTCTGGATCTGATGGTGATGTTTATTTCAGCAACCAGAGTATCGCCTGCAATTTCAGCTGAAGTCAGAGCCGCAATTGGAACCAGAACCACAGGCAAGTGTACCTTGCCAAATCCTGCAGCTTTCTACTTATTTCCTTGACTTAGTTATACATCAGTGGGCAAGTATACCTTGCCAACTTTACAGTTCTTGTTACATATTTTCTTGCTTTATTTATATTGCTGTGCATGCTTAACCTAGGACCGTGTGACTTACTTAGCGTCCGATTATTAGTCGGGTGCCAATACCGTATGCGATGTTGTGTATGTCATCTAGAGATGGACATTCGTGACCCCTTTACATTCTCGTACTTGTCTTATCAAGTACTCTATAAACCCAGGACACTTGACACTATTCATGGACAAGATCTTTTTGAGATATTCATGGTGATTCTGTATAGGATACAGACTTTATGGCATTGACATTATATTCCTAGATACTCTATGACTTGCTGCATTAGATATGATTGTGCGTGTCATGGACATGAGACGTGTGATTATATTGGGTGGGAAGAGACACACAGGCTACAGGCTGATCATATATATATACACCCCTATTATTGTGAGGCACAAGACTCTCGAGCAGAGCTTGGCCCTTTACGTGTTATTACTGCTACCCGGCTCCCCGACACAGAGCTGGTAGTGGCTCAACCTGAGTTCTAGTGATGCTCTCAACTTGCATTTATCACTTAGCTGGTTACATAGTTTACCCTGCTGTTTCATTTAATTTCTGCACTGCATTTATTTTGGCTTGTATTATCTGTACCTTGTTATGTCCCCTGAGGACCTGGAATGGACTATGTCCCCAGGTATAGCCGAAGAGATCCATTCAGAGATACACCATACAGGAGCACTTCCAGGAGCTGTACCAGGACCTGAGGACGAGTTCGCACCAGAGGACTTCTTCTGAGCAGTGGCTATATATAGTCAGTTATTTCTGTTTCTATTTCCAGTTCCTTTACTTCCTGTCTATTTGCATTGATGTATCAGACTTGTTCTCGGATTGTTCACCGAGACACTTTTATTGACATTTGATAGTTATTTCTATTTCCTTTATTCTGGCTTTTGATCTGTGATTATCTGTTGTGGATGAGATTAGAATAACCTGGGACTTGTAATAATTGTTCTATTTCCTGTTAGACTACTGCTTAAGCATGCCCTGATGGATCCATTAAATTGGGTTGTCCATCGGTGCGTGCTGCTGGCCATTGCCACGTGTCCAGTCCCTCGGTATTTTGGGACTGGGGCGTGACAGTGGGCTAGACATATGCTGACGTAATTCACCAATCGAGATGACTGGCTAGTATATGCCACATATGCCCCCATTCGAGGGCACTATGCAATACACCATCTCTGAGGAGCATGGCCACAGGAATATATATAACGTCCGTATCACTCCGTCGAGTGCGGTATCTGTATAAAGAGGTGGGTGTCCCATACGCCTATTAGTTGTTCTCCCCCCCAATGTAGCTATATGCCAAGTCATAACTTACCTGATTTTGTGCTAAGCCGTGATGCACGTCGCACGTACTGGTAGCTAATCAAATATGTAAACTTGCATCCCAAAATAAAGTGCAACCTTATTGCGTGTACAGGTGTTAAGGTCTAGGAGGATATTAGAATACCCTTGCAGTTGTCAGGTAGGTTGGCTATAATCTAAGTCAGTTACACTACTTGTCAACGTACTTGTTGACGGTACCCGAGGCAGTCTCAGATACATACTGTTATATGTAAATTTACTAACAATAACATTCAACAGTTAATAATTTAAACAGTAAAAACTTGACAAGGTATACTTGCCTACTTCTCTGAGCTGGGCGTGCCAAAAACCTGTACTTGCAGTCAAGTCTGAGGGGTCCTGTGACCCGGGGTCACTGACTGCATTGTAGGTGTACTCTGTTCAGGACATACATGGTTCGTAAATATTATTAAAATAAAGCGTACATTAAATACCATAGTATATTTTTATACTTAAATATAGATATATGTAAAGCCCTATATATAATATAATATATACTATATATAGCATTTATACTTATGTAAATAAATACATAATAATATATATGTATTTAATACATATATAATATTAGAGCATATAATATATAATAATATTACATATCATATATATATATATAAGTATACATAAATACATATAGAGATAAATAAATATAAGTACATATATATTTATATACATATATACAATGCAAGAAGAAATAATAAAATATATATATATGCTATATATATATTTTATATACTATATAAATAATATATATATACATATTTGTAATAAGGCAAAGTATATATTTTATAAATATACTTATAAAATATACAATATATATATATATATATATATATATATATATATATATATATATATATATATATATATATATATATATATATATATATATATATATATATATATATATATATATATATACATATATACTATATATATATGCTAAAAATAATAATACATATACATATATATATATATATATATATATATATATATATATATATTTAATATAAATATATAATCTGATTATATATATAAATATAAATATAATATATTTATATATAAATAATATATATATACATATTTGTAATAAGGCAAAGTATATATTTTATAAATATACTTATAAAATATACAATATATATATATACATATACATACATATATACTATATATATATGCTAAAAATAATAAATTCATATATATATATATATAATATAAATATATAATCTGACTATATATATAAATATAATATAAATAATATATATATACATATTTGTAATACAATATATATATATATAACTATATATATACATATACATATATATATATAAATAAAAGTAAAATGCATATATATACATATAATAAAATATATAGTATGTATATATAATAATTATATATATATTATATATATATATAATAAATTCTGTATATATATAATTTATATAATACATACTTATATACATACATATAAATACATATATACATATATAGATATATACATATATAAATATACAATATATTTATATAATAATACATATATATTTATATACACAATATATTAGTATATGGTATAATATATATATTATATAATAATATAATAAAATATATATAGTAATATAGTATATATAATTATATATTTAACTATATACATAAATATATATATATATATACATACATATATATAAATAAATGAAATAATGCATATAATAAAAATGCATAAATACATATACATATAATAATTATATTTATACTGTATATATATTTACTGTAAATATAATAGTAATTATATAATACATAATATATATATATAAATATATACATAATACATTATATATAAATATATATGTATAAATATACATAGATATATATATACACATAAATATACATATTTAAATACATATTAAATATATAATAATAATAATATATACTGTATACAGTAAGTATAATAATAATAATTAAATATATATATACTAATATATATATTATTATATATTAATATATATAAATAAATAAATATATATATACATATATATATACATATATATATATATATATATATATATATATACATATATACATACATATATGAAAATATACGTATTTACACGTATTTAGGGGGGGTATATACCTGACACGTCAGGGGGGCCCACAGCTAGTCGCCGACGGGAGAACGGCGGCGAAGGAGGCGGTGGCTGGCCGGAACGACAGCCACATCAGTAACTGCAGTTAGCAGTGACAGCAGCAGCGGCTGCAGCGGAGGCGGGGGTGCAGGCGGTCAGGGCGGCGGAGAAGGGGGCGACGAAGGGTTCGGGGGTGGTGGCGGAGGTCAGTGGCGGCCGGAGGTGGAGATTAGGGAGGTCGGGAGAGGGCTCGAGTCGTGATCGAGGGGGAGCGGGTCGGTTCTGCGGGCGGTGCTGGTGGTGGTGCGGTGGCCGTGGGGCGGTGGGAGCGGGGTGGTTTGACGGAGGGGGTCGTGGCGAAGCGGCTGGGGGTGGTGGCGGTGGTCCAAGGCGGCCGGAGGCGGCGCTGGGGGAGGTCGGGGGTGCTGGTGGTGGGTTGGTACGGGTGTGGTTGCTGGGTTGCAGCGGCTGCCGGCGACGGAGGCGGCGGCCGGAGAGGGTGGGCGTTGGCCGGGGAGTAGCTGGGGGAGGGGCGAGGCGGTTGGTGACGGTCTGGTGGGCGGAGGGTGGCCGGAGATGGGAGGGAATGGTGTGGGGAGTTCGGGATTGGGGGGAGTCGGTTTATATAGGTTTAGGGCTTGATGGCATTTTAGTAATTAGGTGGAAGGGTAGGGGTATTTTAGGGTTTTTATAATTAAAATATCTTTGAGATATTTTTCTGATATTTTATGGTGGGACCCATGTCCAAATGGACGGTGTAGGTTCACCGGCCAATAGGGGGGTGACACCTCGCACTGAAATTTACAGAAAAATCCCTGCAGATTTATAAATTGCACATAGGTCCTAAAAATGGAAAATTGCACAATTACGCAATTTATCTGGAAAAATACCCTATTCCTAAAAATGCTAAAATGCACAGAATTGAGAGGGAAAGCTGTGGGAGGGTCCTGAGGGGGTGGGGGTGAGCCTGGGCAGGGGCAGGGCCTGGTTTCTGGGTGATACGGGTCACCGTATTTATTAATTAATAAATACTGCGCACGATGTTTACTAATTATTTAGAGGCAGGTAGGGCCATAATTTCAGCACGGTGTCAATATACTAATTGTAGTATTTTCCAAGTAGGGTAATAACGTATTTTTGTTTGGGCAAAACAGGTGCATGTTGGGCCTCAAATCTTTAGGGGTACAGAGATGGGTACAGAGCAGGAAATTAAATAGAAAATAAATACGGACGTTTGTAACGATATTTGTGCGTCTAAAACGAGGCTCATGCTAGCACATCTGTGAGTTGCACAAAGTGCAAAAAAAATAGACTAACATGTCTAGGAGAGGTATGTGAACTTTGTTTGGGGATAACAGTCAGTGTAATGCTCTAGTTAATTGTGTGATGGATATGTGCACAAATCAATATGATATGTAAGCAAAATAAAATTTAAAAAGTTGCAATAATTCTAATTAGCTAAAAATAATCCTAAATTACTGAAATCTGGTCGAGAGAGTTTACACGCAGGCTCCACACTAATTCAGCTTGGCAGAATTTGGACTTGTGGGGTCCATTTTTGACTTTTTGCCTACGTGTTCGTTTTTTTTTTCGTCGACACTGTTGACGGATTCTATCTATATTTTAAAATTATCCAAACTTATTTTATTTACATAAATTTAATATAAATTTATTTTGCTACAGTAAATTTTCTGTAAATATAAATTATGCCCAACCCACCACAATTTGTGACCCACTTCTTTTAACACGTGTCGCTTCAGAAGTCCCCTAAATCATCTTCACTCCCTTCCGACCTCAACCGCCCACTCTTTTCCTCTCGCCCACTCTTCCTCATAGTCAAAAACTCCCATCTTTCCTTTTTCGCCATGGCCGCAGCAGCCCAAGGAGCCCGTGTCCACCACATCTCCAGAGAAACTTCCGACCTCAACCGCCTCAGCACCTTCTACCAAGAGGTACCGACTCCCCCATTTATTTGCCATCATGCCAATCCATCTTTACTTCTTCTTCCTCGTCCAGATTTTAGGGTTCGAGAGGGTCGAGTCCCCCAAGTTCGCGGACTTCGAGGTTGTGTGGCTGAAGCTCGACCCCATTTACCTCCACCTCATCGAGAGGAACCCGCAGTCGAAGCTCCCCGAGGGCCCCTTCAGCGCTCCGGAGGGTTGCGATGGCGTCGACCCGAAGGAGATCTCGCGTGGGCACCACCTCTGCTTCGGCGTCTCCAACTTCGATTCCTTTGTTCAGAAATTGAAAGTAAAAGAAAAAAAGTTTTGATTTTTATAGTCTTTTGTTTTGGAATTTTGGTTTGAGTTGTCCATTTTATTGTAGGAGGAGGGGGTTA
Organism: Iris macrosiphon; assembly: GCA_036927795.1. Classification (NCBI taxonomy): domain Eukaryota; kingdom Viridiplantae; phylum Streptophyta; class Magnoliopsida; order Asparagales; family Iridaceae; genus Iris; species Iris macrosiphon. The sequence goes on from JAYESA010000003.1 coordinate 156,774,521, forward strand.
GGACTTTTGAGAAGACGCAGGCGGATGGAATGACCAAGCAGGTCTTCTTCTTCGATCCCGATGGTCAGGGCCAGTGAGCTTACTCTCAAAGATTTAATTTCTTTACTTGTTTCATTTGTGCTATTTAATTTAACGCTATATATAGATTTTCGGATTTCTAACTAAAAAGTGAACGCTTGAATGGTTTTGGAGAAACTGAAAGAAAATCTCTAGTTGCAAAACACTGCTTCTTTGGAGAAAAAAATGTTGTTTTGAAAGTATTACACATTCTTATTTTCAAAACACAATTTTAAGTAGAGAAATCGTGCAGTTGAAACCATAGTTTGAAGTATCGGCCGATACCGATCCGATACGGCCGATACCAATACAGTTTGGCATGTCCCGATCTGATACTGACCGATACCAGATACTGACCGATACCGACATTAGATGTCTCTTTTCCGGTTAATTCGGCAAAGAAAATTGAATTAAAAAAGACCAATTAGCAAGGGCGTAAAAGCATAGTAAGGTTGTAAAAGCATATAAATGAGAAAAACTTATCTATCGCATATAAATCAATCGACAATGGTGACTACTATTTCATTCAATTTCAAAAATACTAAGAAACAACACTAAAAATACTTTAAATTATGCATAAATGTATAAAATATATTTTCTAAATATTAATAATTTACTAATAGTTGTTTGCTTTCCGATACCAAAAAATCCGATACTCCGATCCGAAACTGCCGATACTACCGATACCGCCGATCCCGATACTCATTGGAATGTTCCGATACAGATTTCGATACCGATACTTTGAACCTTACTTGAAACACAAACCTCATGTCAAAAGAAAGTGTAAATTGAGCTTTGAGAACACGGTTTTATGTAATGAAATTGTGTTTCGAAAGCTTCACTTATTAGGGTCTGTTTGGACTGAGGAAAAAAAAAAGCAGAGTTAATTAGGGTTAAGTGAGGGGGAGGGGAGTTGGTGGATATAACCTTGCTTGGATTGAAAGGAGATTTAAGGGGTGTGTGTTTAATAACTCTTGCTTGGATTGAAGATTTTGAGTGGAGGAAAGATTAATAAAAATATAATAGTTATCAAAATATCATTATTACATGTGGCATAAAATTAAATTAATTTGATTGAACTTTTAATTAAATTTTGTCAAAATATCTTAACAAAAAGTCGAGCATCAAATTTTTCTATGTTCGATGTCAAATACAAAAAGTTGAGCAAAAAATATATTATGGAATTCACGATTATGGATTCTTGACCTCATGTCAATACAAAAAGTTGAGCAGCATGAATCATGCAAGTTAATGGCCATTACTAGGAACGCATATAAGTTTTTATATGTTCACAAGTGCAACAAATAATGACGATTATTTTTCTATGTTCGCAAGAGTAGGAACACATATCGGTTTTTATCAATATTTTTTTATGACCCGTTGCATCAATCATTTTTCTTATGAATTGATGCATCAATAATTTTTTTAGAAGTATGAAAAAGCGAGAAGGTATCCATGAAATGTGATCACATTTCATGAATACCTTGTACACATATGTTCAGGAAGCTATGGAGCAGCAGGTTGAAAGCAAGAACAATGAAAAAGAAAATCATGATATTTTATAGGACAAATAAGGGGTATTTATGACTTTTTAAACAAAACACCTCATTTTTTCTCGTTAATCCTCCGATTTGGGAGGGTTAAAATAAACAAACCCCCACTTAACCTTCTCTGACTTTCCATCCCAAACCCCTACCCTCAAACAAAGCAAGATTTTTATATCCCCCTTAGTTAACTTTCCCTTCTCTCTCTTAACCCTCAATCCAAGAAGACCCAGGGAATTACCGTCTTCAAAGATTTTTTTTATAAAGATCTTATTTTACTCACATTTTTGTCCAAACGGTGAGAGACTAATGTTATTCTTGGTTTATCGAATATTTTGAGGTTGATAGGAACAAAAACATGGACTTATTTATTAACATACCAATTTTGATTTTTCATAGAGATCGAGATTTAGCCCAGTATTGAATAAGTATAAGTTGATCACTACTCATTTCACTTGAGAGGTATAGGATTTGATCAAGCATACAGACAAACTTCTGTGTGTGATGGTCATGGCCGCTTCATAGGCTCATACTACAAAAAAGCATGAACGTGCCATGTGACTCCTGCTAATGCATGGTCTTTGGAGGATTATATGTGTGCATCCTTACCCTCATTTTAGGAGAGTCTGTCTCTGCAAGCAAACCCTCTAGCCTCATGCTACCCTAAAGAAATACAAGGGCAAAAATGTATGGAATATATGTGCCAGTATTCACATCCTTTCTTGTATCAAATTGTGAATTGTTGTTTCTTATATTCGATTATGAATTGTTGTTTCTTATATCCGACTGTGAATTTGCTATCTGTCTGTTGCATGCAGGTAACGGTTTGGAAGTTGCTAGTTGCTAATCCACGTTCCTATAAAGAGAGATGACATCAATTTGCATAAGAAAAAGACGCATATGTAAATAAGACAAGTCTTTATTGTAGTTCGAGCTCCATGGTGTCAGGTATAAATGATGCGGATTATGATGTCTATACCGGTGAAATAAAATTTGATATTATGTTTTGCTTGCCTTGTGCTCCAGTCTGATTCTGCTTTAGGGCATGGGATCATCTAGTGCTCTTTATCCACTTCTCATTTCTCTCCTCTCTCTCTCTGATATGCCAGTGAGGGTCTCTCTACTATAAGCACGGGATGATTATAAGAGAATAAAATGTTATTCGTTGACCATCTTTGTAGTTGTGTCATCTCACCTAATAAGTGGCATGATATTTCCCTGATACCATTTTATATATAAGGCTAGGAGTCGTGGAATGGTAGATCATGACCAAATAAACAATTTTAGGTGAGATAGCGCTGAGTTTTGTCTAAGACATTCTTTTAAAGCATCAGGACTTCAACAGATGCCTACAGAACTATCCATGCACTAGTATGATAATTGGTATAGGATACTAATTGAGGGGATATATATCCAAATTGTAGCCGTGGGAAGACACATGATTCTATATCATAGAGAAGATTCAATGCTAGGCTAAAGATGCAAATAGTTCTATGGTCAACAATTTGCTAGCTAGCGAAATTCTTCGCGTTTTTATTTTGAGGATGAATTGTCACAAGTGGAACGCTTTCTTCATAACAAGAACTAGGCAAGGGAATAGATTTGTAGTGAGTTTGACCACCCAACTTAGGTGCTGATAATGGATGTACATGAGATGACAAGGTATCCATGAAATGTGATCACAAAGTATCCATGAAATGTGATCAAGTATTATTTTGATTTCCAATGGGAGTTGAGAGAACTGTTTGGTTACGAGGCGGTAACAGATAGCCCATTGTTAGGAGGAACTAACTAGGGCAATGTGTGTTTGGATGGCTATTGTTGGTACAGGAAGATTTGGGAGTCCTATTGTTCTGATGCACAAAATATAGTGCATTGCTTGGTAACATTTGATCTTTGAGGATATATGACCTTAAAGGCATTGAAAGAAACTTTATGATTTAATATGACATAAAAATCTTCACGAATTTCGATAGGACAAAGTCCAAAACATGATCAGTTGTATATCTCTGGGCTAATTAGAGTTTAGACTCTTGATTTTATATCACCTTAGAGTTTAAGTCATGACATGTTCAATTAAAAAGTTGAGATCCTGAATTTTTATTTTTTGTTTAATCTTTCTCAATATACCCTTCCTTGCCTATATATGGAAGTTTAATATCAAGAATGGGAAGGGAGGGTATAATGGAAAAAACTAAATAAAAAATAAATATTCAGGGTCCAAGCTTTTCCATTGGACATGTTAGAACTTAAACTCTAAGCTGACATAAAATCTAGGGTCTAAACACTAATTAGCCCTATACCGGTAGATAACAGGACAACTTAATAAGTAGTAAATAAGTGGTATCTATTTACAAACAGGATAAGATAATTTAGATAAATTGGTTATTTATATTTTTTCAAGCTTAGGTTTCAATCACTATGATCAATGATAAATCCAATAACTCATGTATTCAGTAACCTATGTTGCAAGGATACATATATGATGCGTTATGGTGAGAGGAACACAACATTGATTTTGACATGTTCTGATATATTTTGGAGTTTCCTAGTTGTATCTGTGTCTGTGTGGTAGACGGCGCTAAATGGTGGAGACTTCACCGATTTTTGGGGTTTTCGTGCTTCCTAGCTCATAACACCACAAAACCAACAAGGTTAAGTGGATTGGAAAGCTGCAACAGGGTCTCGTTTGTATATAAAATTTATCAAGGTATGACGTGTTAAGACGTGTCTATGCTGGACACCACGCTACACGGAGACTACACGGATTTTGGGGTGTCCATGTTTCCTAGCCCATAAGACCACAAAACCAATGTTAAATGGATTGGAAAGATGCAGTGGGTCTCATTTTTATATACAATTTATCAATGTAGGATGTTAAGACGGGTCTGTGTCGGACACCATGCTACATGGAAGACTACACATGTTTACGGGCATCCGTGCTTCCTAGCCCATAAGACAACCACACGACCAACTATGTTAAATATATGGGAAAGCTGTAGTGGTTTTATTTGTAAAGCTGCAACAGGGTCTCATTTGTACATAAAATTTATCTGGGTAGGATGTTAAGATGGATTTAGTAGATGTGTGCATTTGGTTTATTCGATTTCAACTGATCCGTAATAGCCAAAACCGAAAAAACCGAATTTCTAGAAATTCAAACCGAAACCGAAACTGAACCTATATATATATATATATTTTTTTTGATTTTTTTTTTAATTTTTTCAAATGTTTTAAAACTTTTTCCCTTTTTCCTTTTATGTTTTTCTTTTCTTCTTTCTTTTTTTTAATTTTTTTTTCCTGTTTTTATATAGTTTTCTTTCTTTAATTTTTATCTCTTTTTTTATATTTTATATTTTATATTTTTTGTTTTTTCTTCTTATTTCCTTTATTTATTTATTTTCTGTTTTTTTTTTTCTTCTTTTGTGTTATGTGTTTCACGTCAAGGTGAGTTTGGGTTAGATTTAATACAAATCAGATCGTAAAAATTAATTTATAAATAAATAAATTTTGATGTCAAAGATGAATTGAACCATGTTCTTTTGAATACTAACATATTACATTAACCAACTATGTTATTAAAAAAAAAAATCATAAATAAAGAGTAACACCTATTAAATTCATCAATCAAAAATGTTATATTTTTGTATAGGAATTATACATTCTCGAGAGTATTTACATATTCACTAAACATGAGAATATAATTTTCTCATAAATTTAATTCCTGAAAATTTGAGAATTTTCAGCTATACAGTATTTCACGTATCAAACGCACCTTAATGATACTAGTATATATGCACGTGCCTTGCACGTATTTCATAATACTTGGAAAGGACAAATAATAGTTTATTTATTTTTCTTATTCTTCTATAGGTAATTATATAACTACCTATATTAAATCTAATGAACAATTTTAATTAGTTAACATAGATGAGGGCATTTTTGGAATAAAAATTTTCACGGTGAAGCCTACTTTTCTCATTATATAGTAGTATAGATATGCTTTCGACTTAAAATGTATAGATTTTAGGTATTTAGGTTTATCATTGATTCTATAAAAACCTATATATACAATTTCGTCGTCGTCGTCTTCTTCTTCTCAACGGAATAAAAACAAACAAATTTTATTTGTACTATGTACGTTGCAAAGAAAAGAAAAAGTGAATCCAATACAAAATTGAATATTTTATATATGTATGTTTATCGTATTTTGTATGCAACTCATAAATTTTATTGTAAAAAAATAAATTAAAATTTTAGTAATAAATTTTATTGTAAAAAAATAAATTAAAATTTTAGTAACAAAAAGATTCCAAAGAAACATGGAGCTTCGATGTGTAGAGAGCCAGGTCAACATGCTAGCTCTTATAGTCAATATAGAAAGCAAGCATATGGGCAATAATTGGTTCCTATTGACCATTTTGGGTGAGATTTAAGTTAGTCGGATTCATATTAATTATTGAATCGTATAATTTAATTATACTAGACCAAAAAACTTGACAATATAAATAAAAATTATGAATATATTTTAGAATAAACTGATCTCCAAGAATATATATTCGAAAATTTTCACAAAACATTATAGAAACATGGAACTTCGGCGTGTAGAGAGCCAACAAAGGCCAACACGCTAGCTCTTATAGTCGATATAGAAAGCAAGCCTATGGACAATATTTGGTTTCCAATGAACATTTTAGGTGAGATTTGTTAGTCAGGGTCTTATTAATTATTGAGTCGTATTAATTATACTAGACCAACAAACTTGACAATATAAATAAAAAGTTATGAATATATTTTAGAATAAATTTAACTCCAAGAATATATATATTCGAAAAATTTCGTACAGAGCATTATATTTTTTATTAAATTAAACAATATTACGTTTTGGTTTTTTTCGCATTTAAATATTCAAACATATTCAAAATATCCTTGGTAATGACGTTTTATTTTGGTCCTGTTAAAAATAATGAAAAGAACTAAGAAAAAAAATAAAAAGTAGTGAAAACAAAAATTTCCTTTTTAAAAAAGAATAATAAAAATTATTATAAAAAAAAAATCATATTTTCGGCATCTTTGTTTTTTTTACATATAGGTCCCTCCAAACATTTGGTTTTTGTATATAGGTCCTTCTTAACGCAAAAATGTTCTAAGTAAATTTTTTTTTTTTATGTATTGATATTATTACATTTTCAGACAAAACCCAAAAATTTTGTTTGCGTTTTCAATTTTTTTTTTTTTTGACTAAAGATTATAAAAGAAATTATAATAAATAGAATAAATTTACTTACCACTATGATTAAATGACCATATTGCAAATAATAGATTATAGAATACCATATTAAAAAAAAAATCAAACGTCCACATCATGTGTGTTTTCAACTTTTATTTATTATTATTTTTTTATTTATTACTTTTAACAAAAAAATTACTGTAGTAAAATTAAATTATATTAAATTTATGCAAACGAAACAAGTTTAAATTAAAAATAAAGATACAGTCCGCCAACTGAGTTGGCGGAGAACAGACCGCAGCCGACACGTGGACATCAAAAGGCAAACGTGGACCCCAATCTGGACCCACTGCCCAAAATCGGCCAACTAAGTTGCCGAATTTTGGGCAGTGGGGCCCGCGGGTTGGGTTGGTTGGTTTGGTTAATGAGTTTTTTTTTAATTAGTTATGTTTTAGTTTTTTTATTTAGTTTTTTTCTATTTAGTTTTGTTTTGGATTTTGATTTTTTGATTTAGTTTTTTTGATTTAGTTTTTTTTGATTTAGTTTAGTTTTGGAATTTGGTTTAAGAAAATTTACTTTAACGAAATAAAATTTAAATAAATTAATTGTAAAGAAAAATTTAGAATTAAAAAAAAAACGGTTTGTTTTTCTAGAAAATTGTAAAGAAAATGTTTATTTTTGCAATGTTTGATAAGAAAAAAAACTAAAAAAAGAAAAAAAAAGAAAAAGAAAACTAATATTTTTTTTTGTCATCTAATTTTCTGTTTATTTGGGTTTGGTTTTTATTTGGTTGGGGAATGATTTGGTTTTTATTTGGGTTTGGAATTGGGTCTGGGTCTATGGATTGATGTTGGTTTATTAATGTAATTTTATTTAGACTACCTTGCAAGATGTTATAATAAGACATGCAAATATTTTTCCTAACAAAAGTTCATTGATGTAATTTTATTTCTAATACATAAATTTCTAATAAAACCTAGAAGTACAAGATTTTCATTCTCTGCCTCTTGTCATTCTGTCATAATACTTACGAGGCCTTGACCTAAGACCAAGTCTATTTCTTCTTGCTACTGTATCCTCGGATCTCTCCCCTAGCTGTCACGCTCCGATCTCCCGCAGGCTAATCGGCCGTCCCCGCTAGGCGAGAATCACCGCGCTAGCGCTCCCGCGGGACGATCGCTTGATCCATCTGGGCGTGATGCCGCACGAGCGTAAGCCGCGCCCGTGCAAGGCCGTGGTCCATGCTGGCGGTAAGAGGTCTAGGCCACATAGTCGCACAGATTGTCCGAGTGCAGCGGAATATTAAACGCATAGGCGATTGGTAACAAGTTCACTAAGTCGTCAATAGCGGAAGCATTGAATAACATAAGTATAGAAGTAAAGCAAACTCTTTATTGATATGAACAAGTGTTACAGACGGCGCTTAGCCGAGATTATAATTCGCTCAAGCCTCTCTCTCTCAAAAAATAAAAACGTGCCAAGTGGCTATATTTGTGGAATGATACATAAGCGACATTCCAACATTATGTCTTATATATGTGCTTCAGTTCCGGATGAAACGCTCCAAGACTTCAGAGTGGACTCCGCGCCTTAGCACATGTCACGCCCCGATCCCGAAGGCCTCCCAACCACCGTTCCCCCGCGGCGGACCGGACGCGAATCACCGTGCCTCGGCGCTCCCGCAAGGCGCGTATGGCCGTTTGATACCGGGACGTGATGCCGTGCGAGCCTGGGGTTGCGCCCGCACAAGGCAACATCGTTAAAGTTTGGCTATCATCGCATGAATCGAGTAAGCAGCGGAGGGACATTGTTGTAAGCATTTAACCATCTGAGTATTCGGGACAAATCGAGGGACTGGGTTCTCTTTAATACAAAAGCATCGTTCCATACATTATGCTCCTTTATACGATAGCAGCTCGAGGCAATCGAAACCAGATTTTCGGGTCTTGGAGATGAGGCACACCTATCGCTCCCTCGGACGATCCAGTACCTGCAAGCAAGTAAACTGTTGCTGGGTCAGCACTTTTATAAGTACTGGTGAGTATAAACAACTGAACAGAAGCAAACATTCACTAAAACCAATACTAAGTAATTATGTTATAAAATATTACATTGCTAGTGATCTTTCTAGTTTTACCTATGTTCGTTTCATGCAGCATAAGAACGGAGTCATATTACTTTGTTTTGGAAACATCTTTTGAAATAGAGTTCATATAAGATATTAAGCAAGCAGACAAGACAAGCCAATTGTTCTGTTATCAGGGTGTGCGCAGCGTGTCTCCTGAGCTATACTCAAAGACTTTAGGGATAAATGTACATCAAGGAACAAATGCATATCTAGGGGCAGTCTTCTACCAAGCCAACACAATGAACTATCTTATATGCAGTACGATCCCCGAGTAACTCAGGATCGGCAGCGGTTGATCCAGCTAACCAATGACTCTTTTATCTGATGCTATTGGCAGTTGTGACTCATGGTTGCTTTCCACTATCTCTGTAGCAGCCGTGACCAAGGTTCAGCTCTCCACCAATATCCATTGTCCGTCCGATACGAATGCATGAAACACTATCAAATAAACTCTAGGATACAGACGAGACGAACCATTAAACCATATATCTTTGTTGCGGACTAGCCGCCCTCACTGAATAAGTTCAAGCACATGATATGGTTCTCTCGAAGCACAAGCGATAGTGAAACATGTTCATGCAAACTCATACTTTTAGACAAGCGTTTCAGGATTCTCTTTGTTAAGCAGACAAGTTTGTTTCAAAGACAAGCTAGGTGAGTTCTCTTATTAGCATGCAAGGCATGTTCTATCATTCTCTTATGAAACTTATCTTTAAGCAAACAAGCATTCAAAAACTCAGATTCATTATTAAGGCATGCAAGAATCAGAGAATGAAGTTCTGCCCACTCACCTTGATACATAGTGTCGATACGGAGCGAGGCACTACAGCACACACGAAGGAGGCATCCGCACTGAACGAGATTCTTCCGCACCCTGCAAGCAATCTGGTGGGTTATCAGTACATGAATGCACTGGTGGGGAGGCTACTCGTCCACTCGACAAATCCAAACACGTTCAATAGGTTCCTTGCACCATCTATTTAGTTGTCTTTCTAATCTTGCCTTTGGACCAGTTTCATGACAATGTTGAATAGCCTATCTCATGTGGCAGTGCGCATATGCGATATAAGGAAAACACGGTGAGACTTACCAACTTACCGTTTGTCCTTCCCTGTCCAAGGCAAACCAAGTTATTTCAAGCACGAGCACATATATATGAATTTAGGGGCAATAGCATATGCAAACACAAGTGTTTCAGTGCAAGATTCTATTTCGAGTGCACGAGCATACAGATTATCCAGAAGTGCTGCAGAGGATGTTTAAGTATTTCTGTTTATTGATTGTGATGCAATGACTTGCACGCGGATTATCGCTAAGCGAGGATGACTTATCTATATGAACATGAGTCGCTGGCATAGCCATAAAGGACCTAGTCAATGACGAGGATGTAATGCAACGAAAAGCACGTGAGGCGTTACAAACCATCCCGTCCAAGCACATGAAGTTCTATCCGGGTCGGATCGGCCCCAATGCCCCGGTGACCGTCCGTGGAACTGTACCTTGTTAAAATAAGTTTTTCGCAACATACAATTATTGTTCTTCCAATTTTACGAGATACACGAGATACTTGAATCTTGATTCTTGCTCTGAACGAGTATTGCTCCACGAGTTGTGTTACTTGATTTGCTTGACATGATTCTCGTTCAGTGAACAACTTGTCTTGATGCATTCCCTAGTTCAAGGACTGCCTTGGCGACCTAACGGTCCCGAATATTTTTAGGTTTATACTTGCACGGAACGACTATTAGATAGTCTTCCGAGGAGAACTAGATGAATGCATGACATGCACAGTGTTACACGGTCGAGGCATAGTTTATGTAACATCCCGTTCCGCTCAAGCGGACTGCCGATTCAAACGACAAAAGTGCAACATCCCGACCCACTTTGCTCAGGCAAGAATACTCGTTTGAGGCAAAGGATATCCAAATTTGTCCCTTCAGGAGTTCGGCTTAGGCTTTCAGAGGCTCACTCGGAGTGTCGCTCGACCGAGGCGAATCTGTAAGCCCCCTGATTTTCAGTAATTATTAATTTGGATTTTTCGTAATTTTTCGGGATTTTTCTGTAATTAAAACCTAGGCCTTGATAATTAAATGGTTTTTAATTGCTGTTACATAATGTTAAAATATTATGGAAATAATATTTTATGGTGTAAAATGGAAAACCGGACATGGGGTAATTTTCTGCGGATTTATTGGACTCCGGAAACCCGTTTAAAGCCCTGAAACCCGAAGTACATTTAAACCGAATTTAACCCGTGCCAACGCCCGACATCCCCATGAGAGCCGAAGCCAAGCCCGAGAAGCGTTGACCCAGCCCAAATCCTAGGTGAAACCCTAGCCCAATTTATGTATGTATAAATACATAATTTTCTAGTTTTTCTCCACAAAACAAAAATAAAAAGAAGAAGAAAATCCTAAATAACCCTAACCCCAAATTCCAAATAACCCAAATCCCTAATTCTAGCCCTAACCCTAGCCGCCAGAGGCCACCCCTTCCCCTGACCCGCCGGCGACCCCGGCTCTGCGCCACCCGGCCACGTAGCCCCGCCGCCCGTCGACCTCCACCGACCCCCAGAGCAACCCCCATCTCCGCCGCACCCCCGCTCGATCCAGGCCGGTCAGAACCCTCCGCCCTCTCGACTACTTCCTCCGCCTCCAGTGAGCCGCCCCGCTGACCAGCTTCCCTCTCCGCCAGAAGCCCTCGCCACTCCGCCACGAGCACCGACACCCGGCGCCGCCCTCCGCCCTCAGCTCGAACCCGTCCCCCGCCTCCGCGAGCCCGGCGACGCTTCCTCCAGCAGCGCCTCCGCTACGGTCTTCCCCGCTCTCGCAGTGCCTACTCCGCCTGAACCCGACTCCGGCCGCCCTTGATCGTCCTCGACCTCGCCGACTACAGAACCTCCTCCTCCTCCTCCTCTCGCCTCGACCCTCCCCGGCGAGTCGACCCCGCAGCAGCAGCGAGTAGCCCCGACCGGCCATCCCCTCAACAGCACCTCGACGAACCAGATCTCCACTCTCCCCCGGTCGCCTGAGCAACAGCCCCTCCGTCGTGTCCGTCGAGCAGCCGTTGACACGGACACATCGGCCCTGAATCGGACACAACCAGAAACCCTAACCCTAACGTAGCACGGACACAGCCTGGACACAGGACTCGGCCGACGCAGGACGCGAAGCAGGACTCGGACACGACTCGGACACGTGGAAATCAGTCTTCACGGAGCCCTGTTCCGGTATTCTTTTCTCTCTCCTTGCTGATCCGATTTCTGTTCCATCTGTTGCGTCACATAGACTGAGTGACCCTCTCGATGCCCGTACAACTCGCCCGGTGCGTCGCGCCCTGTGGTGATCGCACCCCGCGATCCAAAAACAGGAAAAATAATGCCCTGTTTCACCCCGGAACTGAGTGCGCCCCGCCAAACGGGACCACTTGGTCGCACGCGGTCTTTACCGAAACGTGTGCGACGTTGATACGGACGTGTGGGATTTCGCAAAAGTCGATTCGGATGTGCGTGCACACCGGAACCAACGCGTATCTGCCGACAACACCCCATATCCGTCCTTTCTGGAACACGCTGTAACTTTGTGTACACACGTCAGATCGAGACGAAACTTGCGCCATCGGACTCGTAGCAATACGCTGGTCCTGTGACCCAAGTTTGGTTCGATTCTGAGAACCTTGACAAAATCGCGTATCGTGGGCCCCACAGGCTCTACTTGACGGGCGATTTTATGATCGGCTCATCGGAATCCAATTCTGGAAGTTCCGTTGGGTTCGTATCATCGTTCCTGACTTGTTGACACTAAGTTTGGCAAATTTGGAGACCTTTGACCCTGACACGCTTTTCGGTACAAAGTGGCCCACATGTGGATCCCGTTTTGATCCGAAAATATCATTTCTGCCCTTATGTCCAAATTGGACTTAAGGACAGGCATTTCTAGCTATTTGATATTTTCTGAATCTAATGGTGATGTTTATTTCAGCAACCAGAGTAGTACCTGCAGATCACACTGAGACCAGAGCTACAGTTGGAGCCAGGACCCCAGGCAAGTGTACCTTGCTAAATATGCAGCTTTGCTACTTATTTCCTTGACTTAGTTATACATTAGTGGGCAAGTATACCTTGTCGATTGTACAGTTCTTGTTGCATATTTCTTTGCTTTATTTATATTGTTCTGCATGCTTGACCTAGGACCGTGTGACGTACTTAGCGTCCGATTATTAGTCGGGTGCCAACACCGTACGCGGTATTGTGTATTGTCATCTAGAGATGGACATTCGTGACCCCTTTACATTCTCGTACTTGTCTTATCAAGTACACTATAACCCAGAACACTTGACACTATTCATGAGACATGATCTTCCTGAGATATTCATGGTGATTCTGTATAGGATACAGGACTTGACATTGATATTATATCCCTAGACATTATATGACTTGTGCATTAGATACGATTGTGCGTGACATGGACATGAGGCATCATGGACATGAGACGTGTAATTACATTGGGTAGGGAGAGACACACAGGCTACAGGCTGACCATATATATACACCCCTATTATTGTGAGGCACAAGACTCTGAAGCCCGAGCTTGGCCCATTACTCATTATTACTGCTGCTACCGGCTCCCCGACACAGAGCTTGTAGCGGCGTCAGCCTGAGTTCTAGTGCTGCTCTCATCTTGCATATCACTTAGCTGGTTATTTAGTATTCCCTTATTGTTCCATCTATTGTCGGAGAGACCCACAGGCTACAGGTTGATTATGTTATGCCGGCTACTCAGTCTCCCGCTGAGCTAGACCACCTCATGATACCACTACTACCGGCTCCCCTACACAGAGCTTGTAGTTGTTTCAACCTGAGTACTATTGATGTTCTCTCTTGCATTTCACACAGATGTTTACATACTTACCCTATTTATTTCATTATTTGCTGTACTGCATTTATTTTGGCATGAGCTTTCTTGTACCTTGCTATGTCCCCTGAGGACCTGGATCCAGATTATATCCCCAGGTTTTACAGACGAGATCTAACCCGAGGTATACGGGACCGCAGCAGGAGCAGATTCAAGAGCTGATACAGGAGCTGTACCGACCTTCGAGGACGAGATCACACTAGAGGACTTCTTCTGAGTATTGTCTAGTGATACTTATTTATTTCTATTTTCAGTTCCTTTATTTTCAGTCTATTGCATTGCTGTATCAGACTTGTTCTCGGATTGTTCTCCGAGACACTGTTATAGAGATTGTTAGTTATTTCCTTTGTATTTATTCTGGCATTTGATCTATGATTATCTGTTTTGGATGAGATTAGTATAGACTGTGGTTTGTATCATTGGACCTACTTATTCTTATATTACAGCTTAAGCATGCCCCGATGGATCCATTAAATTGGGTTTGTCCATCGGTGTGTGCTGCTGGCCATTGCCACGCGTCCGGTCCCTCGGTATTTTGGGACTGGGGCGTGACATGGTTTTTGTGGTGGCCCATGCAGGTCAACGACTAAATTGTTCGGTTTCAACTTAGGGACCGAGCAAGCCTGCAATAAGAATATGATAAGTTTTTTGGATCTCATCCACTTGCTTGAAACGTTTTTGATATCTATATCAAATTCAAATTAATTTCTTGACTCGTATCCTGCCTTGATTCCTGAGTGCCCTTATAGTTTATTTTGGTTGCAGAGCAATGAATCCCCAAGCCGGCGAAGAGGCTCATCTAGGAACACCACAAGGTGTTATGGTTACCCACGAAGATGAAGTGACACCAGTTAGTGAAGGACCATCATCACAGCAAGCAAGTCAGCATGCCTCGAGAATCCAGGAAAATGACGTTCCACCATCGACGCAGTTGGCTCCACCGACGCCTACCGTTCCACAAGGGCAGGCTATGGACGAACAACAAATGTTTCGAATGTTCTACGCGATGATGCAAGCCCATCAGAAGGTTCATGAAGAAGCTCAGCAAAACCAAGCGGAGAAGTTCATCGACAGATTTAGCTCAAAATTACGGAAGTTAATCAGCTCCGTTGCAACGGACGTTCTTACTACAGCATAGGCCATGGAGTGCAACACAAGGATAGAGTCTAGCCAGAAGCGGCCGTATGCATCAGCACCAGACCAAGCACAACAGGAAAGAGCTGCAAAGCGACCACAGATTAGTCCACCACCAAGAGCAGCATCCAGAGCCTCATTCCTTCCTACTTGTTACTATTGTGGCAAGATAGGCCATATTGAAAAAGAATGCAGACACAAGTTAGGATTATGCTTGATTTGCGGAACCAGTCAACACTTCGCTAGGGACTATTCTCAGCATCGAGAGAAAGCAGTGATGATTCGTCAACCAGCCACATCAGCACCAGCCGGAGCACCCCAGGAAGAAGTTGGAAAGAGTTCTCCCATGCACCAGCCACCAGAAGCATCTCCGCAAGTACTACCTGTCTATCCATATTGTCGCAGGCGAGGCCATATAGAGAACGAGTGCAGACGCAAAAGAAAATTATGCTTAGCTTGCGGATCCAATCAGCATTTATTAAAGGAATGCCCCGAACGTCGAGAAAGAGCGCTAATGTCACCAGCACCAACGCAAGCCTCTCCAGCATTGGAAGCACCGCAAACGAGAGTTGAAGGAGTCAGACCACCAGCCCCAGAAGAGAATCAGTCGAGGCCACCCTTGGCACCACAAGCCACACTCTTCCAGCAGGCTCAACAGCAGCAGAGGAATCAACTGCAAGAACATGAACAAGCTCCAGCGATGACTTTGGAAGACGCGCAGACCCTTGGAGTAGCTAATGCGTAAAATTTTTCGTAGTTATCTGTTTATCGATTTGTTTTATCTCGTGCCTATTGGTTCGTGACCTCAGCCTTAATCTATGTAATTTTGAACTGCTAATAATTTATAACCTAGTATATTTTTAAAATTGATAACTGTAGAGATGGTATAGTCTTTTGTTATGGTGCTTATTTTGGGTTGTTTTGTGATCTTGAATTAAGTTGTACCTCCTTCCATCCTCATCTAGCGTACTTATATCTCATATACTACCTTAACTTATGCTGCTATATTATAGCCTAGTTTTGCAAGCTCATTTTTATCGAGCTTGTTCATGACATATGTATTATTGGGTCGACACACTAATACAATTGTCTATTCAGAATCAGTGTATTACGGTCTGATCAACCTTAGTGTATTTGGTTCGCTCTTCGCACGACTACTTTACGTGGATTAAGTTATATAGTTGACTAGTATACTTGCCCTCTAGATATGTCTGAGCATATCGTATCAGTTACATAACTGTACTAATACGAGCATGCGAACAAAGGATTACCAGAATAGGATTTCAATCCACAATTGTCTTGACAAATCCCATTTGAATTCGTTAAACGCCTTGATCCTGATACTTCTATTCTATTACCTCACCCTTGAACTCTTTATTATTGATCTTCGTCTTCCCTTATTTAGGAAAGACGAAACCTTGTGCTTGGTATAAGTTTGATATATAGACAGTACTAGATATACCCCACAGGCCGGACGCATTGTTGATGACCCTTTTATATATGATTAAGGGAATATCATAGGTGATATGTTTGGTGTTAAAGACTTGAGGATTCAATAGCATGATTAAGTAAGTTGGGGAATAGCTTTATTAGATGTATAGCTGTAGATGATAGATGGGTAAAATCTAAGTTGGGTATAGACCGCAATGTTCACTTGAGAGGAATCCTTTAGACTGTAATCAAGTGAGATTGGATAGAGAGAACCCTACCATATTTTAATTTCGAGGACAAAATTTTATAAGTTGGGTAGATTGTAAGCCCCCTGATTTTCAGTAATTATTAATTTAGATTTTTCGTAATTTTTTGGGATTTTTCTGTAATTAAAACCTAGGCCTTGATAATTAAATGATTTTTAATTGCTGTTACATAATGTTAAAATATTATGGAAATAATATTTTATGGTGTAAAATAGAAAACCGGACATGGGGTAATTTTTTACGGATTTATTGGACTCCGAAAAACCGTTTAAAGCCCTGAAACCCGAAGTACATTTAAATCGAATTTAACCCGTGCCAACGCCCGACATCCCCATGAGAGCCGAAGCCAAGCCCGAGAAGCGTTGACCCAGCCCAAATCCTAGGTGAAACCCTAGCCCAATTTATGTATGTATAAATACATAATTTTTTAGTTTTTTTCCACAAAACAAAAATAAAAAGAAGAAGAAAATCCTAAATAACCCTAACCCCAAATTCCAAATAACCCAAATCCCTAATTCTAGCCCTAACCCTAGCCGCCAGAGGCCACCCCTTCCCCTGACCCGCCGGCGACCCCGGCTCTGCGCCACCCGGCCACGTAGCCCCGCCGCCCGTCGACCTCCACCGACCCCCAGAGCAACCCCCATCTCCGCCGCACCCCCGCTCGATCCAGGCCGGTCAGAACCCTCCGCCCTCTCGACTACTTCCTCCGCCTCCAGTGAGCCGCCCCGCTGACCAGCTTTCCTCTCCGCCAGAAGCCCTCGCCACTCCGCCACGAGCACCGACACCCGGCGCCGTCCTCCGCCCTCAGCTCGAACCCGTCCCCCGCCTCCGCGAGCCCGGCGACGCTTCCTCCAGCAGCGCCTCCGCCACGGTCTTCCCCGCTCTCGCAGTGCGTACTCCGCCTGAACCCGACTCCGGCCGCCCTTGATCATCCTCGACCTCGCCGATTACAGAACCTCCTCCTCCTCCTCCTCTCGCCTCGACCCTCCCCGACGAGTCGACCCCGCAACAGCAGCGAGTAGCCCCGACCGGCCATCCCCTCAACAGCACCTCGACGAACCAGATCTCCACTCTCCCCCGGTCGCCTGAGCAACAGCCCCTCCGTCGTGTCCGCCGAGCAGCCGTTGACACGGACACATCGGCCCTGAATCGGACACAACCAGAAACCCTAACCCTAATACAGTACGGACATAGCCTGGACACAGGACTCGGCCGACGCAGGACGCAAAGCAGGACTCGGACACGACTCGGGCACGTGAAAATCAGTCTTCACGGAGCCCTGTTCAGGTATTCTTTTCTCTCTCCTCGCTGATCCGATTTCTGTTCCATCTGTTGTGTCGCGTAGACTGAGTGACCCCCTCGATGCCCGTGCAACTCGCCCGGTGCGTCGCGCCCTGTGGTGATCGTACCCCGTGATCCAAAAACAGGAAAAACAACGCCCTATTTCACCCCGGAACTGAGTGCGCCCCGCCAAACGGGACCACTTGGTCACACGCGGTCTTTACCGAAACGTGCGCGACGTTGATACGGACGTGTTGAATTTCGCAGAAGTTGATTCGGATGTGCGTGCACACCGGAACCAACGCGTATCTGCCGACAACACCCCGTATCCGTCCTTTCTGGAACACGCTGTAACTTTGTGTACACACGTCGGATCGAGACGAAACTTGTGCCATCGAACTCGTAGCAATACGCTGGTCCTGTGACCCAAGTTTGGTTCGATTCTGAGAACCTTGACAAAATAGCGTATCGTGGGCCCCACAGGCTCCACTTGACGGGCGATTTTGTGATCGGCTCATCGGAATCTAATTCTGGAAGTTCCATTGGGTTCGTATCATCGTTCCTGACTTGTTGACACTAAGTTTGGCAAATTTGGAGACCTTTGACCCTGATACGCTTTTCGGTACAAAGTGGCCCACATGTGGACCCCGCTTTGACCCGGAAATATCATTTTTGCCCTTATGTCCAAATTAGACTTAAGGACAGGCGTTTCTAGCTATTTGATATTTTTTGAATCTAATGGTGATGTTTATTTCAGCAACCGGAGTAGTACCTGCAGATCACACTGAGACCAGAGCAACAGTTGGAGCCAGGATCCCAGGCAAGTGTACCTTGCCAAATATGCAGCTTTGCTACTTATTTCCTTGACTTAGTTATACATTAGTGGGCAAGTATACCTTGCCGACTGTATGTAAACTCCCTCACCCAAAATAGGTATTTTGTGTATATTTTATATTATTATATTTTATATATATGTTAAATTTATTTAGAATATGCTCTTAGTTAATTAGAAAATAAATTTCTTGATATATTTACTTATATAAATATTCATTTAGAATTATTTTAGGTTATTTTAAGTTTTTGGAGATTTTTCTAGAATTTTTGGTAATTAAAACTTAGAAAACATAAATTTCTATGACTTCTATGATTTACTATACGACCATACTTGCATGTCATTCCTACCAAATATTTATTTTAGTTTAAAATATTTAATTATATTTTTTTGTAATTTATTTAGAATTTTAAGAAATTTATTTAGATTTTAAAATTATTTAGAATTTATTTGGATATATATAGTCTTAATATTAGATAGATGCTAATTTATTGTTAATAGATATTAATAAGATTTTATAAATTATTTGTATTATCTTTAATTATATTTAAGATTATAAATTATTGAGATAAATTCAAACTCTATTTTAAATTAATTCAAATCCTGAACCTACTAGGAAATCAACTTCATGCATATCCTATCCTTATTTAAATTCATCATAATCCTATCCAAATTAACCAATCCTAGTCGTATTTAATTAAGTAGTGTCCACCATTATAAATACCTCATCCTTCATATTTTTCTTCCCCAAATTCCTCTCTTTTTCGTCCAAAAATAGTCAAAATTCGTCATAAATTCAGCCTCATTTTCTACTAGTTATGACGAATTAAAAAGACGATATCTCCTAGCTCCGGACTCCAAACGTGCTCCAGTTTTTTTTTGTTAGAACGATATTGAGGTTAGCTTTCTGTTTATATAAATTTTTTTTACGAAATTATAAGTATTAAATTCTGAAAAATTCGTAGAGCACAGCATGTCCGAAAATAGACGTATTTTGATGTTTTCGCGATTCCGGGAGAACCAGGAATCAGAATCACGAACCGTTTAAAGTTTCGGAAAGCTAATGTCGAGATCATCGACATATATTTTTTCCAGAATTTATTTCGAAGTTTTTATATACTGTTAATTCTGTAGAACTTCTAGGATAGAATTTAACCATCGGTGCACAATACAAAATTTGTATGTGCCATAATTCCCAAACGAATTTGAATTCAGACGAGCCATAAATTCCAGTATATTTTTTATGCTGAAATCTACAAGAAATCATGCATAAAAGTCAAGTTTGTATCGGTTGACTTTTTGGTCAACAGATCGCCTCGATTTGCGTGCCATGAGTCTCGAGTTGATAAAATTCAGTTTCTTTGGACAAAATTTAGGAATTAACATAAAAATCAGAATAATAAGATTAAAATAGAATTTTAGAGTAATTATTCCAGAATTAAATAAATTATCTTTTGACGTGATAAATTTATAATACATAGGCTATTTGGACTGTGACTTGGACTCTGATTCATACCAACAGCAGGACCCCAGGCAAGTATACCTTGCCATTGTACTGTTATTTATATTCCATATGTTGCATGCATCTTTATTTTCTGTCTTTAGTTCATATATTTTAACTGTTATATAAAATGCGCGCGACGGTGACGTCGCGATATGTTTTTATTTATGTATTGCATTGACCTTGTTCATGAGACTACCCCATTATCATGTAGCACCATTAGGTTCATTGGCCATGACACAGTGGTTACACGAGTTGTGAGTCTCATATAGAGATCACGGACTTGCGTGCAGGGTTGGCCTCCTGTACGTGTGGGTCGTGCGTTAGGAATAACTGCTGTTAGAAACTTTGCATGCTAGAAGACTTATCAGTTATTAGAGGTCTAGGGACATAGCATATTGTAGTACGGTGGTCCCATCCTTGTCCTTGTTTGGTTGCAGGATTGGGCTAGGGTACTAAGAATAGGCTATGGACCAAATCGTGTCATGGATGTGACATGCTTAGAGCATGGGGTGGAGAGAACAACAAGTATCACATTTGAGCTCCTTTACACTTTTCCTTCTGTAACCCGGAAGCTTCGCTGGAGATACGGGCGGTGATGACCCCTTTACTACTTGGCGGGCCTCTGCCGTTCAAAAGACGACATGCCTTTGAGGCCCCTGGTTCTCCGAGAGAGTCATGCCAATCCCAGTTCTCAGCCAGATAGCTCACTTGTTAGAAAGTTGTTCTTAACTGCATTCACTTTAGACGGTTAGGCGACCCCTTTAGATATTTATTTCAGTACTTTATTGGCATGTGTTTAAGTATCTTGTTATGTCCCTTTGAGGACCTGGTCCGCTGCCAGGTGTATCTTTTCTTGAGTATTTGCAGGAGCGCAGATTTGGATGGTTACATGTGATCCACTGATGTCTTCTCTTCGAGCTGTGATGGATAGCTGGTATTCTTATATTGTGTTGTGGTGTTGTACTCATATTGTATTTGCTCTTATATTCGAGTTGGTAGTGGATTTGTTTCCATCCAACTATCATCCTTAGATACTTCTTATTGAGATCTAGTTTCATAGATACTAGTTATTTATTTCTATATGATTTTGGTGGATGAGATTTAGATTTTACCATGTGACTTGTGACATATGTTTATACCACTTGTGGATTTTGTATTCATATTACAGCGTACGTATGGATTTGGTTTCCATATATTGGAGTTGCCATATCCATGCGGCTGGCATGCTTACGTGTTCCTAGTCCTACATATTTGGGACTGGGGCGTGACACTGTACAGTTCTTGTTGTATATTTTCTTGCTTTATTTATATTGTTCTGCATGCTTGACCTAGGACCGTGTGACATACTTAGCGTCCGATTATTAGTCGGGTGCCAACACCGTACGCGGTGTTGTGTATTGTCATCTTGAGATGGACATTCGTGACCCCTTTACATTCTCGTACTTGTCTTATCAAGTACACTATAATCCAGGACACTTGACACTATTCATGAGACAGGATCTTCCTGAGATATTCATGGTGATTCTGTATAGGATACAGGACTTGACATTGATATTATATCCCTAGACATTATATGACTTGTGCATTAGATACGATTGTGCGTGACATGGACATGAGGCATCATGGACATGAGACATGTGATTACATTAGGTGGGGAGAGACACACATGCTACTGGCTGACCATATATATACACCCCTATTATTGTGAGACACAAGACTCTGAAGCCCGAGCTTGGCCCATTACTCATTATTACTGCTGCTACCGGCTCCCCGACACAGAGCTTGTAGCGGCGTCAGCCTGAGTTCTAGTGCTGCTCTCATCTTGCATATCACTTAGCTGGTTATTTAGTATTCCCTTATTGTTCCATCTATTACCGGAGAGACCCACAGGCTACAGGTTGATTATGTTATGCCGGCTACTCAGTCTCCCGCTGAGCTAGACCACCTCATGATACCACTACTACCGGCTCCCCTACACAGAGCTTGTAGTTGTTTCAACCTGAGTACTATTGATGTTCTCTCTTGTATTTCACACAGATGTTTACATACTTACCCTATTTATTTCATTATTTGCTGTACTGCATTTATTTTGGCATGAGCTTTCTTGTACCTTGCTATATTTCCTGAGGACCTGGATCCGGATTATGTCCCCAGGTTTTACAGACGAGATCTATCCCGAGGTATACGGGACCGCAGCAGGAGCAGATTCAGGAGCTGATACAGGAGCTGTACCGACCTTCGAGGACGAGATCACACTAGAGGACTTCTTCTGAGTATTGTCTGGTGATACTCATTTATTTCTATTTCCAGTTCCTTTATTTTCAGTCTATTGCATTGGTGTATCAGACTTGTTCTCGGATTGTTCTCCGAGACACTGTTATAGAGATTGTTAGTTATTTCCTTTTTATTTATTCTGGCATTTGATCTATGATTATCTGTTTTGGATGAGATTAGTATAGACTGTGGTTTGTATCATTGGACCTACTTATTCTTATATTACAGCTTAAGCATGCCCCGATGGATCTATTAAATTGGGGTTGTCCATCGGTGTGTACTGCTGGCCATTGCCACGAATCCGGTCCCTCGGTATTTTGGGACTGGGGCGTGACAGAATCATCGCTAAGGTGGGTGGCTACGCGGTGAACTTATCTTTGCTTAGCCAACACACTTAAAATATGGATGTTTCATGCTAGTCGCTAGGTGAATCATCCCTTGCATGCTAATAAGAAATCCAACGCACCTAGCTAAGGGAATAATTCCAACTTGTATTGCTTGTGCTAGAACATGAAAATGAAACATTGCTTATATATAGACCCTCGTATGCTACCATTGCCTTGTACAAGTAGACCCGCTATGCCTCGAGTAGACCGATATGTAAATGCTTGTGTTTGTGCACTGTTCACTTATTTACACTACACGACCCTAGATAATGTTGTTCGGTAAGTCCCTTTACGGTTTCACTCATCGGCTTACCTTCGGGCCCGAGCTAACGCGAATACTTATGTCTATACAAATGTATGCTTTGCCTGCTTACATGTTAACTTGTATTTATTGCCTCGATTCAATGCTTGTCGCATAAACTATGCCTCAATTGTGTAATGCTGTGCATGTCATGCATTCATCTAGTTCTCCTCGGAAGACTATCTAATAGTCGTTCCGTGCATGTATGAACCTGAAAGTATCCGGGACCGTTAGGTCACCAAGGCAGTCCCCGAACCAGGGGTATGCATCAAGGCAAGTGGATCACTGATTGAGGATTGTGTCAAGTATGCATCGGAATGATAATCATATCAAGTTTACCTATGAACGAGAATCATGTCAAGCAAATCAAGTATCACAGCTCGTGGAGCAATACTCATTCAGAGCAAGAATCAAGATTCAAACATCTCGTGTACTCGTGTTCTCGTGTATCTTGTGAACTTGGATAACCTTAGAGACTTGCATGGTCACGGACAACTCGTGCACGAGGTAATAACATGGATTTCCTCGGACGATCATCGGGGCACTGGGATCATACCGTCCTAGGGGAGAATAAGGTATTGCGTGGCCAATCGACAGGATGCCCTCCGGTTGGGGTACGTAATATACAACGGCCGAACTCTCAGTAGGGCATCCTACCAACGAATAATCCGACTAACTCCATCAAAAGGTAGTCTCACATGTTTGGTCGGGATGATGGCTAACGCCCAATGACTCTTCCGTTATGCCTCATTTCCGTCCGAGACTATGCGACGTCCTTCATGGCTATGTCAGTGACCTCATGTTCATATAGATAAGTCATCCTCGCTTAGCGGCAATCCGCGTGCGAGTTATTGCATCGCATCCGAAATATCAGAGCCACCTGAACGGAATGAGTATAAGTCATCTATACAAATGGAGCAACCCGAGAAATCCATAGAAATACTTAAACATTCGTTGCAATACTTTTGGATAACCTGTATACCCGTGCACCCGAAACATAGGCTCGCTCATAACATTTGTGTTTGCATATGCTATTGCCCCTAAATTCATTATATATGCTGCTTGTGCTTGAATTTACTTGGTTTGTCTTAGACATGGAAGGACAAATGGTAAGTTGGTAAGTCTCGTCGTATTTCCTCTTATGTCGCATGGCGCACTGCCACACGAGTTAGGCTATTCAATCTTTGCCATGAAACTGATCCTAGGCAACTAGAAAGACAACATAATAGTTGGTGCACGAAACCTATATTACGTGTTTGGAATTATCGAGCGGACGAGTAGCCTCTCCACCAGTGCATTCATGTACTGATAATCCACCAGATTGTTTGCAGGGTACGGGAGAACCTCGTTCGGTGCAGATGCCTCCTTCGTGCGTGCTAAGGCGTGGAGTTCACTATGAAGCCTTGGAGCGTTGCATCCGGAACTGAAGCACATATACAAGATATAATGTTAGAATATCGTCTGTACATCATTCCATAAATCAAGCAAGGAGATCACTTGGCCTACAATCAGAAGGGTTAGGTGGCACGAATTGAAAGATGAAAGAAAATTTTAGTCGTCGCACAAATAGCTAGCTTTAAGGGTTCAGAGAAACAATATATGAAATTAAATAGAGATACTCTTGATAATATCATGGTTTCCTAGGGAAATGTGGTATGCTAATCTCTGTATTTGAGGTATGATTAAGGAAAATATTTTATTCATTCCTCTTGGTTTCCTAAGGTACTGTTCTGCTAATACCAAGACAAGAATCTAAATTTATTGTTCTAATATTATCTCACTATGAAAGTTAAGTTTAGTCATAATATTCAATCTTGGATTTCTATTGGTTCTTCAATACTAGGGTCAAAAAATATGGTCAAATTTCTTACTAACTCTAGTCGTGTCTATACTACTCTCAAGTCCTTCATAAATATATCAAGAGATAGTGGTCAATTAACCTACAGGTAAGGGATGCTAGGGTTCATTAGGTATTCTAAACTTAGTGATGTGTGAATATTCTAGTTGTATTCTTAGTAGAAATATTACCCTAATTATTATCCTAATAACAATGATTCCTATATTCTAGCAGAAGGCTATATTCAAGAAACTATTAGGAAAGTACATGAATCAAGCATGATGTAATTATTTAAATAAAACAGACTAGAAGGAAGGTGAGTTATAGTCAAATGTGGATGAGATCCTATACTCTAATCATATTTGCAGGCTTGCTTGGTACAGTAACGTAACCAAGACAATATACTCTCGACCTGCATGGGCCACCACAAAAATATGTCACTCCCCAGTCCCAAAATATGTAGGACTAGGAATACGTAAGCATGCAAGCCGTATGTATATGACAATTCCAATATATGGATACCATAATACACAAGTACGCTGTAATATGAATAATAACTCACATGTGGTATAAATATTGTCATAAGTCACATGGCATAACTAAATCTCATCCACAGAATCAAATAGAAATAAATAACCAATATACTATATAACTGAATCTCAATATGAAGTATTAAGGAATAATAGTCGGGTGGAAACAAATCCACTGCCAAATTAGAATATAAGAGAAACCACATAGGAACATCTAATGAACAATGAGACTCGAAGAGAAGACCTCCTCGAAAGAGATATGTAGCAAGTCCTGATCCGTGCTCCTGCGAATAGTCAAGATCGTCTACACCTGGAAAGTGTCATGCCCCAGTCCCAAAAATCTATGGGACCAGACACGTGGCAATGGCCAGCTGGTACGACTCCGTAGGGCTTTCCAATTTAATGGACCCGACGAAGCGCACTTATGCTGTCCATGGCCAAGTGTTCCAAAAATAATCTATTTATAATATACAACTAAATCTAAAACTCAATCCAGGGTAAGTAATCTCAAGAAAGAACGATACACATCATCAGTCTGCAACCCAATAATACATCCGCTCGAATAGACCAGAAGAACAACATAGGTATATAAATACTAGGCTATAAAAGCAGAATAAAATGGAAAGTAGTACATAACTGAAATAGCTGAAAATATAAATATACCTGCAATGATGTCCACACTCTAATAGATCAAATATCCTGCAATTGCACAAACAACCTGGAAGGGATCCAGGTCCTCAGAGGGACGTAACAAGATACATAGAAGCATGCCATAAAGTAAATACTGAATAAATAAAGGGGGGGTGTGCTAATCATCTACGTGAATGCAATTTGAGGACAACTTAGTGCGCAGGGGAAAGTGTAGGCTAGACATATGCTGACGTAATTCACCAATCGTCCTGACTGGCTAATATATGCCACATATGCCCCCATTCGAGGGCACTTGCAATAATAACGTCCACCTCCGAGGAGCATGGTATCTGTATAATAACGTCCAACGTTCTATAGAGTGTGGTATCTGTAAAAACAACAAGTGACGTCCAACACTCTAAAGAACGTGGTATCTGCAATATATATATATATATATACGTCCGTATCACTCCGTCGAGTGCGGTATCTGTATAGAGGGAGTGGGTGTCCCATACGCCTGCTAGTAGTCCTCCCCGCCCAATGTAGATATACAAGTCGTGAACACGACGTGGACATCTCGTACTATGATGCAAGTCTCTATAGTATAAACAACTAAGCTAAATACCGTTACACGTGTTGCTCATACTGATGGCCAGTCGAGCATGAGGCACGCGTCTCTACATAAACTCACTCTGTGACGTGTAATGATACGTGTCAAGGCCTGGGGAGTCATACCGATAACTCCACAACTTTAGGTGGGTCTACTAGACACTAGGTCAGACACAAGTCCTAACGTCAACGCCTTCGTTGACTGCACCCGAGTCTTCTCGGACGCGCACAGTTATATAATATTAAATTAAATAAACATGCAACTAAAAATAACTGAATTTAAAAAGTACAATAAAGGCAAAGTATACTTGCCTGGCAAGAGAGCTGCATAATATGTAACGTCCAGATGTCAACACCAAGAGTCAGAACTATGGCCTCAGAATGAACGTCTCCGGATGCTGAAATAAATATCACCAACGTTCCCAGAATAAGTGAAATAGCTTAAAAATACTACCCTTTCGTCCAATTTGGACACAGGGCAAAAATACAATTTCCGGTCAATACGGGGTCCACAAGTGGGCCCCGTCTTGCACCAAAAAAGGTGTCAGAGACAATATTCTCCAATTTTGTCAAACTTAGTCTCAACAAGTCCAGAACGTCAATACGAACCCAACAGAATGTCCAAAACTGAATTCTGACGAGCCGATCACAAAATCGTCCGTCAAGTGGAGCCATAGGGCCCACGATACAAAATTTTGTCAACGTTCTCAGAATTGAACCAAACTTGGGTCACAGGACCAGCGTATCTCTATGAGTCCGATGGCGTAAGTTTTATTTCGATCTGACGTGTGTACACAAAGTTACAACGTGTTCTAGAACAGGCCGATACGGGACATTGTCGACGGATACGCGTTGATTTCGGTGTGCACGCACATCCAAATCAATTTATGCGAAAACCTAAACGTCCGTATTAACGGCACGCACCTTTCGGTGAAGACCGCACGCGACCAAGTCGTCCCATTTGGCGGAACGCACTAAGTTTTGGGGGAAAACATGGTATTATTTTTCCTGTTTTTGGATCGCAGTTCGCGATCGCCACAGGATGCGCACACCGAGCGGATTGCACAGGCATCGAGAGGGTTACGCAGTCTACGCGTCACAATAGACGAAATAGAAAATGGGGCAACGAGGAGAGAGAAAAGGGTACCTGAACAGGGTTATGCAGACTGGGTTTTTCTGTGTCCGCGAGGCGACGCGATACCATATGTACAGTGCGACACGGCTAGGGTTAGGGCTTCGACGGCTGCTCAGGGCTTCATCGGAGCTGGCCGGAGCTTCACCGGAGGGGTGGCGTACTGGCAGAGGAGGAGCGGGCTCTGGCGAGTCGTCGGCGGCGAGGTGGAGCTGCTGCGGCGGCTAGGGCTCTGGGTGGCTAGGGCACCATGGCGGAGGGGAGACGCGGCGAGGTGGTGGCGGGTCTCAGGGATCCCCGACGGAGGCTCGTCGAGGACGACGATATGGCGGAGGCGGCTCTGTTTGCTGCGGGGAGTGGTTCGTCGAGGCGGCGGATCCGGAGGAGCTCGCGGCTGGGTCGAGGCGGCCGGGGTCGGGGGAGCTCGGCCGGAGCTGCTCGGGGCTGAGGGTGACTTAGGCGCTACGGGGAGTGGTTCACCGAGGTCGGGGTGGAGCTCAGGGAGTGGAGGCAAAGCGGGCTCAGGCGGTGCTCATGGAGGCGGTGAGGGAGTGGCGGTGGTGGCTGAAATAAACGGGGGGGGGAGGGGTGGAGTGGAGTCAGTGGTGATGATGGTGGTGTTGGCGGTGATGGGGGTGGCGGTGGTGGCTGAAATCGACGGGGGAAAGGGGTGGAGTGGAGGAGTCGAGATCGAGGGGGATCCGGCGAGGGGAGGTCGGGAAGGAGGGAGCTGGAGGTCGAGGAAGGGGCAGGCGGAGCTGTTCCGGCGGGGATCAGCTCACCGCTGGGGAGACGGAGGACAGGGAGAGGGGGGTGGCGGCTGTCGGCTAGGGTTAGGGTTAGGTTTAGGTTTAGGTTTAGGTTTAGGGGTTTTGTGGTTTATTTTTGGTAGAAAAAAACTAGAAAAAGTATATTTATACATGTAGAAATTTGGGCTTGGGTTTGACCTAGGATTTGGGCTGGGTCAATGCTCCTTGGGCCTGGGCTTCGGCTCTCATGGGGATGTTGGGAGGGCTAGAAGTTCCATTAATTAAATGCAAGAATAGATTTAAAATAACGGGCCGATGTTGCGCATTGCACATCCAGAAAATTACAAAAAAACTCACGTGAAGGGAAAAATTGGGTTTTTTCACGTATTGTCCAATGGTGGGGACACCTCAATGCATTTTTACATAAAAGCCCCCAACAATTGGAAAAATTACACAATGATGGAAATTAGATTTAATTAATTAAAAATTATTGCGCACGATGTTCTAGAATTAATTGGAAATACCTGAGGCTGAAATTTGATGGGGCACAAGCGTCCTGGACATAGAGGACTCAGAGTAGAATATTATCATAAATTGGGTTGTACAAAACGGGTCAAGATTGTGTCTCCAATTTTGATTGGAATGCACCAGGAATATAAATTTGGATTTAATAAGATTTAAGAACGGACGTTTGCAACAATTATTGTGCGACTAAAATGAGCACAAGGGAGGGTATTTGTGAGTTACACAAGGGTCAGAATAGTAGGCTGGCATGACTAAAAAAATGTATGGAATTTTATTGCAGGTACTAACTGGTGTAGTGCTCTAAATATCGAAGCAAGGGTAAGGCGCGCTAAGTAATATAAATATTGCACAACAGATATAAAATACTGTAATCAAATCCTAATTGGCTCTAAATTAATCCTAATCTCTCTATCTAAGCTAAGTGATCCTAAATTTTGGTCGAGGAGGTTTACAATCTACCCAACTTATAAGAATTTCGTCCTCGAAATTAAAAATAACACATAATAATCTATAACTCATCAAGCAATGCTACGGACATACCTATGACCGGTGGAGCTGGCCTTTGCACTAATCTGTTAGGCTCTGTTAACATACTGGGAATACTCCTGAGCCTGGTGTTTGTTCGATCCTTACCTCGAACACTGTCCTAACCTTTGTCAGCAACTAGGACGGTTATTATCTTAGCATTCTTCCTAGGTAATACGTCATCATCCTACAGTATCCACAAGGGAATCAGGTGACTTAACTTCTTACAATTGCCTTTAGTGGCAACAGGTCTAATCTATCTAGTCAGTCACACCTAGGCTAGAAATTCAACTTAAAAAAAAATTCTAGGAGAAGTATATGGAATGAAATACTACATAAGTCTCTACTCAATACATAGTACTAAGAATATATAGAAAATATATACCAATTATCTATTCACTCATTCTAAGTACACTAGAATAAAATGTAACCAATAAGAATACTAACCCTAAAAATTTATCAGCTAGGGCAAATTGGATAGAGGTTCTAATGACACCACCTACTACTAAGGATTTGGTTCAGCAAGCTCATGTCCTATTAGTCAAAAGTCTAAATCTCTATTCCTAAACAGTTTATGTGTAATCCACAACATTCAACTGCCATTCCTGTCATATTTCTATCTTTCGTTTATACCCCATACTCACGTGTCAATATACAACCTAAGAGTCCCGTGGTAATCATCTACCGATTGACTAATGAGTCGGTGTGTGACTTAAATCTGTATCTTGTTCCTCGAAATTCGTAGCACTACGAGACTAATCATCAATTTTTACTTGTGCTAAATCCTCGAAATTCCAAAAATATTACAATACTATAATTATTATCCCTTCAGTCTATATCAAAAATTTTGTCCTTGGATTACGTGACTCCAATATATTTTTCTTATCCTTGTCTCCTACGCACCTTCATATATTTCTAGTACGTTGATCTTGTTTCCAATATATCTTGTTTCTAACTCTAAATTCCGGTGAGTCGAACACAAATTCGCCCCAAAAAGTCAACAATGGGGCCCACAAATAGGCGGCTTGGTCAACTGTCTCAGAATTGCGTGAAACTTGAGTCATAGGACCAGCGTGATACCACGAATCCAATGATGCAAGTTTTATCGCATTCCGACGAGCGTACACTAAATGGTGCAATATTTTGCAAAAGTCATGATACGGGTTTTTTTTACGGATACGGGTTGATTCCGACGCGCACACACGTCCAAATCTATTTTCGCGAAAGCCCACACGTCAGGATATACCATACGTGCCTTTTGGTGCAATTGGTACGAGACGGGACGGTCCCGTTTGGGAGGGCGCGCTCAGTATCACAATTTTCTAATATTTTAAAAATAAGTTTTTGGTCGAATTGGAGGCCGAATAATTTTACACATAGAACAAATTAATAAAAACTAAAGAACAGAATTTTTTTCGGTTATATGGAGAAGAAAAACCCTTTAATTTGTTTTTGAAAATAATAAATAGGTTGATGGCTAATTGGGTGTGAACATGGGGCTTTGGATTCGAAATTCTGAACTATTTTGGTCAATTTTTTGGTCATTTTTCAGTCGATTTTTCGACCGATCCGGGAACGAAAACTTGTCCCGCTTGAATGAAAATCCAAGAGGGTTAGGTTGTGAACGTATACGAATAAACCGCACGCAAAAATAATCAAAATTGAGGGAGATACATCACCTTGAAGATGGGCCAAAACTGTGTGCATGCGCGGGGTGTGCACTCGCGGACGGCGGACGGCGGTCCGGGCGGCTGCTGCGGCGGTCGGCCGGAGGGGGCGGTCGCCGGAGGTCGGCGGCGGGGTCGAGGCTAGGGTTAGGGTTTGGGGTTAGAGTTTGGTATATATATATATATATATATATATATATATATATATATATATATATATATATATATATATATATATATATAAGGGGGGGGGGGGGGTGGTTGAAGTGTTCCTGCGTGCGGGGGATAGTTAGGGTTTAGGTTTAATTAGTATTAGGATTAGTTTTAGTTTTTTTTTTCTTTATTTTTTTTTATTTATTATTATTATTATTATTATTATTATTATTATTATTATCCTTTCTTCTTCTTCTTCTTCTTATTATTATTATTATTATCATTATTATTATTAATTGTAAACTTCCTCGACCAGATATCAGTAATTTAGGATTAGTTTTGACTAATTAGAATTATTGCATTTTTTAAAAAAAATTTATTTATTATATATTCTATTGATTATGCACCTATTCATTACACAATTAATTAGGGCATTACACTAGCTGTTAACCCTAAACAAAGTTCACATACCTGCCCTAGACATGTTAGAATACTTTTTCTTTATTTTGTGCAACTCTCAGAAATCTTATTTGGTGCTTCGTTTTAGTCGTACAAATATCGTTACAAAACGTTCATATTTATTTCCTAATTAAATTCCTGCTCTTTACCATCTATGTACCCTAGGGATTAGAGGACCAGTAGGCACCTGTTTTACCCAAACAAAAATTCGATAATATTCTACTCTAATTATACTACAATTAGTGTATTGACACCGTAGAAAAATTATGACCCTAACTGCCTCTAAATAATTAGTGAACACCGTGCGCAGTATTTATTAAATAATAAATACGAGGATCTGTATCACTGAGAATCCGACTCTGACTCTGCCCAGGCTCACCCCCACACTCCCCAAACCATTTTTTCCAGCTGTATCCCTCATTTTTGTACAATTCAGTATTGCGAGAAATTAGTATTTTAAATCAGGCAAATTACGAAATTACGCAAAATACCAACTTTGGGACCTATGTGCAATTTGTGAAAAGTTAAGGGTTTTTAATCAAAAATGCATGTGAGGTGGCATAACCTCATTGGATAGGGAATAGGTGACATGGGACCCACCTAAACATCCAGAAAAATCTGTTAAAAATATCCAAAAATCCAAAATTACTAAAATACCCCCAAACTTCCCCCTATTTACAGTTTTGCCATTGGCCCTAACCCCTATATAAACCCTACCCCTCTCCCTTTCAAACTCCACAGCCACCACCTCCGACCACCACCGGCCACCAAACTCTGGCCAGACCCTCGCCCCTACCCCACCTCCCCTCCGGCCAAGCCACCTCCCCTCCGGCCGCCTGCTCCGCCGTGAGCAGCCCCCGCAAGCCCACTCCCCCAACACCATCACCCACAGCCACCACCACCCGAACCACTCCCACCGCCGCCTCTGGCCACCGTGCACCGTCACCAACCCCATCACTCGACTCGCCCCAACCCCCTCTCTCCGACCACCACCCCCTTACCGCCCCACGACCCTCCCTCCGGCCGCCCTCGCCCCCGCAGCACCCTCGGCTCCCTAACCCCAGCCAGTGATCACCCCACCTCCGACTGCCTCCAGCCACCACCACCGCCGACGTGGACCGCCGCCACCACCACCAACCTGACCGCCACCCTCCCCTCCTTCGATCCCTCCGCCTGCACCACCCCCTCCGCCGCTGCTCTGCCGCCGGCAGCCCCCGCAAGCAGCTACTGCTGCTAGCAGCTACTGCTGCTGTTGCCGTTCATCCGGCCACCCCCGGTCGTCTCCGCCGCCGTCCTCCCGCCGTCGACGACCTGTGGGACCCCCCTGCCAGTGGGTATACCCCCTAACCCTAATATATAAGTATTTATATATATATACCTATATGTATACCTATATGTATATATATGTATATATATATGTATATAAATATGTATATATATGTATATTTATATGTATTATATTATATAATATATGTTATATACTGTATATATTATTATTATATATATATATATCTATAATTCTATACATATATATTTATATATGTAAATATGTATATATATTTGGATATTTATATATATTTATATATAACATATTATTTATGTTATATTATGTAATAATTATTAATATGCATTTTATTCTGTTATATATATATATATATATATATATATATATATATATATATATATATATATATATATATATATATATATATAGTTATATATAATATGTATACTATATGTATATAATATTATATAACATATTATTTATATGTTATATATATGCTATGTATTAAATATATTATTATTAATAAATATTGCTGGATAATACAGCAAATGTATATATGTATATTTTATATTTCTGCGCAATCTTTTTATTTATATATATATATCTATATATATGTTATATAATATTATATATAATACTGTGCTGGATAATACAGCCTACATATATATATGTATATTTACAATTCTTGTACTGTCTCTCAATTTATTATATATATGTATATATTATCTATATATATATTATATACTATATAATATAGTACTGTATAATACAGTACCTAAGATATATTTACATTTATGCACTGTCTTTTCATTTATATTACTATATATATATATCAGTGGATACACCCTGATAATATTATATTACTATATATATAACAGTGGTTATACCCTGCTACTATTATAATTACTATATATATATACCTGCATCTTTTTGTTCTTTATATACTACTATATATATATATATATACATATTATATATATATCTATAATATATATTATATATGTATATAAGTATATATATATATATATATATATATATATATATATATATATATATATATATATATATATATATATATATATACTTTATTATACCATGATATTCATGAACCCTGTCTGTTTTAACAGAAACCATCTCCAGCACAGCCAGTGACCCCCTGTCACAAGCACCTTCAAACCTGACTGTGAGATCAGGGTTTCAATACTATCAGGGAGTAGGCAAGTATACTTTGCCAAGTTTACTGTTTAAATTCAAATATTGTTATATGCTCTTGTTTCTAAAATTCATATAACTATGAGTACCTGAGACTACCTCAGGTACAGTCAACTGACATGTTGACAATTAGTATAATTAACTTAGTTTTACAGACCCACCAACAACTGAGGATATCCTGATATTCTCCTAGACCCTATCACGGGAACACGCATCATGGTTGCAATACATATTGGGATGCGAGCTGCGTATCTGATTAGCTACCAATACGTGTGACCCGCATCACGGATTAGCATAAATAAAAGTAGGACATGACATTTAGTTACATTGGGTTGGGAAAGATAACTGGTAGACGTATGGGACACCCCCTTCTTAAATATTTTTTTTATACCTTCGTACCATGATGGTCGATTGCAGAGTGCCCTTGAGTCAGGGGGCATATGACACATATACTAGCCAGTCACCATGATTGGTGAATTACGTCAGCATATGTCTAGCCGACACATTTCCATGCGTACTACGAGATCTTTATTTGCATTTCACTTAGATGGTTAGCACCCTGTGTTTATTTTATTTATTCAGTATTTACATTATATGGCATGTCATTTTCTGTATCTTGTTACGTCCCACTGAGGACCTGGTTCCCTGCCAGATCTAGACGAAGCCTTCTACCCCACTGTGTACGGCCCTGATCAGGAGGCTAGATGTGCTATCGAGGAGGAGCTAGAGGAGACACCATCAGAGTATGCCTGACCCTAAAAGCTTGCCACCTGGAGATGGAGATGTTTTCCTCAGATCGACGCTACTTAGTCTATCTGATTTTTTCTGTGCTATTATTAGTTTTTGTAGTGGGCTTGTACCCACCAGTGTGTACTTTGACATTATCAAACTCAGTTTTTATATATATCCAGCACTTACTTTCCTGACATTTTGTTGTGGATGAGATAGATTTACCTGTTTTATACTTGTAGTATTTTAGGACAGCGTAGCACGTTCCTTTGGGTCCATTAAGCCCTTAGTGACGTGTCAGCTGGCCAGTGACACGTGGTCTAGTTCCTGACATTTTGGGACTGGGGCGTGACATTATTAGTATTATTATTATTACTAATATTATTATTATTATTAATAACCATATATTTATTTATATTTATTTATTTATTTACTTATATAGATGAGGTTAAGAATCCAAAAACTAATATTTGTACACAAAATAAATTCTAAAAAATTTATTTTGTAAGGCTTTAATAACACTACACTCAAAATATTTTATAATTAATAATTAGACATTTATTTAGTTATAATAAATCAAGTAATTATATTATCTAATTAACTAAGTAAATAATTAAATGGTTATCCATAAAATATGAAATGATAAATAATATGCCCATCTATAAAGGGGGAATTTACCTAATTTGATATGAAAAATTATGGGGTACTAATTATAGGAAGTTGGGATTGAAAAATAACCACAATTAAATTATATATAGATTATCTAAATATTTAACACATAGTCTATAGTCGTCACACCAATGTCATACTAATGCCAAAGAGTCAAAATTCATGTGCCATAAAAAGATCCTACGAGTAGTGTCTCCTGTGTAGGCTACTTCCTATGAAGGGCGATACAGGTTTTGGGGCCATCCTATATTATTAATGTCCAAACCACGGTGAAGTGTCCAAATAAAATTATTGGATTTTAATTGTTATAAAAAATTAATCTAAAATAAATACAAGAAATACAAATACACACAAAATACCTATTTTTGGGTGAGGGGGTTTACAGTAGCCACTTGGCACGCTTTTATTGTTTCAGAGAGAGAGGCTTGAGTGACTTACAATCTCGACTATGCGTCGCCTGTAACACTTATTCAATATCAATAAAAGAGTTTGTTTAACTTGAACTTGTGTTATTCAATGCTTTCGCTATTGACGACTCAGTGAACTTGTTACCAAATCGCCTATGTGTTTAAAATTCTGCTGCACTCGGACAATCTGTGCGATTGTAGACCCCATCAATTATTTCTATAGATAGTCTGGTATGGGATGGAAAATTTTGGTATTGTAGCAGATGTTTGAGGTTTAGAGTAAGGTTCAGATGTCTGATTTTAAATTAAATCCTTGGCGCGCCCTACCCTTGTTGCAATATTCAGAGCCTAACATCAGCCCATAAATTTCAACAGATTGTTGTATTTTGACTTGACATGCCAATTTAGGCGCTGGACTTTTCCGTCCCTCAAAACCAAATCATTTGTGCTATAAATTAATTGCATAATTTTCCATATCCAAAATCCCATATTTAATCCCGTGTCGCGCACCTGTGTCGTTGCTATCTATTTTGAGACACCAACTCAACCCGTTGAGCCGGACCAATTAAAGGGTCCAAGATTGACACCAAGCCTACACCATTCACGACCTTTGTGTCACTCCCAATTGAGGTCCTATGTGCCCCCATTTAATTTAAGAGCACATGACAATTTATTCAAATTAAATTAGGGATACCAACTTTGACTAATCCTATTTTAGTCCCAATTTAATTTCAATGCCCATTTAATTAAGCCCATGCAAAACACACAATATCCCCTCACCCTACAAAATACCAAACACCACTTCCTATACCATTTTTTTATTATTTCATGTGATTGTGCAAATTCCCAAATTTAAGGGACTTATTCGCAAGTATTGCATTAAGTGTCATCCCCTCATTGGCCCAAGCCAATAAAGAAGGCTCACCCTCACCCTTGACCGATTCAACCCAACCCCACTCTCCCATTGGAATGAACAAATTTTCTTCATGAGAAATCTGAGCCACTCATTTGAAATGGGCTCATCCACACCATCCATTCTACCCACACTTCTCTATTTAATTTTTCTTTCTCCCCTCTCCCCAATGCATACCCTAATCCCAAGGAGCCTAGCTCCTCCCTCTTCTACATCAAAAACCAAACCCTTCCTCCATATTTCCTTTCTTCTTCTTCTTCTTCCTTTCTTCTTCTCCTTCTTTCTTTCTTCTTCTTTGAAGAACCCCACCCGAGCACTGCTACTACTCAGGCCAGGGCCCGGCAGCTCCGGCCACACCCGCCATTTCCCTCCAGCTGCCCAGTCACCGCACTGTCACGTCCCAGTCCCAAAATGACGAGGGACTGAGCACGTGAGCAATGGCCAGCAGCACGCACTGATGGACAACCCAATTTAATGGATCCATCAGGGCATGCTTAAGCTGTAGTCTAGCAGTACTAAGTACAAGTCTCAGGTATTACTAATCTCATCCACAGCATAACCACAGATTAATTGCCAGAAATAATGCAATGGAAAT
The DNA here is from genome assembly GCA_036927795.1 of Iris macrosiphon. Taxonomy (NCBI): domain Eukaryota; kingdom Viridiplantae; phylum Streptophyta; class Magnoliopsida; order Asparagales; family Iridaceae; genus Iris; species Iris macrosiphon. Next base: position 156,812,428 of record JAYESA010000003.1, read on the forward strand.
GAATAAGCAATATTAAATAAGGTTATCTCGGGAAACAAATCCGAGAATTATTCTGTTACATTTAAGGAAACATAGACTGGAAATAAAATACTGAAAAGGAAATACCGTGAATATGAAGCCGGTGCTCAGGAGAAGTCTTCTGCAACTATCTCGTCCTCGGTTCCGGGTTCTGCTCCAAGGAGTGCTCCTGTACCGTACACCTCGGGGTAGTTCTCCTCGGCTATACCTGGGGACATAGTCCATTCCAGGTCCTCAGGGGACATAACAAGGTACAAAAAATACAAGCCAAAACATATGCAGTGCAGCAATAATGAAACAGCAGGGTAAATATGTAAACCAGCTAGTGATATGCAAGTGAGAGTTTTAGTCATACTCAGGCTGAGACTACTACATGATCAGTGTCGTAGAAACCATAGCAGTATTTTCTCGAGGAGCCAGTAAGGAACCAAAGCTCTGAATCAGAGTCTAAGGCACCGCCAGATATAAGTATTTATATTATATTATATTCAGCCTTGATATGACAATACTCTCCCCACCCCATGTAATCTCACGTCACAGTTCCAGAAAATATCAGGTACAAGTCACGCAAGTTTGAACTAATGCAATGAGTCAGGCTAGAATCTAAGCATGTAAACTGAAAATGACATAAAAATATAACCTATACGGGATCACCAGGTATATCTCAGGCAATTCCGTCACATGAAGAGTGTCAGGTGTCCTGGGTTAAGCAGTTAAACATGTTGCATAAGAATCTACCAGAAATCAAGTAAAATACTATAACCAGGATTATCTGTGAATTGGCAAGCTTTACTTGCCCACTGATGTATAAACAAGTCCAGAAAATAACTAGCAAGCTGCAAGTTTTGGCAAGGTACACTTGCCTGTGGTGCCGGCTCTGATTGCGGCTCTGACTTCGGTTGGATTCGCAGGCGGTACTCCGGTTGCTGAAACAAATATCACCATCAGATCCAAAAAATATCAATCAGCTAGAAACGCCTGTCCTTGAGTCCAATTTGGAGACAAGGGCGAAAACGGCAATTTCGGGCCAAAACGGGGTCCACCGGTGGGCCCGCTTTGCACCGAAAAACGCGTCAGGGTCAACGGTCTCCAAATTCACCAAACTCAGTGTCAACAGGTCAGAAACGCTGATACGAACCCAACGGAACTTTCAGAATTGGATTCTGATGAGCCGAACACAAAATCGCCCGTCGAGCGGGGCCTGTGGGGCCCACGACACGCGATTTTGTCAACGTTCTCAGAATCGAACCAAACTTGACCCACAGGACCAGCGTATTGCTACGAGTCTGATGGTGCAAGTTTCGTCTCGATCTGACGTGTGTACATAAAGTTAGGTCGAATTGCAGAAAAGACGGATACGGGACGATGTCCGCGGATACGCGTTGATTCCGGTGTGCACGCACACCCGAATCAGCTTTCGCGAAATCCCACACGTCCGAATCGATGAGGCGCACGTATCTGTGAAGATCGCGCGTGACCAAGTCGTCCCGTTTGGTGGGACGTACCCAGTTCCGGGGTGAAACAGGGTCTGGTTTTTTCCTGTTTTTGGATCGCGGTGTGCGATCACCACAGGACGCAATGCCCCGAACGTTTGTCCGGACACCGAGAGGGTCATACAGGCTTCGCAACGCAATTTGCGGAATCAAAAACGGAGCTACGAGCAAAAAGTTACACGTACCTGAAGGGGACCCAAAAATCAGGGTCAAACCGTGTCCGATACGTGTCCGACACGTGTCGAGCCGCCTAGGGTTAGGGTTAGGGTTAGGGTTCTGGACTCTCAGGTGGCCGGAGACGGCGGCTCTGCGGCGGGGGAGGCCGGCCGGAGCTAGGGCGGGGCAGCGCGGCGCGGCGAGGGGACCGGACGGCGGCGCTGCGGGGCACTGGGCTCGACTGCTGCTCGGTGGGAAGGAGGAAGGAGGCAGGGCGGGGGCGGAGCTGGGCAGGGTGGTGCGGCGGCGGTGGCGGCGAGTCCGGGAGGTGCTGCACGGCGGGGAGGAGAGCTGTAGCGAGCGTGGCGGCGGCTGGGGCTGGCTGAGGGGGACGAAGAAGGAGGAGGAGGAGGTTTATATAGGGAGCTGCGGGGGCCGTCTAGGCGGAGGAGAGAGGGGGTCGTGGGGCGAGGCGTGGGCCGGGCGGCGCTGCGCCGGCGGCGGAGGCGGCGGGAATTGCGGCACGGCTGGGTCGTGCGGGGGCTGGGTGAAGAAGCGGGTCGGGTAGCGGGTCGGGCCGCGGGCAGACCCGACCCGACCCGGTAGGGGAACGGGTGGGCCGGCCCAGGGGCCGCGGGCTGGGTTCGGTTGCGTATTGGGCTGGGCCCAATTGGGCCGGGCCGGGCTGGGTTTTAGGAAAAATAAAAGAAAAATAATAATATTACTAATAATAAATAATCAGAAAATAATTAATAAATAAATAATTAAATAAATAAATACTTTTTAGGCATTTAAAAATAGGTCCGGGGTCCGATAAATTCCAGAAAAATTGTCCTAAGTCCAGTTTTTCATTTTACATCCAAAAATATTATTTTCATAATATTTTAATATCATTTAATATCAATTAAAAATCATTGAATAATTAAAACCCTATTTTTAAATTACAGAAAAATCCCAGAAAATTCCAGAAAATTGTGAAAAATCCAGTTTTTAAAATTTTGAAAATTCAGGGGGTTTACACGCACACCATTATCACCGCCACCATAGCCACGAGCTCCGGCGGCCAACTCCTCCCCGCGGCTTCAACACCAACCCCGGCCAACTTCCTCCCCATTTCCCTCCAGCCACCGCACGCCATTGCCACGAGTAGCTGACTGCTGTACCGTTCCTCCACCGACGTTCCTCCATGATTCTCCGGCCAGTTCTTCTCCACCGCCATTCGTCTTCACCATCACGGCGAGATCCACCCGCACCTCTCCTCCACTGCATCTTCTCCGACGGGCATCCAGCTTCACGCCACCACCACCTCTTGTTCATTACCACCACCATCATCTTCATCAACACTCTGGCGAGCCACCCTCACTGTCTCCTCCGCCACCTCGGCCAGCAACCACCATCAGCACCTCCACACCACCACCAACACCTTCACACCACCACCTCCACCTCCACCTCCTTACATCACCACTAGCACCACCCTACGACCACCCTCCACCACCAGCACCACCACTTCACTCTGGCCAGCAACCCCCTACGCCGTCGAGGTATACCCCTCCCCCTCTACCTATGTGCTTTTTAGTATTTTTATTGTTATTTAGTTAAAATAGCTTTAGGGGTGTAGTGTGCATGTGTAAATCTTAGGGTTTTTAATATGCAAATGGAAGTGAATGATTTTAGATTTAGTTTAGGGTTTAAATATGCTACATTAAGTTTAGGGTTTGAGAAGGAAACGGGTTTAGTTAAGGGTTACATATATGCATTGAGATTTTGAGGTTATGTGTCATGAGAAATCTTAGGATTATTATATTTTAGTATATACACTTTGATGGTTGTAGAGGAGCAGGTTTAATTATTATAAAATATTGTGGTGATATTAAAATATTGATTAGTATCGAGGAGAAGGATTAATTATTGTGAAATGGTATTGCGATATCAAGAACATTGAATATTTTTGAGGTACATATTGTCGTAGAATGACGTTGTGCTATCAAAGCACTGATTAATATTAAGAGCTAATATTTTTAATAATGAAACACTGATGGAAATTGAGGAGCAGGTGATTGTTGTGTAGTAGTGTGTAATGATGAACTTGATTGAGTAGTAGCTTTATTGTGAAATGGTAAAGGTTGTATATCATTGAGGGTTTAATAAGTAATTATTTATTTATTTCGAGGATGATAATTAATTATACATATTAATGTTTGGAAACACCGGGGTGAAACCTGAGGATTGATCATGGCTTGAGATACTGATAGACACCGTGGTGAGATATAAGATTTAGGATTGTCTGATGATAGTATACTGTGATAGATCGTATTAGATGTAACCTACCTTGGTCAACCCTCTGGCTTCGTGTCTAGGTGAGTTGTAACTGAGATTGTAGCATATGATTAGACGTGTGTCGCATCTTATTTTAGTCTATTGATAGTTATTGATTTAAGCTTGTATCTCGTCTCTAGGTACTACGGGACCCGCAGACTTGGATGTGGTACCGGATCCCCATCTTCAGCAGCCGGACGCAGACAAGTGTACCTTGCCACCCTGTATTTCAGTTACCAGATATTTATTATTTTATTATTTACATTGTGCGCGTGTCTGATTAAGATCGTTACTTCACGTCCGGATCACAACCGGGTGCAGACGTTCGTCGTAACGTCTTATATCGAATGTTAGATGTTCGTAACACCTCGATGTACGTACCTGAGTATATCGTCACCCCAGGATACATTCATACACTGTTATCATGCCAGATTTCCTGTATTCTGATACTGACATCATGACCGGAGACTGGGACGACCTTAAGGTCGCGTCTGTTGAGTTATTTCTGTGTGACGAGACTGTTAGATAGAGGTTCAGGTTCAACGTACAATCGTTGACCGCTTGGAATGGAAAAGACGGTTACTAGACGTTTGGGCTCCTCTGCACGCGTTTATATATATATATATGTACTATCTCTGTAGTGATCCTGTATCTAGTGTAGTTGTATCACCCGTGTGACTCTTTGCCCGGATCTGCGGTACGTCCCGTATGTTTTCGTGTCCGGAGCTACGATTTTATTTTGGACAGCCCACGCGTCGAACATTGTCTTCAAACTGTGTCTCACTTAGTTGGTTATGCTAGATTACACCGTCGTTGCACTTGCACTTTCTGTTGTACTATGGCATGCTGTATTTTTGTACCTTGTTACATCCCTCTGAGGACCTGGTCTCCTGCCAGTTTTGCAGCATAGACGTTTACGGAGCAATTGGAGTTGCTGATGGAGTTGCACGTCTTGCAGACATTGTACCAGGTACTCACATCACTTCTACCAGGCGATTGCAGCAGTGACATCAAATGATCTCTTCAATGGTAAGAAGATGACTGTGCAGCTTATGCACTGAGCAGTAAATGATCTAACCAAGACTGGTGTCATTGCTGTGGTTGATGTTCGGAGCGAGGAGAATTTGGTGGATCCGTTCACCAAAGGCCTCAAGCGCCAGCTGGTCGAGGACACAACAAGAAAAATGGACTTGAAGGCAATATGATATTGTGCCTTTATAATTTTACCATAAAGCTTTATGCTATTAGTTTAAAGAAAAATCTATTAGATATCTAACTTTTGGTCCAAAGAAGGATCATTGACTGAAAGAATATCAAGTATAGTAGATAGTCCTTTGAGATATTGAGGTATACAGTCCCAGAACTACTAATGTCTACTATTTGTTCTATTTATAGAACAAGTCCTGTTGGAGGATGGTCATGGGCCTTAATAAGTTTGGACATTTTGAATATCTGGCGGTGCTTTACAAGAAGCACGGGTGGCTTGTCACTACAGAGGGGACGGTATCCCATGCTACAGTGACATGATACCACGATGAGGTGAGAGCCTCGACCTTGGGCCATGTCATAGCGGCAGTATCACTGCATATAGACAGGTAGCCTAATGTCGAATATGTGAAGAGTAGTAGGACAACACTACAAAGAGGTCGGTGACCTCATGCTACAGTGGAGCGACACTACCAAGAGGTTGCGAACATCGACTTTAGGCCATATCGTAGCGGCGTAGCACCGCAAAGGAGCGCAAGACTTCATGCTGGGTAGTACAATACTACAAAGAGGCTTGTGACCTCATACTACAGTGGTATGACACCACAAAGAGGTTGCATACCTCAGTTTTGGGCTATGTCATAGCGGCATAGCACTGCAAGGAAGTACAAGGCTTCATGTTGTGGAATTTTAAACTCTCTAAAAGAATAAACCTAATAAGATGGAGGCCGTCTCTTGAGGGTAAACTTGTAGACACCCTAGATACTTACACCAAGACCAGATCAGCACAAGGTCTTTAATATGTGACCAAATGTACAGCTGATGTTATTGTGTGAGTGGGAAGAATTGTAGCTATGGTGCAGAATTCAAGCTTAGTCCATTCTTGTATCGTACTATTTTTTAACCGATACGGGAAGATTCAAGTCGTAAGCGACATCTATCCTAATACATGATGGACAGTCACTGTGGGGAACGTCCATCCCACATATATTGAGATAAGTGGGAGATTGTTGGAGTTTTTCCTTTGGCTTGTGAGTGGTTTTCCTCTCTCAAGGCTAGAAAGATAGTCCCATATTAAAAAATATTCCAAGTGGGTATCTCAATATAATACCATGTGGGTATTGAGAGATGCACATGGGATGGTGTCCCAAGTGGGTATCATGTGAGATATTTTCCTAGTAAGGTTAAATTTTCCAAGAAAGCATTTATGCTTTTTGTCGCTCTCTTGGGAAAATTCCCTTAGGAGCGCCCTAAAGGGGCTTAGGAACTCGGGCTCGGACTCGAGGACGCAAATTTGATGGCGCACTTTGCACTTAGCACATATCATTGTAGCATAACGCTTGTGCACATTTGTTGTCCTCGTGAGCTCGTTCCTGCACGAGTTTTTGTGCGCGTAGTTTTTGCGCTTATTTGTCACTGTGCGCGTCTTTACGCACGGCTCTGAACTGCGCGGGTTTCTGTGCGGGTCCCTGCGTAGGGGGTTTTGCGCGGGTTACTGCACAGGTGCGCAAGAAGCTCTGTAGACGCAGGATAACGCTGATTGCGGAATTTAAACAGTTATGGAAAGATTGAGTCAATTATTCATATTCAATTTTTGTGGGATTTGAATTTAAATGATTCCTATCTTTTCGTAATTTGTTGGCGGCCAAGATTAGGGTTAGGGTTTTCATCCCAACTCTATAAATACTCACTTCGTGCCTCCTTTGACGTGAGACTTCAAAAAGAGATGAAGAGAGTAAGTTGCTGTCATTGGAGTCCAGGGGTTCGTGCGAGTTCAAGACAGAGGTGACAACGAACGTTCTAGTAGTTCTCTTCAGAACTTGCTGGTTCCTGGGAGCAGATAATGTGCGACGAATATTGCTTTGAGCAACAGTGATCCTATCACCCCAATAAGTCCTTCTTCTACTTCTCTCGTTGTAATAGTTCTGTCCCAATTGCAAATGTGTTTGCAAGGAAGAACAAAGGTTATATTTCCCTGATTGTAAGTTTGATTCTGCAAGTTGTAATCGGAAGTAAGATAAAGTATTATTTTGTTGGAATCGAGATAATCAAAGAGGAACTCTTGTGTGAATCTCTGATCTCGACTACAACGGCTGGATCATACAGAGACCGGACTGCAAAGTCGCGTTGTATCTTTGTTCATGATCTCAGTTTCTCCATCTTTTGATCAGCCTCGGGACTATCAGTTTTTTCCACCTTGAATATGATTTTTGTGTGTTATAGAGGAGATGACTCTTAACAGAGTTGAATGGAAGAAAATGATTATAATTAGCTGACATAAACAAAATTCACCTTGGGACTCTTGTTGATTACTACGAAACAATCCCAAGTAAAGTATCATTGCTAAATGTGGTTTTTAGGAAGAAAAACAATTCTTTTTCATTCATTATTTTGAAGAATACAGAGCCAAGGACCAACAAATTTGTTGGAAACTGATTACAAGATCTAAGGAGGAAAATATAAAACAAACTAACTGCCAATTAATATCCGAATTAGCCAACTAATATTAGGATTTTATTGAAATAATAACAGATCCCTAACCTTTAGGGATACAATATCATCGACACCCCCCTCAAGTTGGTGTGTAAATGTTTATCATACCCAACTTGCTGGTGAGAAGTTCAAAGTTAGGCCTGAATAATCCTTTGGTATTCAGTTTATTCAGTTTGTTTAGTTGGACTATTTTTATTGTTTAATAGCCGAGCTCAAAGTTGAAATTGTAGTTAAATTATATTTAAAAAATATAATTTTTATACGTTTGTTGTATTTCAAATTTGGACCCAAAGTTAGGACTAATTGTAAAATTACCAAACTTGCGCTTCAACACACATAGAATTGCCGTTTTCAAAATATACACAACAGTATACATATTTTTAATCATAAAATATGCATAAATGAGGATATTTACATAATTGTATAAGTCGTATTCGGTTTAAAACCGAAACTGAATAAGGAATTTTGTATTTTGAAAACCGAACCGATCTTTTTTTTTTTCAAACTGGAGCAAATCTCTTATTCGGTTTGGTTCAATTTTTGGTCCAAAAACCGAATAATGCACACCCCTAGGATGTACCATATATTTAAGATAGTACAATTAATAACCACTGTAAGAGAAAAGACAAAACAAACATGGATCCGGCAATTTTTTGTTAGTTTATCAAGGTTTCAAAGAGGGAAACTATTCCAAATCGAACTAAAGTTGTGCTGCACGAACCCTGTAAAATGGTGTCTGCATTGTGTGCGTATCTGTCCTTGTGCAAGCAACATAGGTGTTGTGTGCTACATAGAACCAAACTCATTTTAAATATGATCCAAAGAAACCTACTCTCTTCAGAAGTTTTGTCTGGATAGGGTTCAATAGCAATGGTTTGTAGTAGAGAGAGAATAGTACATGGCTTGTTAACACAAGTAATTTTAACATTGTATCTATAGTTCCAGGGGGTAGTTTTCCAATGGTTTCAGATGCAAATGAGAGACTACCTCTCTTTTTTGTGTGCTTTTTGATGTTGGTCGAGGCAAATTGGATACCAAGATGTCTTCCTTGCTAATATTATTGCTTTTGTAGTACCCTATTTATGTATGAAATTGAATGCTGCAGTTGGAGAACTATATAAGCAAAGCAGCAAGACAGAGACAAAGAGCCCTCTTATCTGCAAAGCGGCACAACAAACGTCTGATATGTATTTGATCACAGTCATGTAGGGACTAATTACTCCAAGAGTTTATGCATGGTCTTACACGCATGTTCCCAAAGAAAAATACTTCGCAGAGTACAGGTGAAATCCAAGATCTTTAAGGCTGCGAGTTATAAGATCTCAAGGTAGAAATTGTGCTTGCTCCATGATTTTGAAATGCCTCCCCCGTTGCATTATTGGTGGTTGATCTGATAAGAACCCTGGATCATCAGATCACCACTGCAACCTTTCTCAAGGACTGATCATTAAGGCATTGACAGTGAGTGTAGGGAATCCAATTCTGTTATCATCATGGCCAGCTCAGCATAGTGCCAGCTCAGCATCTGATAGCATCATGGCCAGCTCAGCTTAGTGCCAGCTCAGCATAGGGGTGCATCAGTCATACCTATAAATAAGAGAAAGTAGAGGGAAGGAGCAGGAGTATTTGTATCCACTTTTCTTTCTTCCTGCAATTGTTTTTCATTTGAAATTGTATTTTTCCGCCTTTATTTTTTCATCACACAGTTGAATAACAAAACCCTAGTTCATCCCCATTTTGTTCTTTTCCACAAATTCATACTGTAGAAGTAAAATTCATAGCTAATTTCAGCAGATCATCAGCGATTCCCAACCCTGGACCTCAGGATCACATTAATTTGGTATCAGAGCAGGGGATAGAGCCGGTTTCAGAGACAAGACGGGAGGGAAGCTCTAGCCATGGCAGATCTGGAGGAACTACTGTAGAAGATCGACGAGCTCCAGTTGATGAAGGAAGAATCTTCTCCATCGAAAATACCATAGGAATACTCTCAGGTACAGTTCTAGATCTGACTGGAAAGTTTTAAAAAATTGAGAAAATGTTAGAGGAAGTAGGGAGATCTAAAAAAAATTAATTAAAATAGCAATCAAGCATCTCCTTTGCAATTTACCACAACTGCACCCAATTACTTCCCTACTGTTCATGTGTCGAACTCACCAGTACAGGGAATGGGTCATCAAGCTTGGGGAATGAATTCTCCCATGCTTAATCCAGCATCATCCATAAATGAGCATATACCTATGGGATCATTAACTCCACATCAAGGGAATAGATCAATGCTCATGGGAATGGGGTCTGGGGGACAAGGAATGCATTCAAGCTCTCCATGAGCTCCTGCAATGTTCCTAGGGTCACCACAAGTAGCACAACATCAAATTCATGGCAGGAATGCTCCAACTCCTAGAGTTAATTTGCCTGATTTGATGGAACAGGAGATGTAGAAGAATGGTTGATGAGAGTAAGTAATTTCTTTGAGTACTATAACACCCCTGACTGTGATAGACTCAAGCTTGTCTCAGTGCAACTCAAAGGCACTGCTGCCTATTGGATGGATTGGATGGTTAGTATCAAAGATGAAAGAGTAACTTGGGAGGAGTTCTGTAGGTCAATCAGGGTGGAATTTGGTCCCTCCCAATTTACAGACCACATGATTGAGCTCAAACTACTGAAACAAGACTCCAATGTACAAGAGTATAATTCACAGTTTCAAAATTTATCCAAAAAAGTATTGAGATTACCTGAAACATGTCTGATTAGTCAGTATATTGGGGGGGGGGGGGGTTAAAGGAGGAGCTCAGATATGAGTTACAAATTGCCAACCCTACCAATTTGATCATTGTTATGCAACTTTCAAAACTACATGAAGCTAAGTTCCTAGCCATGAGAAGAGGGTACATAGGAAATTTTAGTGCCAGTAAGACTTCTTCCAACACAGAGTCAGGGTTAACTAATCACAATGCATCACATGGGAATAATGAGCACTGGAAAAAAGTATACATTTCCAAATCCTAATACACAGTCTCATGCCAATGAGGAGAAGCCAAGGAATACAATATCTCCTGCAGAATTGGAGAGGATGAGAAAATTTGGCTTATGTTTCTTGTGTGAAGACAAGTGGTTCAGAGGACACAAGTACAAGGAGAAAAGACTCTTTATGTTGATCACTGATGAAGTACAAGGTGAAGATTCAAAATTAGAAGGGAGGGAAGAAAATGAGGCCAGTGAAGAGACTGGTACAGAATCAGTTGCTATCTCTTTGAATGCTCTGTCAGGGGAAATGCAAAGTTCAACAATGAAGCTCATGGGCACTATCCACAGCAAACCAATGATGATACTCATAGATTCTGGTTCTATACACAATTTTATTGATCTCAGTTCAGTGAGAGGTTGAAGCTGCCTAGTGCACATGATGAGCCATTTGAGGTATTAGTGGCAAATGGAGAGAAATTACAAGGCAAGGGGGTATGTTCAAATGTGGTGTTAGACTGCCAGGGTAAGAAAATTTAAGTTAACCTACTTAAGCTGCCCATCACAGGATGCCAAGTAGTACTAGGAGCTAGTTGGCTCAGTACCTTGGGGACATCACTTGGAACTTTAAGGAGTTAACCATGAAGTTTTTCCAACAAGGCCAGATACAATGTTTCAAAGGCCTACATGCAGATGAAGTCACCATGCCAGAACATGACAACAAGGATTTGAGACAAATGTCACAGTTTTATGTGATTCATTTATGTGCCTAGAAAGTCAAGCAACAACCCTCAGCTACATTCCCTTACATCTCTGCTTTGTTAAATAGATTCAAACACATATTTGAAGAACCAAAAGGGCTACCTCCACAAAGAGATTTTGACCATAAAATTCCTTTGAACCCTGGGGCTATGCCAGTTTGCCAGAGACCGTACAGGCAACCTTATATCTACAAAAACGAAATTGAGAAACAAGTCAAGGATATGCTAGAAAATGGGATTATCAGACCCAGCACCAGTGTATATTCTTCCCCTGTTCTTCTGGTAAAGAAATCTGATGGATCATGGAGGATGTGTGTAGACTATAGGGCCCTCAATCAAAATACTATTAAGGACAAATTTCCCATCCCATTCATAGATGAGCTATTTGCTGAACTGCATGGTGCCCAGTACTTCTCAAAGTTGAATTTGAGAGCAGGCTATCACCAAGTGAGAGTGGTTGAAAATAATGTGCATAAAACAACATTCAGGACTCATGAAGGACACTATGAGTTCATGGTGAGCCCTTTGGACTCACTAATGCTCCCTCAACCTTCCAAGCCATGATGAATACATTGTTTAAAGATTTTTTGAGAAAATTTGTGCTAATATTCTTTGATGATATACTGGTTTATAGCTGCAGTTGGGAGAAACACTTGATGCATTTAGAACAGGTGTTCAAGAGGCTGTCAGATCATAACTTAAAGGTTAAGGAGAGCAAATATCAGTTTGCACTGCAAGAAGTAGGGTATTTGGGCCATGTGATTTCTCAAGATGGTATCCAGGTTGATCCAAACAAAGTAGAAGCAGTGGTGCAATGGCCAATACCTGCAACCTTGAAGGAGCTCAGAGGATTCTTAGGCCTCGCAGGCTATTACAGAAGATTTATCCAGAATTATGGATCTATTGCAAGACCACTAATTGAGTTACTGAAGAAGAATGGCTTTCAGTGGTTTGACAATGCACAACAGTCTTTTGAGAAAATAAAGGTAGCCCTCACAACTCCACCAGTTCTCATAATGCCTAATTTTGCAAAAATATTTGTCTTAGAGTGTGATGTTTCTGGGGAGGTGATAGGAGCAGTTTTGATGCAAAGGGAAAAGCCCATAGCATATTTGAGCCAAGGCCTTAAAGATAAGACTAGACTGTTATCCACATATGAAAAGGAAATGTTAGCCATTCTGTTGGCTATTAAAAAGTGGCACCAGTTCCCGTGGGGAAGAGAATTTGTTATTAGAACTGACCATCAATCCCTCAAATACTTACTGGAACAAAAGTTGTACACAGAAGCTCAATTCAAGTGGGTCATGAAGTTACATGGATTCAATTATAGGGTGGAGTATAAGAAGGGAAAAGAGAACAAGGCTGCAAATAGTCTTTCAAGACAGGAATATTCTTCTCTGCAGGCTATTACTATAGTACAAGCTGAGTGGATAGTGCAGTTCAAAGAGCAGATGAAGCAGTCATCTTACTACACAGAACAACTCCAAAAATGGGGACAGGGAGAATTAGATACCAGGAAGTATACTTTGAGAGATGAACTGCTATATTACAAAAATAGACTACTTATAGACCCTCAATCTGAGTTTGTAGACATTATGTTAAAAGAACACCATGATCATATTCTAGCTGGTCATTCAGGGGTAGCTAAAATCTTGTAGAGACCGAAAAGGAGCTGTTACAGGAAAGGGATGAAAACTTCAGTAAAGAATTATATCAGATCTTGTGTGGTTTGCCAACAGAATAAGTATGAACACACAAGCCCAGCTGGGTTATTACAACCCCTCTCTATACCCACAATGATTTGGGAAGAAGTGTCCATGGATTTTATAGAAGGATTGCCTATTAGCTATCATAAAACTACTATTATGGTTGTAGTGGATAGACTTACTAAATATACAAATCTCTTTCCATTAAGTCATCCATACACTGCTGCTATGGTAGCTAAAGTGTTTGTTCAGGGAGTTGTGAAACTTCATGGACTACCCAAATCCATTGTATCAGATAGAGACCCTATCTTTACTAGCCAGTTTTGGAAGGAATTCTTCAAAACACAGGGGACTCAGCTCAAGCATAGTACAGCCTACCACCCACAAACTGATGGGCAAACTGAGGTAACCAACAGATGCATAGAAGCTTACTTGAGGTATTTTTGTGGGCACAAACCCAAAGAGTGGAGTAAATATATTCCATGGACTGAATTGTGGTTAACACAAATTGGCACTCTTCAACCAAAATCTCTCCTTTTGAAGCAGTATATGGAAGACTCCCACCACACTTGCTGACTTATGTTGCAGATCAACCATAGGATAAAAATGTTGCTGAGGCCTTGAATTCGAGGACAATGCATTGCAAATACTCAAAGATAACCTTCAGTTAGCTCAAGATAGGATGAAGAAGTTGGCTGATACTAAGAGAATGGATAGGAGTTTCGAAATAGGGGACTGGGTCTTCCTCATAATTCAACCTTATAGACAGGTTTCAATTGGGCAGCATAGACCTCAAAAGTTGTCCCCAAAATACTTTGGTCCATATCAGGTACTTGCTAGAGTTGGTGCAGTAGCATATAGACTTGCCCTGCCTGAGGAAGCTCTCATTCATCCAGTTTTTCATGTCTCTCAACTCAAGAAAAAGATGTCTCCTAACCTAGAGGTTCAGACAGAGGCTCCTACACAGGTGGAAGGATTAATTCTGGAACCAGAGATGATTTTAAATAGGATGATGGTAAAAAGGGATAACATGGCTGTTACAGAGGTCTTGGTTCAGTGGAAGAACTCAGATATAGAACATGCTCAGTGGATCCCTTATGAAAAATTCACCAAGACTTGTCCCTTCTTCGACCTTGGGACAATGTCGATTTGAGGGGGAAGGTGTTGATAAGAACCCTGGATCATCAGATCACCACTGCAACCTTTCTCAAGGACTGATCATTAAGGCATTGACAGTGAGTGTAGGGAATCCAATTATGTTATCAGCATAGTGCCAGCTCAGCATCTGATAGCATCATGGCCAGCTCAGCTTAGTGCCAGCTCAGCATAGGGGTGCATTAGTCATACCTATAAATAAAAGAAAGCAGAGGGAAGGAGAAGAAGTATTTGTATCCACTTTTCTTTCTTCCTGCAATTATTTTTCATTTGAAATTGTATTTTCCTGCTTTTATTTTCTCATCACAAAGTTGAATAACAAAACCCTAGTTCATCCCCATTCTGTTCTTTTCCACAAATTCATACTGTAGAAGTGAAATTTATGGCTAATTTCAGCAGATCATCAGCAATTCCCAACCCTGGACCTCGGGATCACATAATGATCCCCCTATTATACATACATATATTTGTATTTATTGTGTTAATTTCCTCTGCTTCCAGTATATCGTTGCTGTGAGTCTATGATATGAGAATATGGTACAAGGTTGTATTGAATTTTTTTTACGCAAGTTTCAGAACTCATGTAATGGTGTTTATGCTTTTACCAGCCTGGGTAATTGCTAGGCAACAAACATTTAGAAATCAAGAGGAATATTCTAACAGTTTAATCTTTGGAGAAAACAAAAGTATGACTGTCACTAGTCAGAAGAATAATCATCGATACGCAGGCTTCTAATATATTTTTTCTTTGGAGAAAACTGTTTGATCATCATTGGTTGAGGAAATTGGGCCATCTGTAGCTCATATTATAATTTTGACTTTGCCTCCATCATATTTTGTTGCGATAAATTTTGTATAAAAATCATAGTGTTTCTTATGAAGGGGCTATCAGAGGGAAGACGTGTGCACGATTTTGGCACAAATATGTGGTGGATGAATGCCCACATCTTCTGAATATATAGTTGCGGCAATTTATTTATAAAGTTGATTTCACAGGCGTTCAGCTGCAATCTGTAAAATCGTCATGTTCACGTCTCATCGTGTCTATATCGTACAATGTCTGTTTAATGTAGAACTATGTCCAATATACTAAAAAAATGCGAACTTGACGAAAAAATATATTTATTTTACCGGGTAGACTTATTTAGGCATTAATTCAAACACTAAGAGCCTTTGAAATTCTCTTTCACCATCAACAAAGGATTTGAGATGTGGTAGAACTCATTGAGGGTGCGGGGGTTCGGACAGAGAGGAAAGTGTCGATGAAGGGGTTTGATGTTGCTGTTGTAGCTCCTCCTTCGACGACGAAAATTTTGGAAGATTACTATAGTGCTATATGTGCTGGATAATAATCCGTATTACGGACAACTTCGTGGATATGCTAGTGAATGCAGAAGTCAAAAGAGAACATGACTACTACTTTCGAGAGAATGGATTCTACTTCATATAGTTTCAGCTTGTCGAAGACATTATAATAGGGTCATAGAGAACGGACTTTGGACCTTTGATTGAAGACTAATTGTTATGTGTCATTGGTATCCATCAACCGACTTTGCTCGTGATCGACATATTAAAGGTGCCGATCTGGATTAGACTTCGTTGGCTTCTTCCTTAACCGTGGAGCTTGTCGGCTATTATAAAGTTGGCCAGTTGGATCAGTAATCCTCTCTATATAGACATCTTTACCGCGAGAATGAAGAGGTTATCCTATGGGAGGATATTTGTGGAAATTAATGCATCAGGCGCACTGGTAGGGGAGCTTGAAATAGATCTACCAAATGAGAAAGCCTTATTGTAGAAAGTGGAGTACGAATGGGTTCCTCCAAGATGCTTCGGCTATAAATGCTTTGGCCACATTACTACTCAGTTCTATGAAAAAACAATTAGCTTCCGGATTCGGCTAACTTGAGGGAAGAGGAAGCAACAGAAGGAACTCCACTAGGGGAGCCTATGGTCACAGAGGAAGGTGAGCAAGTGGCAGGGGATGTCGGGGCATCGGGTGCGGTATCTATTCTGGGAAAGAGGGTAGAACCTGAACTAAGGGGCCTCAGCACAATGAAGAAAGCCTGGGAAACCAGCAAGCTCGGACAGTGCTCGAATCGGGGAGCCTTCCAACAAGTCTGAAGGATACCACCTTGTAATCAGCTCAATCAGACGCTAGCATGGGAGGGAAGCACACAAAGAAGGTTAGTCGGAAGACTAAATGAGTTATCACTGATGAATTGACTCCATTAGAAATAGTGTGCTCCTCATTGAAAGGGACGCTTCCATGTCCTAATCTTGTTTGGGTTGTGAAGGTAGCGAGTAAACAATCTAATTTCAAAGGAGAATACTTGAACCAAGAGAGTCTCGTTGTTACCTAAAGATTGAGTTTTTGTAAACCTACGGGCTAAAATCCTATGATTTACTATCCTAATAAATTTACCTTTTTCTTCATCTTTAGAAGGTAAATTTTATTCGGGTCCTGCGAGAGGCTACAACTCAACCCGAAGGTTTACAACCAACCCAGTCCAAAGGCATACAATCAGTAGCCCGAAGGCTACATTCCGGTCCGAAGGCACCACTCTGGAAGGCCTCACGCAGCTGTAGACGCATTGCACCGAGCCGCACTAGTACCACACCTGCACCCGCATCGCATCCGCTCACCACCGGGTCGTACTGCACCACTCCCGCCTTTTACGGACCGCACCTGCAATGCCCCCACCTCCACCCTACTTAATTTTTTCTAAAGGGAATTAAATGGCGTCTCTGTTGCTCGAACTAGCCCCGATCTCTCGCAGGCTAATCGGTTTGTCTTGTGTGCTTGAATGAATCGGTTTGCCTTGTGTGCTTGAATAATCGGTTTGCCTTGTGTGCTTGAATGAATCAAACATGAACTCTATTTTTAAAGATGTTTAAAAAAGAAGTAATATGACTCCGTTCCTGTGTTGCATGTAACAAATCTAGGTAAAACTAGAAGGGTCACTAGTAATGTAATATTTTATCACATGATTACCTAGTGTTGGTTTTAGTGAATGTTGCTTCTGTTCGGTTGATTTTAGACTCACCAGTACTTTCTTCAAAGTGCTGACCCACCAACAGTTTACTTGTTTGCAGGTGTTGGATCATCCGAGGAAGCGATATGCGTGCCTCATCCCCAAGACCCAAAAATTTTGGTTTTGATGCCTTGAGCCGTATCGATTGCTTTGAGCTGCTTTTGTATAGAAGGACATAATGTATGAAACGATGCCATTGTATTCAGAGAACCTCGTGCCTTGTGATTTATCCCATGTACTCAGATGGATTATTGTTTGCAACACTGTCCCTCCGCTGCTTACTCGATCGATTCGATGATAGCCACAACTTTAACAATGTTTTCTTGTGCGGGCGCAACCCCAGGCTCGTACGGCATCACGTCCCGATGGAAAACGATAATACGCGTCCCGCGGGAGCGTCGAGGCACGGTGATTCGCACCTGGCGGGGGCGTTGTCGGGACCTTCGGGATCGGGGCGTGACACCCCCACCATCCCCTCGTATATTTAAACTATACAAGCTAACTATGTCTTCGTGGCAAGGAAGGTCATGGTAAGTGTTGTGCATGTGATTCAGACGGGCAGATAAAAGTCACCGAATGGTGGGATGTTTATTTTAATACATTTCCATATGCATTGTTTGACTATAACTTAAACTAAGACAAGATAAAAAGATCTCATAATAACGTGTATGCCTCACATACATAACGTGTTGATTGGTATAGTTGGATAGCTTGCCTTCACCAGTTCATTTTGATGTACTGACCCTCGTTGCAACAGGTCCTCCGTGTCAAAGCGATCCTGCAAGGAGTTAAGGCCACTTCCCAATCCAATCCACCTACCGGCTCGTCATGTTCGTGCCTTTTTGATATATATATATATATATATATATATATATATATATATATATATATATGGCTTAGAAATGACTAAAAAAATAAGCCATCTAAACCGTATGTATATCATCACTAATTAGTTTAAAAAGAATTTATCTCCTAACGTAGTTGGAAAAAAAAAATCCTAAAATCCTTCTAACTGCCTGAATTATAAATCCTAAAATATATTTAATATTTGAATTATTTTTAAACTAATTAAATGATATTATGTAACTAAAAAATGTCCAAAATTATAAATACATATTCATAATCGATTATAATTAAAATATATTCAAATTATATTAAAAATATTCTACATAATTTAAATTTCTATCTAATTTTTGAATTTTTTTTACGTTCAACGTACGTGAAAGTGTATATATATATATATATATATATATATATATATATATATATATATATATGTATATATATATGTATATATATATATATATATATATATATATAGAGAGAGAGAGAGAGAGAGAGAGAGAGAGAATAAGGGAGGTGAGATGGCACCTCACCCTAAAAACAAAGGTGGCGGTGACGTGGCACAATATCAATCACACAAACGAGGGGAAGGGGTTAAGTGCAAATTGTCAATTATGAAATGTGTGGTTGGGATTGTGCCACGTCACCGCCACCCTTATTTTTAAAGTGAGGTGCCATCTCACCTCCCTTATTCTCTCTCTCTCTCTCTCTCTCTCTCTCTATATATATATATATATATATATATATATATATATATATATATATATATATATATATATATATATATATATATATATTTTCTTAGTTCAAAGGAAACAACACCAACTATATATATATATATAGTTGGTGTTGTTTCCTTTGAACTAAGAAAAATAGTCCCACATTGGCTACACCACCAAGTGAGTATTTCTATATAATACTTTGTATGAGTTGAGGTGTGCACATGAGGT
Source organism: Iris macrosiphon (assembly GCA_036927795.1). NCBI lineage: Eukaryota > Viridiplantae > Streptophyta > Magnoliopsida > Asparagales > Iridaceae > Iris > Iris macrosiphon. The sequence continues at coordinate 156,831,527 of JAYESA010000003.1, forward strand.
GTGGTGGGGCACATGGGTGCCATGTGGAGGGGTTTATTAGGAGAAAGAAATGATTAACTCCTCAATGAAAGCATTTATGATTTTTGTCATGCTCTTGAAATTTATTCCATAGGAGCTAAGCCTAGCGACTCGGACTCGGGCTCAAGGACGCAAAGTGGCGCTTTGTTGGCGCACTTGTGCATTTTTTGATGCGCGAGTGCTTGCGCTACTGCATGAGCGGCCGCATAAGCGGTTTCTTTCGTGGCCGCTGCTGTCGGATATATTTGAACGGTTATGGATAGATATGGTCAGTTATTCAGATCCGTTTTTTGTGGAATTTAAATTAATTTGTGCCTCTATTGAGGTCGGTGACCTCATGTTACAGTGTTGTGACACTACTAAGAGGTACCTAGAGAGGGTAAAGCCCCGGCTACGCGAGCCATGTCACAGCGACATAACACCGCAAGGAAGCGCAAGGCTTCATGCTGGGTAGTTTGGCACTACAAAGAGGTTGGGACCTCATGCTACAGTGGATGACACCACAATAATGTGGGACCTCGACTTTGGGCCATATCATAGCGGAGTAGCACCTCAATGAAGCGCAATGCTTCATGCCAATGTCTCTTTAAAAGAACTCACCTAGAGTGTATGAAAAGAGATATAGGCCGCTAAACTTGTAGACGTCCAAGATACATACACCAAAATTAGGCGTGCATAGGGCTTTTAATGTGCAACCAGAAGCACAGTTGATGTCATTGTGTGAGTGAAAATAATTGCAGCTATGGTGCATAATTTAAGGCATAGTCCATTCTTGTATCATACTATTATTTGACCCATGCGGGAAGATTCAAGTTGAAGCGACATCTATCCTAATGCATAGTGGACAGTCACTGTGGGGAACGCCCAATCCATATATTGAGATATGTGGGGGATTGTTGGTGTTGTTTCCGTTGGAGTAAAAAAAAGAGTCCCACATTGGCTACACTACCAAGTGCGTATCTCTATATAATACTTTGTAAGCGTTGAGGTGTGCACATGGGTGTAGTGGGGCACATGAGTGCCATGTGGAGGTATTTTATTAGGAGAAAAAATGATTAACTCTTCAATGAAAGCATTTATGCTTTTTAGCATGCTCTTGAAATTTATTCCATAGGAGCTAAGTCCCAAATGGACTTAGCGACTCGGACTCAGACTCGGGCTCAAGCGCACAAAGTGGCGCTTTGTTGGGCACTTTGCACTTGCGCTCGGTTATGAGCGGCCGCTTGCTCTGTTGATTGTGCGACCGTATGCACTTCTGCATGCGCGGCTGCATAAGCGGTTGCTTGCGTGGCCGCTGCTATCGGATATATTTGAACGGTTATGGAAATATATGATCAGTTATTCGGATCCGTTTTTTGTGGAATTTGAATCAATTCGTGCCTATCTTTGTGGAATTTGCTGTTATTTTGTTCCTATATTTTCGTAACTAATGGACGACCTGACTTCTCTATAAATACTATCTTCGTGCCTCCATTGAGGACTTACTTCGAAATAGAGGACACGAAGAGAGTTGCTGCTGCTGCTATTAAAGTCCAAAAAGTTCGTGCGAGTCGAAACATGAGGTGACAACGAGCGTTCCAGAAGTTCTTCGTGAACTTGCTGGTTCCTTGAAGCATATCGTGTGAGACGAATCTTGCTTTGAGCATCGGTGATCTTCTTCTTCTTCTTCTTCTTCTTCTTCTTTTCTCCTGAGAAGTTGTAACTAGTTCTGTCCGTCTGCACCTGCGATTGCAAGGAAGAACTGAGGTTATTTTTTGATTATTGTAATTTCTGCAGGAAGTTGTAATCAGATTAATATTATAAGTGGTTTGTTGGATCGAAAAATATCAGTAAAAAAATTCTTATGTGAACTCCTGATCTCGAATTCTATTTTTGATTCTTCCATCTTTGATTAAGTCCCAAAACTAACACACGGTAAGACTTAAAAAAACAGGAGGAGAAAAAAAGCCTTGTAGACAAGTATAGTAGGTGTCACGAAGAGAAGGTCCTTCCAGTGCCAAGTGTAAGCGACCGCCAAAGATCTAACTCACCGTCTTAACTGTAGTGCCTCTCTGTCATGTATTTATCCCTCCACCGCTCAGGTGCCACTGGACAGCTAGCACAACACAGATGTTTGTATGTAATTGTGCTTATATCCCCACATCCATTCGATTCCCTCGCTAACGAAAAGCCAAATGAGCCACCAGCAGCAACAGCAAGAACCCGCCCTCAAGCCCGGGGACGTATTCCCCGCCTCCCGCGACCCGATAGCATCCGCCGAGCGCGAACGAGCCCTCGCCCCCCGTGAAGGCAAAGGCGAAGGCGAAGGCGAAGACCGGCTCTTCGTAACGGAGACCAAACTCCCCGGAGGGAAGCGACTCGTCACTTCATCAGCCAAAGGACAGGTGCTGTCCCAGTTCGCGGTTCCGGCTCCGGCTGAAGGTGCTGCTGACCAGCCTTGTGGCGAAGAAGATCATAAAGTGACCATCGGCGAGGCACTAGAGGCGGCGGCAGCAGGAGCATCCGCGGATAAGCAGGTGGGTCGTTCTGACGCAGCCGCGGTCCAGGCCGCAGAGACGAGGGCGACGAGGCAGGGGCGGGCCGCAGCGGACGGTGTCGCTGCTGCCGTGCAGAAGGCGGCAGAGGAGAACGCGAGGGCCGGGGGCGAGGAGAAGGAGAAGGTGAACATTTCTGACGTGCTCGGGGTCGCTACGGCGAGGCTCGCGGAGGATAAGGTGGTGACGAGGGAAGACGCGGAGAGGGTGCGCGCAGCCGAGAAGAGGAACAGCGAGGAGGGGGGAGAGGGAGAGGGACCGGTGGCCGCTGCTATGGAGGCGGCGTCAAGAATGAACCGTGGTGGCGTTGCTTAGTTAGCTAGGGAGGGGACTGAAATCACGCAGTATGAACACTCATACTTTGAATAAATGAGCGGAGTATCTATATACTTTCCGTGCCGGTACTATGTATGAAATGTTTAACTGAATGAAAAACGTCTGTTAGATTAAAAAAAATGCCATTTACTGAGCTACAGATACGAATTCCGACACGGTGAATATGATACGATTTGTCCGTAGAGTTATGGCATCTCGGTTACGATGAAAGACTTCCGTATGAATGGATACTTTTCCAATCCCGTGTAAAGGACATATTAAAAAAAAAAAAAAGACACGGTGACTATTTGAGAATGTTTGAAAATTTTGGAAATTTTGAGATACTGTTGATGATGAGCATTATTCAATTTTTACTAAAATTCTGACCGATCCGAATAAAAATTTGGTCCTAAAAATCCGTTTGGAGGTGATGAGCATTATTCGTTTTGGAAAATTAGGTTGAAATTTATTTTGTTTTGTTTCAGTTTTTGAAAATTACCAAAACTATGTTTTTTTATAGAGTAATGCTACAGTTACAATCAAATGCTTACAATCCTCTTACAACCAGAGTCACTGACAGGTGGGATCGGGTAGGACCCACCTGTCAGGGTGGGGGAGAGAGGTTGTAAGAGGGTTGTAAACATTTGGTTGTAAACTTAGCATTATTCTTTTTTATATATGTATAAATTATATATTTTTAATTTAAACTATAATTTTTTAATTTTGTGTCTGGTTTATTAAATAATAAAAATAGTCTAAATCGCCCATCACAGAATCCAAAACTCCGAGGTATATAGCACAACTGGATCTGATTATTATGACGAGATGTGCAAGAATCAAATGAGATGGTATGACTCCATTAGTCTTCTGTATATTACAATATGTGACAACTCCTGTTATTATTGAAAATGAAATTGGGTTCCTTACATACAAATCCCCAAGTTTTTGTGCATTATCTTATGAATTTCTGATAAATTCCACATCAACATAAAAAATGTTCCAAATCAACATAAAACCAAGTTATGAGTTCCACTTCGTTTTAGTATGAATTAAATTTAACCTAATCTACCCGTTAAGATATATATATATATATATATATATATATATATATATATATATATATATATATATATATAAATTTCGAGAAACTTTTCTTTTTTATTACAAAAAATAATGTTCCCAACAAATTTCTAAGATATCGTCTTACCAAGTCGAATTCAAAATTGAACTCTTCAATGATGGTGGGGTTAGAAGAATATTTTTCCAAAAGAAACAGATTTCGTTACTTAGCGTAACATAGAGGAAGAATGAAAGAATGAAGAAAAATATCTGTCCTTAGACAATCATGTGGTTCACTAGATTACATTCTTCAGGCAAATTGAATCAATTTGGATTATATATAGACAAAAAGAATAGAGCGAAGAACAATGCCATAATATGCACCTCATGTTGGGAAAATATGGGTACGTTTTCGAACATTATATCAACAATATTGGTACTCTCATCTAGAGCAATTTTGGATAGTTAATTGAAAAAGCAGTAAATCTTGAAATAAATTCGACTTTGTATGAATTAATCATGCCTTTCATTTTATTTTCATTTTTCACTTATTCATGTATATTGTAGTCTTCAAAAGATATGATGAGATCAAGGATTTCAAAAGAGATGAGAAAACGAGGAGAAATTGGAGAGGAGTATGGAGAATGATGAGGACAAGGTTCTTTTGAGAGAATTTTTTTTTTTTTTAATATTCTCTAAATAGAAATTGGTGAAAATAACGGCGTCAGAAAAAGAGCTTAATTGGAAAGTTGAAACAATTATTACGGACAAAATAGTCTCAAGTATAACTGAATATTACATTTTACTTGATTTAGTTTAACCAAAGAATCTTATAACTCAATTTTCTGTTGATTGGAAATTTTTATTAGTAATTTATGAAATTTAAAAATTTTATTAAAAATACACTAGATTTAAAGGGATCCCGATTTATCCGTGTTGGTCACAAATCTTCTCGATTACCCACTCAAAACAATCTCAAACAATGCAACAGAATTATTTGCAACAGCAAGATGACTATCTAATTTTTCATTGCGAAATATGATAATGTTACAGTGAACAAAAACATACATATATGATACTGGTAAAGCATATTAACTTTACAAATGAAACTCAACATCAAAATTGGGTCCCAGTAAATACATACAAACTTTACAAAAGGAATTTGTTACCCGCATTCTCAATCGTGCCACTCGTGTCAGTTGGTAAGGGAAATTCTCTTCAGCCCCAGCTCGACAGCTATGAGTCTCAATAGTACCTGCACAAGATCTCGTACTCTAGACTCCCTGTCATATATCAGGATAAATAAGTTAATAACCATCAGGAAATAGTTATGGGAGAAAAATACTTATAAAACGTTTAAGTGAGAATTCATTACGGTCCTTATGGACCAATATATAAGACATGCAAACGACTAGAAGTTCATTATTTGATGATTTACCTTTAGAGACAGACCTAGGATCCAGAATTCTGCAGTGAATGTAAGTGGTAATATATATGGAGTTGGGCTCAAAAGAGAGGAGGAGGGGGTACTTCTTGCATATGAGAATGGCAATTAGATAAGAAAATGGGGTATTTGCCACCATCACAAGCCACTTTGCAATAGTGCCATAAATAAAGTGGATAACATGTGTTCTGGGAACTTCTTCCATATGAAAGATGTGAAACCTGAAAAGTCCCCATATTGGTATATGCTATACTGCGGAGAACTTACAGGTTTATATAGAAATGTTCAAGTCCCATGTGACCCCTTCGACAAGTGGACAAAATTTGCAATCAAGCATTCTTGAGCTTGACATCCTGTCAGGTGTCAGCCAAGTTTTGGTGCATATTAGGCCCAAGGGCAGGGGAATAATAAAAAAACTACTTCCAGTTGAACATTTTCTCTCAGTAACAAACCAACTCTTTATAGAACAAACGATACTGAATTGATATATAACTACATAATTCTAAAACAGGTCCTAGGTTGGTTCATCAAACAAGGTTGCATTTTTTTAGACCTAGTTATCCATGACAACACCTCCTAAATTAAGCATTATCAAATTTGTTTTCACCCTATTTGGATAGGCCTTAATTCAACAAACATTATGCATTGCTTATATTTTCTGACCGTCATTATAATAACAAAGATATTATCGTCAAAGAGCAAAAATACAAGTAGGCCATAAAGATTGAATTGTCAATTCCATGAAGATTAGTGTTACTGAAAAATCAATTATATTTGAATTGTCAATTCCATGATATGATTAGAGACTTGCTAAAATTTATTTCTACTACTGGAGTGTGTTACCTATCCTAATATCGTACATTGAGATAAGGCTGTCTCAAGCTTCTTTAAAAATACCTAGTGAATTGAAAAATCCAACAGTATGTATTTCATCTTAAGAGAATATAACTCCAGATTAATCGACCTAGAAGATAGTTTGCACCAATGTTTAAAAATAGGTTCGTAAAAGTATCTTCTGGAACAAAAGTTTGTGTGTTGATTACAAAATGTCACAATGTAGTTAAGTTAATTTGATATAATCCCTCCAAATTCTTTTTGATATAATCCCTCCAAATTCTTTCTTTACATGTAATCCACACCCATGTTTACAGAAATATGTTTACGGATAAATAGTCTCAAAACCATTATATTAGCACTAAATTCTCATAAACTATATTAAGCTCATTTTGGAAAGTGTGCACTATTAGGTGAAAACTCTGCATATGTGGCTTCATGAAGTAAAGATCTAGTGTATAAGCTGCCATTAACTTCCAAATTTGAGTCTCCCATAACAACCACATAGCAATATTGGTTTTGTAGAAAAACTAATTTTCGTTGATTACCCTATATAGGTCAATTCTAAAGTTATCCAGTAGGAATTATGGATCACATGTTGACAAAAGCTCAGAATCTAGTTTTTTTATATGTCTACTCGAACACACACACACCAAAAGAAATTACCAAAAAAAAAGGGAAAAGAAAAAGGAGTGGTTATACGCACCTGGAAACAACAAGCTCACAAAATGATGGATATAAAAGCAATAGATGAGCACGAGAACCTATATTCTCATTCTTTCTAACTGATTCTGTCAAATTTGGTGGCAAAGAAAGAGCAGATGCTGCATTGGAATCAATAACAAGCCGGGCAAGCTCTTTAAGAACATATATTGTTTCATCAATTCTCACAACTGGCAGAAGACGTTCACCTGTAATAACAGTAAGAGAGAGCTTCTAAAAGATCTCAAAAGATTAGAGGAAAACTGCAAATTTCTCATATTGGACACGTTGCACTAACAGCTTCAGAATAATGTACTTTAAATTTATTACCTAGATCATTTTCATCAGTTAAAAACTGGTCCAGAATGACCTCACATCTCCTCATAAGAATAGGAATGGCAACTTTGCTAACTGCCGATCTTGTCGGCGACCAATTGTCTTCACATGAAAAGCTGAATCCGAGGCACACAAGAAACAAGTTAGCTAATATTCAACTAAAGATAAGAGTGCTATTGGAAGCAATATACCTTTCATATGGCTCAGTAAGTTAATAAGCCAGTTCAGATTACATAATATGTAATTGTTTTATTTTTCTGCATATGAACAGGTGAATCTTTACTATAGATAAGATGGTGTTCTTAGCAACCGAGTCTTTTCTTTGGAAGTAGATCCGTGTGACTCACAATGTATAATGATGAAGTCTCTATAGCATGCGCAGTCAATTCCAAAGTTGGGGATATGAGCCCATTGAGACCTTGCACAAGAACAATTGTTCCTCCCAAACGCTAGTTTTCCCTTGGTCGAAAACAATAAAAGAGAACAAAGAAGAAGAAGAAGAAGAAGAATTGTATTGTGCCGTCAAACTGTCGTTATTCTGGATATACCCTACCCATTAGTTGTCCTCCATCAGTATATTATTGAGTTGTCACTCAACTCTAATTGCAAGCATTTCCAAGTATTTGTATGCCAAATTACGGAGATGAATAGTGTATAAAAGTCAGTAACATCGAACTTGAGATGTCATAAGTTCAGTTTAGAGAAGGCTCAGATTTAGTCTCAGACACTCAGATCTCATCCCAGTGTCCAGCTATCCAAGTCTTGTTTCTTCTAATGAAAATTTTCAGCAGAGCTCACTAGTTTCAGTTCCAATGTCAATAAGGCTTACATGGGGAGGAAGATTTTCTTAAAATTTCTTCAACATACAAGGGGGAAATTGAAAGAAACATTCACCTAGACCCAAAGGTAAGACGAGCAAGAAGACTTTGCTCATACAGGATAAAGCCTGATAGTGATAAACTGACATAATGCATGCGCTAGAGAAACTTTTTGCAAGCCTAACTACATAAATTATAGCACTGTCACATGTTTCTTCCTTTATATAAATAAAACTATACGTGAACAACATATGCATGAACACTTCAGTTTCTATCCCTGCTTGTTAATACACTTGATGATAACTTCCAACAATAGTAATGAATATAAGTAGCCCAATCTGATGAAGATGTTACACAAAATCCTAAAAAAACAAAAGAAGGCTATCTAGTTCAGAGTCTTCTAGATGGGAACATCCCAAAACCCTAAATTTGCCTGCTTAGAAATTTTGACCTATGCATGAATCAAATGGAAGTCTTAATGCATAACTATATGATGAAGAAGTAATTTACCAAATGTAGACATGCATCCAAGAATGACTTATGGAATTTTGAATGACATTGTTGTGATTAAGAAAACTGATTATACCATTTTTATTTGATTTACTAGAAAATAAAATGATAAGTCAGAAAACCTGCCCCTATCTAAGGAGGTGGTTCACCTGCATAAAGAAAATATCATCTCCAAGCAACTAAGTGAGAATCTGCTGCAGTGGGAAGGCATGAGCTCGACACTCTTCAGAGGCAAAGAACCAGTACGAGATGCACAGCGATCAAGCGTGATAACTAACCGATTCAAAATCTGTATAAGGTAGATATCTCATAATGACAATATTTTAAGGTTAAATACTAATTCACTGGGGGTTTGGTGGTGGTAGTGGTGGTTGGAAGGGGGGGGGGGGGGGGGGGGGGGGGGATCTATTGCAATAATTTGATCACAGGAAGCTTACCTCATTCGGAGCATCAATTTGTCCTTTGAGAATCTCGTCACCCAGAACACTGAGAACAGTCATCTCAAACAACTCATCATTCTTGAGTGCTACAGCTGAAGGAGCATCAGAAGAGAGAGCACGGCCACAAGAACCAACAAGAAATATTTCATATACATCTGCTACTTCTTTCCACAGACGTGCTCTACCAAGTTTATACGCATTTGAATCCATCTTATTGTCCAAGTTTCTTCTACTTAAATCATCAATCAGAAGTCGGTTGAATCCCTCAGCAGCTAATCTCCAAAGCGAGCCTTTTGGATTGTCTCTTCTTGTGGCCATGCACCTGAATAGATACATCATTATATATATATATATATATATATATATATATATATATATATATATATATTGCTTGTTTCCCGGGACATCAGGTTACATTCGGTCTTTGAATTAAGGACATAAATTCTGATATGGTGTTCTGCCCTTATTAGTATGTTAAGTATAAAACTGGAATCATTGAACAAAATTACAACAAAGCATATTCTAGGATACAAATTGTATCTAGCGATGTAAATGGGTCGGATTTTGGCCATGTTTGCAAAATTTGAAGAGGAAAAGCCAAAGGATGGCAAGAATGTAAGATCGGTCCCTAAGTATGCCCATTAACAACTACTCTAATTCTATCATGCATGCAGTGGTTTTCTATTACCAGCAATTTAAAGCTACCTCATGTTTGGAAGTTCATTATTAGGTTAGTAACTTTGCTTCAGTCCACACATGGATACGGATAACATTTACCTTTTGAGAGTTACGTAACTTTCTAGGTTCAGGTTGATAACAATTAAATTGCTCAATATTAGGGCAAGTAAAAAACCATAGTATCCAAAATATTAAGCATTTGACAATGCTGCGAACAACTTACCATAATAAATGATAGGTGTATTCATGATAAGTTACAGAAAGATTCAACAAGGAAATGGCACGAGATGGATAGAACAAATAGGGAGAAGACAACAATCATGCCATTATATATATACACACAGAACAAAACAAACAAGAAAGACAACCAGAGTTGGGTACCTTCCAAGGCCTCGAATAATTTCAGTAAATAGAAGTAGATAATTGGAGTGCAGATTGGCAGAAATGGATTCAAGAAGCTCAACCAAAAAGGCTGTGCAGTTGAAATGTAATCTATACATTATACTAGTTTATCATATAGGCAAGGAATATATAACAGGAATGGTCTTAGGGTAGCCATTATATGCAGACCTGATTTTTTTTAATGCTACTATATACAATCTGAACAATATATTACTGTGAAATAAATAAGAGAACAGCCAGACTCTGTTTTTACCTTCCAAGGCCTTGAATAATTTCAGGAAATATACTGCACTTTTCAGTTGATGGAGCCTCCAGAAAAAGATCTACTACTACTGGTACAAGCTTTTCCGCAAACAAGTGACTCCAACCAAATGCCAAAGTATCATCAGAAGGAATTTCACCAGTTTGTGGAGAAGAAGTTTCGACTTTTGTCCTGGAAAGAGAGACACTGTGAGAAACTTCAGACTTTAGTTTCATCTTAAGTTCTTTCGGAATGGTACTAGGATCTTCAACATCACTTTGCAAGCTGAAAGCAGCTTGAGATCTCATCTCAACCCCATCAGCTTCGTTTATGTTGCTACTCGATTCCATCTCTACTTTCCTTTTATGTCGAGGAGCATCAGATCCCACAAGAAAACAAAGAAGCTCCTGAAGAAACAGTGACCACATTGAAGGTAGCCGATCAGTAGGACGCAGCAGCGGTAAAATCTCCAAAACCGTCCGTTGCACTGGAGGAACAGTTCCCTGGATCAGAAATTCTTAGTAAAATAACAGATCATAAGATTTGTCGCACACAAACTAATACAGACAATGTATGTTTAATAATAAACTGATACATTATAAGCAATACAAAATCATACTACTTATAAAATAGAGGTTACACAAGAAGTGGAGAAGTCAATCGAACACAACTTAGACAACTTACATTGTCACTATCTACATCTCCTGCACTCTTGGAATTTCTAACTGCCCATTGCAGTATCGCTAGCAGCTGTAAATACATGTCATCATCGAACAAAGTTTGTGCCTGTACATACAGACCTCCTGAAACCAATAATTGACAGCACATTAGGTAAATAGCTAAAGACTAAAGAACAAGCTGATTAGAAGCATTACCAAGGCCATTCAAGATCTCTTGCTTCACTTTGTTGGCTGCATTACCCCTATAATTAGGGGACCTTTCAAGTACAAGCTCATAAACATCAAGCATAGATTTGATGTATGGCACTGCCAGATTCCCCTGGTTTACACCAAGTGTTAAAGTCAATACCACATGGACTGTACATTAGCAAAATGAAATATATGTGCAAAACAATGGCAACATCTTCGTCTCGTCCAATAAAGAACACCTATATTTAGCCTCAAAGACAAGGGCACTCCATGTACCATTTGAAAGACAATGCAGCTGCATATGCATCATAGATTCATTGATATTGACATGCATGGAGGAGCTCACCTTTTGACAATGAGAACTAACAATTGTCTGTAAACAGCTTATTGCTGCAAGGCCAACCTCTTTACTACCATTCAAGATGCTATCTTTAATAAAATTAAGCAAACGTTCCCATCCTGCAAATAACAAAACTTATATTATAGCTTGGATACTTCATCAATCATGGGATTTCAAGTCACTGAAAAATAAATTGAACAGACTCACCTACAGAAAAATTGCTTAAACTCTGAAGAAAGGGAAAAAATGATCTTAGTAAGCGAGTAATTCCACCTAATACCAGTACAATTGTTTCATCCCACTGTTTCTGAGCCGTATTCCGGCTGCAAAGTTACTTTTGTTAGAAAATGTCAAGACTATTAATTTGTACGATATGATATAATAAATAAGCATCTTTCATTTAGACAGTTGATACCTGTGATGGATGAGCATATGGACAGCTTTTCCTCCACGAATTCCTAGTTCTTTCCCTTGCCACTCATCTCTGGATGAAGTTGCTGCCTAACAGAAAATGACCAACTGGATCATATAAAAACTGGTGGAAGATCATACAAAATCTTTCTTCTATAGTTACAAAGCTTACCAAATGTGATACACGATCAAGAATTGGGAATACGTAATTCCAGAGGCAATCTTCCCACATACTTCTTGAGATTTTCTGCCCATGGCTGCCCAGAGTTTGGAAAAGAGTTCGAATTGCTGAGTTTCTTACCTGATATAAGCAAAAGCCATATTAATTTGCATTCGAGTTGAATAAAAGGGTTAATAAGAGATGTAAAATCTTAGAACTTCTAAACAATTCAAATTATCAAAACAGTCAATATTTTCACAAAGAAATAGTAGCTATAAAGATGCCTCAAGTGAAATCTGTACTATCAGCACACAAATGAGGTATAGACATACAGATGTTGTTCTACTTTTTTGGTGATGTTTAAGTTAAATGCATTGCAAGAAGAACAATAAAGTTTAATATTAACCTAAGTCCAACAAAGATAAATTGAAAACTCAGAAAATAGGTTGAGAAATGACTATCAGGAACTTTCCAAGCATGATAGACTTAGAAGATGTGAATATGGCAATATCATCAGATAAGTGACATACATAACGTGCATTTCAAATGCTGCTAGCACAACAACAAGCAATACCCTTTATATCATCTGTACTGTCCCTAAAAATGTATAATCGATATAAATGCAAAACACCCAAGTTAGGCTATAGATAGGTCTTTCTATGATACAAACTGCAATATTACATCATTAGCCCTTACAAAAATGTGAAAAACCTTTTAATCTCTTTGTTACATTTACACAAAACAAATTTTCACGATATTTTTGGATTGCTAGGTTGCATGGCAACTCTTACATAGACAAGTGTTGCTATGATACGAACTGCAATAAGTACATCATGTCATCATTATCCCTTACAAAAAAGTGAAAAACTTTTCAATCCCTTTGTTACATAAGACAGATTTTCAGGATTTCTGTTGGACTGCTAGGTTGCACTGCAACTCTTACATAGGACTTTTATCCGCTTCTGATACATACCCAGTGTAATGTTTTCCTGACCATGTATCAGAGACGGACGAGCAATGTCTAGGTTCCAAAGGGTTCCTAGAGATTCCTGAACGCACGAGTGACTTGTTCCAGTTTAGAAACTACCAGTGTGATGTTCTTTTAAGTGGGCCATTTGTAGGGATTCTTAGTAATCTAGTTACTTTGCATGATCTACACGCACAGCCACCTATTGTGTATAATATGTTTATGTACTTGTACTCATGACTCAGACACATCCTTGATCTTTTAAGAAATGCCACATCCTGAAGGGGAAAAATTACTCAAATATATTAATCAGAAGAATATGCATCTAAGATATTATTTTCCTACTTAGAGATACATATAATATATTAATAGAATGTTCCTAATTCTTTCACTCTGGAAATTCAGTTGAGTAAATGTTCATTTAGAGAAATACTTGCCTTCAGTACCATGTGTGATTCATTTCATACCTTAAATCTATTGAGTTCCTTCAAACAGAACAATAAGAAGTTATCCATATGTCATCTTACATAATCAGCTGTATACGCAAGTCCATTCTCACTATATACAACCATGAGAGAAACAAAGAAAAACTGAAATGAACTTACTAGGATCCCATACATCAATGATGAAAAAGAAACACAATACCTCAGGCCTCTCGTCTGCACCGAGTTTTTGAAGAATCGAGAAAACTGAAAAGAGCAACTTATTGTGATCTATCCCAGTCGTCCTCGGAACTTCGCCATCAATGTTGTTAGTGTTATGAATGACTTGTTCATCTTCAAAAGTTTTGGCATTATCATCATGATTTGGTATGAACTCGACTTCTGAAACAACCGCTGAAAAATAACAGAAGTCAATATGTACGCATATAAAGTATCCCTGTAGGTTTTCATAAGAGAGGACACTGGGTTTATATTACCTGGATCTCTGTTCTCCTGGCGAATATTGTTACCTAAACCCTTAGCAATAAAGTCAGTTGCTGTCCACAGGAGGCCAATTGCTGTCAAACTTATATTTATCTCCGTCTTCTGACCACTGTATGCCCCAGTGACTTCAATACATCTACAAGGATTTGACAAATCATATCAGGACATATGAGGCGAGCAAAGAAATAAGTTAAACGCGTCAAAATACTACTGTTTGATGCTATAAGCTTCAGCATTAGTCCCACAAAAGTACATTACAAGGATCCTTAAATGGAGGAAGAATTGATAAGAATAGCTAATTCGGATATATATATATATATATAATGATCCCTATTTTGTGGTTTGACCACTGTTGCCTTTTCAGGCTGCATGTCCTTTTTTTTTTCCGTGTGTGTGTGTGTGTGTGTGTGTGTGGTGGTGGTTGGGGGGGGGGGGGGGGGGGGGGGGGTGTTAGGGTTCAGTTAGTGGGCTATGACTTTTCTTCTTGGAAGTGGGTACTCTATTATTCTCCATTCTGCCACTGTATTTCTTCAAGATTCTTATGTACGTTAAATGCCCTCAGTTTTTCCTAATATTTTTCACAGAACCCCGTCTGTCCATAGTGGGATTGTTTACACAACTATGAAAAGCTGCCTCAACAAATAATCCTTGCTTTTGACTTCCATAACTTTATATATATACTGCAAGCTCTTCTATTCTTACCCGAGAATTTTCTTTCTCAAGTTGTTTTCTACAAATACCAAGCCTTGCTTTTCCATAGGCATTTATATCCATCTTTCTTTAGTTATTTCCGAACTTGGCTAATCCTATGTATCTCTTTGCAACTTCAAGAAGTAAGTTGCATTTTCAATAGCTTCCTTCTGTACATTCAGACGGCGAAAGAGTGATCGACAAAGAAATTTGAAGAGAAGATAACATTAGAGAAAAATTAAAAATGACCTGCATTATAGTACAAGTAGCTTGTATACAAGATATTGTGTTGAGGATTTCTAAACCTGGGCCTGCAATATTGAAGAGATTTACACAGTAATTCACTGGGTTACCAAGTTTAAGTTGCCTAGTCCAAATCCTTGCATATCAACAAGGAAACAAAGTCTAAATGTAAATTGAGAAGGAAGTGGTTGCACAAATGACTATGTTGCTCAATTAAATTGAAAATTTGGTGAAGATGTACCTGTTCCATGACTAAAACATATAAAAGGCTGACATAATAACATCATAAAGTTGAATTGTACATCAATGCAGGTTGCAATAATTATCATGTTGATCATCTAAGCCTTCCCCCATCAGAATGGGGTCAGCTATCACACATAACAAAGCTACATGAAAGATTTGACAAAGTTTTCATGACCAGTTGTCAACCTAACTTCAACCATTTATGTAGGTGCAAAATTCCAAGCCAAGGTAACTATGAAAATGAGATGGTATTCTATAGAACCTAGGCGGTCAATTGGTAGGTAGGTAGGTAGGTAGACATACCTTTTGGATATGCAATTGAAATTCCCCTAGACTCCAAAGAGTCTAGATGAAGAGGTAAATGATATGATTGCTATGGAAATTACATTCTTCTCTATGCCACACTAAGCCAAAGGATTATCATGTCGATGCGAATGTAAAAGATATTGCAAGAACATAAAATAGAAAACAATAAACCTGCTGATGGATAAAAATAAGAAAGTACATTACACATCTGTCATAAAAGCAAAGTAAATTACACATCAAGGCACTCGGACGGTATTGTTGACAATCCATCATTCATGATGACCCGTATGCTCTGCCGAAAAGAAAACCAATTAAGATGAGGCAACTAGTACATAACTACATATAAACTAGTACAACAAAAAATTAAAGAATTTACGATGGACTCTCAGGGTCATACAAACCACAGAAAAACAGTATTCTTCAAGGGAATCCACAAATTTTGTGAACATAAAAACAACAGGTTGTAGAACCATATATTTTATAAGTAAGCGTAAGGGACTGTTTGGTTGCCTTAAAATAGAAATCTGTTGCAGCTTTTGCTGCTGTAAATAATGTTGTAGTCATAGTAGCAGCATCAAAAGCTGTAGAAAATGGGTAATGCAGCTTTTGTTGCAGTAAATGTATCATTTACAACAAACCAAACAACGGAATGGCTGCAAATTAAAGAAAAATGTCAGACAAAAATAGGCCTATGACCATTTTTGACTCTGACCATATATATGATTGGATTTTCATATATTGGCTTTTCATATAATGGATTTCCATATATGACAATATATGATAAGCCTACATAAGATTAGATTTCCATATATGGACATATGAAATGATATATAAAGGGCCTAAAGGTTCTCCTTGAGATATCTCAATTGTGCTCGATGAAAGTTGTTCAATAAGTTCAACACAAGAGTTTGGGAAAGGTTTTTCTTCTTCTTCTTCTTTATTTTTGTGGTAGAGAGTTCTTGAGAGCAAGGAGAGAAGTGTTGAAAGAGCTATTGTAATTCATTTTCTTCTTCATAGTGGAACTGAATCATCCTCGTCCGTGGATGTAGACATCTTGGCCTAACCACGTAAATTCTTGTCTTTGCGGTAATGAATTTTCTCTGAGGTGTTCTCTGATTTCTTTGATTTATTTTCGATGTGTCCCAATACAAATGCTGCAACACCACCACTTACAGCCAACCAAAAAGCCCCTAAGTGCAATGGAGAGTATAGATGGTGAAATAGACATGGACTGATCTTGGTGTGTCCTGAAGTAATTTGGATTGACTCAGTGAAGTAAGAAACAAATCTCAGTTTCCCGATCAATTTTGTCTTGTTGCAAGAGCTTGACTCTCTCTCTCCCTCTCTCTCTCTCTCTCTCTCTCTCTCTCTCTCTCTCTCTCTCTATATATATATATATATATATATATATATACACACACACACACACACTAGTCACGTTTAAGTGTGTTGCACATACAAAAAAAAAAAAATTCCTCTGATATTATTAAAAAATTAGTTATAAATTTAAATTATATTAAAATAGTTTAAATATGATTTAATATATTTAATTAGAATTTGTTATAGATAATGTTTTTAAAACTTTGGATATATATGGTTTAAATATAATTTGAATATTGAATATATTTTATTTAAAATTTTCTTTTATAAATATGTTTACAGACTTTGGATATTTGCTCATGTAGTTAGAAAGATTTTATGATTTTTTTTTCATACTTAGGTGAGGATATACATACGCAATAGTTAGAAGAATTTTAGCAAACAATTCAACCCCTCCGTTAATCAATCATTATAACTTAAAGGTCAAATCCTCTGCACATGGCCATTTTTTGACTTCATTACCCCTAAAGTAGTGAGAAATGACTTCTCTTAGTATATAAAGAAGAAAAACAAAAGAATTAAAAGAAAAACAAAACCCGAACTACTTCCCCCTCCCTCACAGGCCACTACAGCTGCCCCTCTCCAGTCATCGACATGTTCCCCGCTCCATTCCTCTGCCGCTAGCTAACCATGCGGCCAGCATTAACCTGTATAAATTGGGGGCCCAATTCGTGCAGGTTGCTGATTGCATGGCCAACAGCGGCAGCGAGGGAGGAGCGCCATGTGGGGAGCATGGGGAGGGTGGGGTGGGGTGAGGTCGACGACCGAAGGGGGGGGGGGGGGGGGGCGACAGTGGCCAAAGAGGGAGGGAGAAGAAGTTAAAGGTTTGGATTTTGTTCTCTAATTTCCTTCAAAATAAATTTTAGTACAAGGGGGCATTATCATCTTTTGGCGTTAACCATTAGGACCAACTTGCAAAAGAATGATAGTTCATGGTATTTAAGTGCAAATTACCCTAACTTACCTGGCATGGGTAAAAGAAAATAGCTCAACAATAACAGCAGTGTATGTAAAAATGAAAACAACAATTTTATGTTTGCCAATGATATCCATCTCACCTGAAAGCCTATTGGTATAAGATCCTTCTCTGATGCACTTGCAACATCCCTACAGATGGCAACCAATAAAAAAGAAACTGAGCCAATATGTCATTCAACCAAACAGCAACAAGGAATAACGAAAATGTAAAAGTTGTATGACACCTCAGCATTTCAAGAATGTTGGGCCAGCTGTAATATAGTTTGTCTCCATGTCTCTGAGGGTAAAGATATAAACAGGAAGGGGGAAAGGTAATAACGTTATTATTGAATACAATAGCAAGCAAATATAGAATTGCCAACTTCCGCAGGTTGAATAACCGCACCTCTAGAACATGGAGCAAAATTTTCAGTGCTCCTGCACGGACATCAAGGCTATGGCTGGGCATATAAAGTGCCATCAGTGGAGATAAAACAGAACATTCAAATGATTCCTTTCCAGTATCTACTCTTTCCACCTAAAAATAAATGGTAAAAACTCTTGTTGCCCAGACCCTAGAAACATACTATGAATTAAAAGTGGGGTCTTCAAGATAAAATACTTACTTGGGTGGGAACTGACTGATAACCTGACGTTTTAAAGCCTTGAAATTGCTCAGACCCTAAGACTGCACAAATTGACTGATCTAGTGCATCAAGTGCCAAATTTCTAAACTTTTGGTTGGGGTTATCAGCAAGCTGCAAAAAACACCAGGATCATGTCCCACTCAGAAAAGGCATAAAGAACCTACCACCAAAGGCAAGTTTATTCTCAAATATCACCTCAAGAAGATGGCCAACAACTTGATCCCATATGCGCTCAGCCCCTGGATTAATAGAAGATGCAATTGAATTCAATGACACTATAATATATCATCAAGCAGAGGGTAATAGTACTTTCATAGCATCAAATAATTCGTAAAGACATGCACAAATATAAGTTTCTACAAGCATTTAGATCTCTTCAAAGAAGCCAACATCACACCGTTAGGTCACTTTCACGAAAATGCAAAATGAAGTAGTTACTACGTATCGATTTCATGGACATCACAACTGACATGTTGGACTTTGTATAATCATTTTCTTATATGCTATAAAAGAGGTGTATTTTCCCTTCAGTTAATACTATGTTTTCAGGGAAATATCCCCATATGTCCCAATATGTGACTGTATATGTCGATTCCACATATATAAAAACTTAATTTAGGTTTTGAACCTTGAGAATAGAATAAGGTATATAAAGAGAAGGAAGTTAGAATAAAGGGAAAGGAGAGTAGAATAAAAGAGGACAACAAGAAGATGAACTATTCACATGCTGAGATATTGGGCTAAGGATTCAGAAAAACTTCAATCCATAATGAACTAAAAGGCATACCTGTTGAGCACATGCCCTAGCTGCGCCCAAAAGATAGACCACCGAAGCTACTTTGTCAAACATTTGACTATAAGAATAAATGTGGAAAGGAACTTAGATTTCATATTTTAGTTAATATTAGGGGACATTTAAAATGATATGAAGATATGGCAGTATACACAGACACATCGTTAGATCTGTCTCTCCCCCTATATATATATAGCCAATCACCTCTAGCTCAAGTGGCTAAGGTGGGAGGCATCCTTCCCAGAAGTTGTGGGTTCGAACCGGGGAAGAAATTTAATTCCGCTAGGAATTAAATTAGAGCCGAGTTGCGGACCAATGTGGACATTGGAGCAGCCGGTAGACCTATCAATTGGGCTGGGCCGGCCCGGCACGAGCCCAACCCTAAAAATTGGCCCATGTGCCGGCCCGACCCTTTCAATCGTGGGCCCAGACTTGCCCGGCCCAGTATATTGGGTCGTGTTGTGCCACATATATCGGCCCATTAGATAGGCCCGGCCCGACCCGAAGCTAAGGCCTGACCTGGCCTGACCTGGCCTGGCCCGGCCCGGCCCGACCCGGCCCACCCAAACATATGACAACTAATGGAAAATCAGTTCTTGTTAAATATCGTTACTGATTGAAAACAGAATACTTAAGCAACCATAGTATACTGATTGCAACATCTCGTATGCAAGTGGTGCCCAGAACATAATGTTCCTACTGAACATGGTAGTAAATGCTATAGAACAACATTCCCAAGATGCCTCCTCTGTTAGCCAAGGATGCTACCAACCTAAGTGACGGTCGAGAGACATGCAGCAAAAGAGTGCAGACACATGCATCTTTTGATCCGTAGAGAAAAATAACAATACAAGTTTAGTTTCAAGCCAAGTGAAATTACCCAGTATTATTTTATCAAAAGAAAACTTTCTTAAGCTGTGCTTCAACCCAAATAATATAAGAGACGTTTCAAATTAAATTTGGTTACATGACTTTGTATGGTAAACTGCAATAGCTTTTGTATATATGCAAAATCGAATCTAGAACGACTTGTAACTTCTTTAAAAATTTGGAAGTTAGTTGCTAACGTAATAATATTAGTGTAAGATCTTGTATTTTAGGGAAGTCAGACCAACTCAGGCCCGACCCGAAGCCTCATCGTGCCCGTGGGTCATGTGTCGGGCTGGGTTCCGATTTTCACCCTTAGACCCGGCCCGGCCCACCCAAATTTGGGCCAAGCCGGGCCGGCCCACTTGACAGCTCTAGCAGCCGGTGGTGGAGCAGGCCATCGGGCCAGTTGGCGGCTGGCCAACGGGCCAAGGAGAAGGCCTACGGACTGGAGCAAAAGCGGGCCTTCGGGCCGAGTTGTAGCCTACGGGCTGAGTTTGGGCCTTCGGGCCGGGTTGTATCCTATGGGCTGAGTTTGGGCATACATGTCGAGCTGTAAGCCTTCGGGCATGTGATAAGTGAGTTCTAAAGCCATTCGGGATTGGGTTGAGAGACATTCGGTGGCAAAAATTGTACTTACAATTAACGTTATATATATATATATATATATATATATATATATATATATATATATATATATAACCATCAAAAATCTAAACCTTAAGCCATATTCACAACCACCGCCGCCCGCAAACCCCACCCCTAATTCCCTAGTGCTATCATCATTGCCCTTATGTCCCTCCAACATAGCAACAACACCAGTGTGCGGCTGTTGTACATCATAGAATGGGAGAGAGGAGGCAAGATGATGAGTTCATTCAAATCAAGCAACAATTGAAGCATGGGATTCTTATGTCCTTTGGCCACTAAGGGTCGCAATCAGGTCGGGTCTGGTCACATATAGGTCAACCCATTTAGGCTTACCCTGAACCCAACCAGTTTAGGTCTGACCCGTCTAGGGTAAACCCAAACCCGACCCACTTAAAAACTGGTCAACTCGACCCGTTCACTTGGGTTGGGCTACTGATCGTACAAAATTTCTTCTTTAAGGCAAATATATCAAAATTTACCACAAAAAAAGAACATACATTCCCCCATCAGCAATGTCGCTGCCTACCTGCCTCCTCTTATGATTCGTACTCGCACCACCACTACCTTCTCCACCTTCAGTAACAAGTAACAACATTGGTTGTCCCATTCACACATCCCTCCACAACTCCGTTCTTTGGCCTAAATGGGTTGACCTATATCTTCTAGAAATAACAAAAAGGGAAAAATAAAAATAAAAGAACGAAGAAGTCAAAAATAAGAAGATAGAGACCTTTAAGAAGAAATAGAAATGATGAAATAAGAAGAATAAGTGGAAGAGAGACCTGAAGGGGAAACAAAAAGAATAGGAGAAGAAGAGGATTGGAAGAACAGGATGTAATATAATTTGGTGGTTTTAGGCCTATATGGCTTTTATTGCTGAAATTGGGTCGAGTCGGATTTTCATAGAGGTTTGGATATGAATATGATCCACATTATCGGGTCAAACGGGTCATTGCTGGAATCCGGATCTGACCCATTTATTAATCAGGTTAGTCGGGTCCGACCAGTTTATGCCTGAACATGTTTAGGCTAGACCCATACCCGTCTAAGAAGGCGGATTGATGGGTCGGGTTAGCGGGTCGAGCACAATTGCCACTCTAAGCCACAGTAATGGAGGAAGTTCACTCGAATCAAGTAAGATCAGGATCAAAATGAAATAATAAAGAACTTCAAAACCTGAAATTCTATGACCTAAGCAAGCATTTTTGCACGTCCACATGTTTCCTTGCTTCTCTTTATTGTTGTTTGTTTGTTATATTAGCATTGTAGTGAAAAGAGGTAACTCCCTATATTTCTTGTTCTCTTCAAATGGTTGTTTAATTGCCTAGCTTTGACTACAGTATGTTACGAGTCTAATATGAGTATCATATTGAGTTGCACGGGAAGACGAGGGAGATGTGAAGGACCGGAGTGGCGGTCGAATATTATTGAAATGTGTGTGTGTGTGTGGGTGGGGGGAGGGGATGTGAGTGCAATTATTTTCATTTCAGGGACAAAATTGTCCTAAAATAGTCATATCAATGCACACGACAGTTAAATCCAATGGAAAATTGAGAGATTGGTACTTATGTGCAAACTTTTTAAAATCCATGGTAAACTTGCTTAGAAAATAGTTTGTGGTACCAAGTTGCAAAGTTGCAATAAAGTCTAAAGTTGATGATATTCAAATGCAAATTATCCATATGTATACTCGATTTTCATTTCCAGAAAATTTGCATAGTTGAAATGAGAATGCTAAGATGGATAAATAACAATACACTAAAAGATATGATAAGAAATGAGTGAAGTCACAGTAATTTTGGAGATGGGGCCAATTGAGGACAATAGAGAAAATCATCTCAGGTGGTTTGGTCATATGCACTTAGACCAATAGACACCCCTGTAATGATCGATAAGATAGAAGTTAAAAGAGACACTAGAGCTAAAAGTATGGATTGAAGTTGTAAAGAAAGTTGAAGTTGTAAAGAAGGATACAGTTTTTGTTAGTGCTACACAGGACACCCTTAACAAAGTTGAAAGGAAGAAAACCAAACAGTCGGCCCCAAGAAGATGCAATTAAACCCTTGTTGTTGTATCAATGTCCATTCCATTCCAATAACTATTTTGCAAACTGATTGTGCCAGTGACCGAAATCATAGGTTAAACTAAATATGAAAATTACTATATCATGCACCAGATTTTGGTTTAGCAACACTCTTATACTAATTATAAGTGTGTTCATGGATGCACATACAAATCATAAATAAATTGCATACAAGTTTTGGAAAGGCAAATAAATGTTTTTTTGTAGCAGCTATTTAGATGAATACAGATTGAAATCCCCGCTATCACAGTTTTCAAGTTTCTACCTTGAGTAATTTTAGAACATCAGGATGTCTTCCAGTTATTGTTTCTTGTTTATCCCATACTTCTCACAGACAAACAGGTGGATATGTCACACTTGAAATAGTATAACTTCCAATCACAATAAATTGAAAAGCTTGATTTACAACTTCCTGGGGATGGATATTTGATTGGAATACCAAAATTGTGCTTCAAATGGTCAAAACAATAAAAAACAAAAACAGAGATCTAATTGTATCTCGAGAAACTTAGAGCACTCTCTTGATTGGGCATCGAAAAGTTAATTCAATATTAACATTAAAAACTTAACCATAAGTAGGAGTGACTTTGCAAAATATTCTCCCCATGAAAGATTATAATCCTACTGTGGCACAACTATAGACCACTAACATCTGTCATTAGCTAGTAGCTAACATACTTTAAAACACTCATAAGAGAAACATAATGGTACATGATTCTTGAAAAAGAGAGCCAATCTTTTCGAAAAACGAATGTTAAGCTCGTAGTACAAGGGAAAAACAACAATATTGTTCCCATCTTACTGCACACTATCTCAGAAAACTTTGACGTACTGTCTAATTGTAATTGGAGAACTCTATTCATAAATACACCATTTGCCATAATGTTAATATTATAGTTTTCCCAACAGAATAGCATAATGGTTTAGGCTAGTAAAAGGTAAATAAATATAAGTGCAACAGGTAAAAGCTTGTGTTCTATTTTTTGACAAAGAAAAATTGAGACAATATTTCTGACAGATATTTGACAATGTGAAATCCAAAACCCAAACATGAGGCATTATTTGGAATTATACAAAGCATTAATTTCCTGAATCTTCCAGGAACTACAACACAAAAAATTCTAAAAACCAAAATACCTCGATATAGGAAGTATGAGAAGCATGATCAGCATAAAACTTAACTTGACAAGAAGTCAGAAAAGGTTTCTGCATGGCATAAATATTGAGAATTACAATTTAGTTGGAATGTATAGTACTTACTGTGCAGGTTGTTCACAAGTATAGATGTCATTCGTTCCACTGAAAATGCAATGCTTCCAGTATGCTGATTTGAAGCTTGGCCCAAACTTGAATTTCCAGAAATACACTGACTTGATACTTGACGTAGTGCAGAAAGCAGTGACTTCACTGCAGAAACATGCATGAGCGCTGAACTTTCGAACAACTTCTCAGCAGAAGAAAGAAATGGTCGTTAAAATATGAATTAATTTCAATATAAAAGAAAAGAAAAACAGCATTAGGTCAAATAAAGTTTCAGTCTAACCTGAGAATTCAAAGAAGAAAGAATGTGAAAGTCAGTGTATTGCCCCGATGTCTCTTTTGTAAGCCTTGAAACAGACGAAACTTCCTACTCATACATAGGAAGGCTTCGCATTAGACAGAAATGTAGTAGACACAACCAAGAAAAATGGATATCAGAAGAACAATTTATGCATACATAAACACACATCAGCTGCCAAAAATATCAAAGCAGTCACACATCATTAGATCAAGGATCAAAGTATCGGTATCGGACCATTCCTATGAGTATCGGGTTCGGCGGTATCGGTAGTATCGGCAGTTTCGGATCGGAGTATCGGATTTTTTGGTATCGGAAAGCAAATAACTATTAGTAAATTATTAACATTTTACAAAATATATTTTATACATTTATGCATAATTTTAAGTATTTCCAGTGTTGTTTCTTAGTATTTTTGAAATTGAATGAAATAGTAGTCACCCTTGTCAATTGATTTACATGCGATAGATAAGTTTTCCTCTTTTATATGCGTTTCCAACTTTACTATGCTTTTACACCCTTAGTAATTGGTCTTTTTCATTCAATTTTCTTTGTCGAATTGACCGGAAAAGAGACCCTTTAATGTCGGTATCGGTCAATATCGGGTATCGGTCGGTATCGGTCAATATCGGGTATCGGTCGGTATCGGATTGGGACATACCAAACTGTAACGGTATCGGCCGTATCGGTTCAGTATCAGCCGATACTGCAAACTATGCATTAGATACAATCACATATCAAAAGTTTCAAGAACTAAATCTATGACCATATTGCATGATATAAAATCAAGTATGTAAAAGAAAATACTATGTACATGATGATGTCCAAAAAATTTGCTTGTCAATCATCATACTATTAATACTTAAATTTCCATATATATGGAATTCTGAAGGCCTTGGTTAGACAAGATATGCAAGATTCTAGGGTATATATATGAGGAAATTCACTGAAGAAATTGGTTATATACTTTAAAATCTCAGCAATCATCAGTTGAAATCAAAGCAGATGTACCTTATATTCCTATTGATGACTGTTGAGAGAGAACTAGTGGGATAATTAATTGAGGTGGTATGAGAACATATACATAGGATGAGGAGAGGATTCCTCATAGTACATTATTTGATGTGAGACTAAAATAGACTATGTAGGATTGACCCTAACAATACAAAATTAGGAGAAGTTGAAATAATAAACCAAAAGCACTAATATAAAAGTCAATTTCTGAAGAATTCATTTTACAGCAAGTTTATAATATAGACTACAAAGTTGTAGTTGTTTAACCTGTGTACCTGTGTAGAAGCATGTGGAGAATGTATTGCTCTATCTAAAGCTGCTAAGGTCTCCAAAACCTACAAAACAAATAAGAGGTTAATATAACAGGCAATAGGTTCTATTCAAACGAAATAAAAAATGTGCATACCAGAACCCAGGATGGACCCAAAAAATTGTGCAGGCGGTGAGCCACATTGAAAAGTGTCCTCAATGCCTGAAGTTTCCAACAGTAAGATCAATCAAATCAATATGTTTGAGAGTGCTGAGCTCAACGAAAAAATGATCAAGCAATGCTAAAATATAAAATATAACAGGAAAGAATCACATAGATTTCATAATACAAACATACTACCTGCACATTCTTTGGGGTAAGAACAATATTATCTCGCAGATCAGTCACTGGCTCTGGCTTCTTTGATCCAGGAGATAGCAATAGACTGATGATATTTCAAAAAGAATTACCGTACGTCAATATAGGAGACTGCATACATATCGCAATTATAAAAACAAACCCAAAGAATGTGCAGGTAAGAAACAAACAGGAAAGAATCACATAGATTTCTTAATACAAACATATACATACTATAAAAGCAGCTTGCAGGAAGAGTGAAAATAGTTCTACAAAGAGCTCCAACGCCTACTTTCTTTAAGCAGTTTCAAGGAGTTTAACCCACGCCAAAATAAAAACTTCTGGATTTATAGGGCAAATTTCAGTGTAAATATATGCTCACGCAAAACAATTTGTCAATGAGTAACAAAAATGACTCTATTCTCTGAGACTATACATCACTTTAGAAACACATTCATTCAATTGAGCATGTTAACAAAAATACATTTCCAGTCCTAGTTTAATCTATTCGATAAGGCCAACGATGAACCAAATCTTTATTCAGTTCCATCTTTATTCAGTTCCACTTGACCTTGAGGTAAATTTTGTGTGCACATACATGTTACTTACAACCTATGTTTGCAACGAAACAAAGACACGAACACAGCACGAGATAATATTGACATGGCGACACTAACATGGCACCAATTTTGGCATATTTTAGATTATATGTATCACATCCGATATGTATCTGCCGTGACACACTAATTTTTGGAGTCTCTACGCTTCCTAGCTTATGATAGTATATGCAACAAGCAAACAACTATCTGGTGAGCCCAAAAACAAATTACAAATAGTCAGAATCAATAAACATATGAAGTCAACTTACAATTTCTGAATAAATTTGAACCTATTCAAGAATTTTACAAATTGTAGGTCTTTAAATGAACATTTGTCTAATACTGATGTAAAAATAATACAATTTCTTTGTAACAATCCTTTATCTTTCGAATTGGCACAGAACTATGACAACTATCAATCTAAAGGTTAAAAATTGTCCTTATTGAACAGCATACTCAGTCAAAAATAACTCAGTATACAAATTACATACTACCAACTTATAATATCTACCTTTTCTTTCTCTTCTCTGTTAACTCAAAATGAAACAATTAACATCCCAATCCCTAGCACACAAATCAAAAAATAAAATAAAATATCATAGTGGTATTTTTTTTTTAATTGATAACGGACTTTGCAACAACTTTAAGGTTAAATTCAAAAATAAATCGTCATATAGAGAATTAAACTTCACAATCTGAGTTCCAATTACAACGGATATTTAAGTATCCTAAAAAAATTAAACTTCACAAGCACACAGATATATCATGTAGTCACAAAATGAATGGTTTTGAGTGTATTTAACTCTCAAAAGTCAACAATTTACATCCACACGATCGACCACGTGAAGATTTTCAAACTGCTTGATCATTAGCCTAAAGAAGTGTGAATCTCATTTTGGATGTCCCATATATATATATATATATATATATATATATATATATATATATATATATATAATTTTATTATTAATAACATTTTACACCACCAGCACTCCTTTATAACATACAGTTAACATCATATTCTATATTATGGACGATGCCTATTTGGGTAGTGCTCAACTTATCAAATATACACATGTTTCTCTCTTTCCATACATGCCATACACGTCGACAGTCTGATGCACGCATGCATGAACCACTAGGCTCCCCTACTCCGTTGAGAGTATATGTACTCAATTTGTGCCAGCAAATCTATGGATGTTCACATCACTAAATTTAGTTTAGCGCTCTGAGCACACCAAATATTCCAAACAAAATTGCAATGGAAGAAGAAATGAGGGGATAACTCTTCATTGTGTAAACAAAGCTTGCATCATTACCCCGCAATTTGTATCCCAAGCCTGGAAAGCCGATCTATTGTGAGCAATCGGCCCAGAATAGTCTTGAGCATATTTAACTCATTTTGTTTGCTAGCCCTTTGACCCAAATGAGCTGCACATTTCGTAGAGGCGGGTGATCCACTCGGATGAGTTCATATGCTGATCGAAAAATGAATTGACCATTTGAAGGACGGTCCCATACCCATCTATCCCGCCCTCCATTTGGGTCGACACTAGGTATAGTTTCAACAAACAACCTACCAACCAGGTGGAATGACATGTGCTAGTTACCTCTTTGCAATAGACCGCCGTCTCATCTTTTTATGTTGCAGCAAACAGAGTCCATCCCAGTCGTTCCACAGCACTCTGATGTTCAAGCTATGCGTCAAACCATAGATGGGTATCGACACCGTTGCCGATCACCCGAGTGATCGTCTTGATTTTACCTCTAAATTTCAATATCGTCTTATACGTAACGGAATAGTTATTATTCAGATGTTGTACCCAAAAATTATTCCTTTTTAAGTACCTTTTCTGCATCCACTCCGACCAAAAAGATCTACCTTGAAGGAATTTCCAGGTGAGTCGCAACGCAGCAGTATCCCGAAGAGTAAATAACGAGCGGAGGCCTACTCCTCCCTCTATTTTGGGACGACATAGATCATCCCAAGCAATCGCATGAATTCTCCCTCGTCAAATGAAATCTACACAGTTTGTGGATTTTCCGAATAATGGCAGATGGAAGCATAATGGTATGCAACCAGAATAAAGGGATGGCCGTGACAACAGACTGTACCAGTTCAATTCTTCCTCCGAACGACAACATGTGGACTTGCCAACCCCCTAGTCTTTTCTGAACATAGTCTACCATAGAAAAGCATTCATGCGCGTGTGCATAATTCACATACAACGGTAATCCCAAATATTTTACTGGCAAGTTCCCTCGTTCAATTTGAAGTATCGATCTGAGCTCGTCCTAGTTAAGGCAATAAGTATTAAAATACAATTGCTCTTGTCCCAGTTGAGTTGTAGACCCGTCAACACTCCAAATTTGTTCATGATATGTACCATAGCAGTGAGACCCCTATGCGACGGAACCATAAAAACCAGTAGCTCGTCGGCATATATGAGATAGGATACTATAGGCAGAACCTCTTACCTCTTTATATAGTGGAGTAATCCTTTTCATGTGCACTGCTACAGACATGTAAATTATTCCATAACCAGTGTGAAAAGGTACGGGGACAATGGATCTCCCTGACGCAGACCATGATTACTTCCAAAGAATCCATATAGTTGTCCGTTAATAATGATTGAAAATGGAGTAGAGATACATTAATGGATTCTCTTCTCCCATGTAGGAGCAAATCCCATCACAAACATAATCTAACACAAAAAGTCTGATTCATTGTGTCATACGCCTTCCGGAGATCCAACTTCAAGCAAGCCTTATTACCTCCAACCTTGATGAAGTTTCTGATCAGCTCATGCACCAACATGTTGTTTTAAGAGATCAATTGTCCTTTGACAAAAGCGGCCTAGTTGAGAGAAATGAGCCCATGCATAATCTTCTCCATACGACGAAACATAACAGACATAATGATCTTGTGCAGGAAGTTGCATAAAGCAATAGTAAAGACGACTAACCCTAATAAGGCTCTGGGTCCCGATGGTTTAAATAGTAAGTTCTATGATATTCATTGGGATGATTTGAAATATGAGATTATGTCTATCGCCCAGGACTTCTTCGTCAATGGACGAGGTTGACGAGTACTCCGTGAGCTCAATCATACCTTTCTTATATATATATATATATCATTGCTTTCTCTTAAGAGTTAAGAGCCCTCCGTAAGAGAAACTGACTAACAAAAACCATATCTTCTTTAAAACATCAATCAATTTTTGTTTAGGCCTACATCTTGTCCTAGCAAACCCTTTAACTACTATCATATTGTCCCATCCTAACTGAAGCATATATTTTTTGTGTGTTCACATGCCAAAACCACCTAAGACGGTTTTTATCTCACATTATCCTCAATTGGCATCAGCTCTAACTTTCCACTAATATGTTCATTTCTTATCTTATCTTTTGAGCTATTGCCACTAATCCGTCTTAGCACTCTTTCAGCTAATCTAATTTTCTTGATATTTTTCTGCATTGCCCAACACTTAGATTCATAAAGTGTGCCTGGTCTTACAACAATCTTAAAGAACTTTCATTTTCTTTAGAGTTCTCATTTTAGTATGTAACCCTACTATATTCTTATCAACCAACACAATATCACCAACAAAATTATACATCATGGAACATCCTCTTAGATATGCCTAGTAATGTTGAACCTTGATATAAACCAAGGGTGATAGAAAATGGTTTTTATCCCTTCCAAAGTATAGGGAACTCTTTTTGCCTCAATTACCTTTTAGACATCCTCATTTCACCACAAACTTGCTTCCAAAATCAAACCACTAGCTTTAGAAACTCCTAGAATCTCTTTTACTATTTTCTTCATATAATTTCACATAGTATACCTTATAACATTAGAATCTTCTCTATGTTTTATCTTCCTTCTTTTATCATTTTATCCTTATATAAATATATATGAGGAGGGATCCGCATCCCCGATTTTTTTTTATCCCCAAGCATCCCCATGTTTACAACCTTGGATGCTTGGTTAAGTCATCTAATCTTAACCATTGGTTTAAATGGTTCAAACCAACGGTTAAGATTAGATGACTTAAACAAGATCCAACGGTTGTAAATATGGAGATGTTTGGGGATGCATAACAGGTGGGGATGTGGATCCTTCCTCTCTCTCTCTCTCTCTCTCTCTCTCTCTCTCTCTCTCTCTCTCTCTCTCTCTCTCTATATATATATATATATATATGAGAAATTGTTTCACATTGTTAAATCTCTAAGAGATCATCCTAAACATTGTCATCAATATCATCATCATCATCGAAAATGAAATTTTCGTCCTCATTGATCGATAGATTTTATAAATTATTTTCCTCGTCTCGCCATCCTCCGTCTCTTCCTCCTAAACTAGTCCATAAACATATAAAAAAACACAAGCCCAAAAAACACCCAACACATCTAGGCTGCCTGATCTCGACTTTGGCATCTTTTTCGTCTAGATGCCGCCTAGAAAAGATACCTCGCATGCCTTTGAATTAGGAAGTGAAAAATCACCTCGCCTTTTGGACACCTAACAACTCTCTCTCTCTCTCTCTCTCTCTCTATATATATATATATATATATATAGACACACACACTATAGTAATGTGCACGTGCATTGCACGTGCGTAAAAAAATATTGAAAGAAAATTAAATATGAATTTATTATAAAAATTGTCATTTCTAGGAATTGAACTCAAGCAATTAAGGAAAATGCCTCCACCTTAATCACTTGAGTTAGAGTTGTTTGATTATAAATATATCAAATTAGGTAGTTAAATGCTTGGTAAATTTGTTTTTAAATAATTAGTGGAGTATTTTGGTAGTTATTTAGTTATCTTTTTATTATTATTTTTTAATTCATTTAAGTGATGATATACATACGGTTTGGACGGTTCACTTTTGAGCCATTTCCAAGCTACAATATATATATATATATATATATATATATATATATACACTCACTCTCTCTCTCTCTCTCTCTCTCTCTCTCTTATAGAAGATTCTACAAGAATATACTACACCAGGAAAATATTGGATACATTCATATAGGGCTCTAGGCCGAGCAATATTGGACAAGTATGCAATAGTTGTGACAACTAAATACTAACCAAATTAGGAAAAACATGAAACATCCTACATAGATAATTCCAAACCCACTATAAAAATAAGCTAGATTTTTGGTTTATGGCCCATGCCCAGATCAATAAGAGATTAGTCCATATTTACAGGGATCTCCCTCAACAACAACACCCCCCCCCCCCCCCCCCCCCCCCCCGCCCCCACCCCTTCCAGATGTAGTGGCCCCGATTCTGGTGGGTTCCAGATACAGATCTTAGTAGATGAAGCTCAACAAAGATAATCAATGAAAAAGAAAATATAAAAACAATACAATGAATTAATTATCAAAAAGAAACATACAACAGCAGGTTATTGTAAGAGTCGCTATTAATTCTTCCCTAATAGATACAAATATATGTACATTCTAAACCGGTCTCAAGTGAACCGTAGCGTATTGGTTGAGTCAACCCCGCTTGCTGTGTTAGAGTACCCCTTATCTGTATTCGTACTGCGTATAGGAGGGAAACCGTGATCTAGGTAACTATAATTAGGCCCATTGTCAAGATTCAAAATCATTCATTCATGGAAAAGGTTCAGAAAGGTTATCAGGATATTTTTATGGCTCCACAACGTAATATCATTACAAATATATGTTGGTTGGTAACCTGCAAAGTATAATAGCTGTCATGGCACAATTGTTTTACAAGTCAAATTGGCGATAACTTGCCGCAAAGTCCAAGATGTATTGTATAAATGTATCTGGTAATGTAAACAGAATAATTGCTGACATAACAGTTGTGTGCAAATCAATAGCATAGACAATAACAAATCAATAAAAAGAGTCAGCCTTTCACATTTCCATTCTCTTGTGGAGCTTGCATCACAATAACAATTTATGTTTCATGGGAATCATCCAGCATGTAAAATAGTATACCTCCTCTTTTCACCTTCATTTGGAGAATTTATAGTAAATTTGCATAGAGATGCCAAAAATGAGTTTAATGGTTCCACGGCTCGAAGAACTCCACAGGCCTGAGATAGTTATCATACAGATTATCATCCATTTAGAACTATATATTACCTATTCCAAATGAATGTATGACAGGAAATTAAAAGCATCAAGTACGACATTTGATTAGATATTGTAGAACTGCTAAGCAGAGTTCATTTATTCTAAATAGAATGAATAGAGCAAAAAAGAAGTTGACGTCCACGAATCGTGAACATAAAAATCAGTCCCATAGAGTAAATTTGAGCATATCCAACATCATGAATATAAAGTATCATATATCAGAAAATATATCATATATGTAAAATGAAAGCAATGACCTTATATATATATAATAAAGATGGTGACAATCTAGATCACCTGGGTAAATGCCTGATATCCTTTCAGTATCTCCAATATTATGGCTTCACCTTGAGACCTTTTGAAATAGAGTTCCACATCATACATTATACAGAAAAAAGAAAAAGAAAAAGACTAGACATTTCAAAAATATAATTAGACTACTTCAGATCATACACGAACCTTGCTAATATAAGAGAGAAAGCATCAAGGATTGTCAACCATGTTGAATTGACCATAGATATGCAAAGAACAGCTGTTTTTCCTATGCATACTGCTGGCAAATCATTATCACACTTAGGTGATCCGAGCTGCATACGGAAATTTATTCAAATTTTATATAAACGTATTTGGTATGTTGCAACCAAAATGATTAGGAAGGAATACTTATCTATCTCACCTCACCAACATCAACAGCTTCATCAGTCAAAGTAGCAACTGTAAAAACAACACCTAAGAGACCTTCAACTGCCAAAGTGATAGCATGGGCTTCACTGGCAACCACAACAGCAGCATTAGATGCATCATTATCCATGCTCCACTCAATACCTGCTGACATTCTAATTAGTAGCAACATGACTCGAGCAAAAAGCTCATAAAGATGAACGAAAAACAAAAGAAAATACTATAGAAGAATACTATATTTGATCATTAATCACAAGCATTTCAATATGTAAAGGAAAACATTGTGATTTATATATAGGTTTTGCATTTTAAGTCCTTAAATATACTTTCTTTTTACATAAGTCCCCCAAATCACTAGAAAATAAAGTCATGAGTTCCCCTTCTCTATCAGTGATAAACTTAAACCAAAACCCTTGGATTAATTATATGAAAACACTATTGCCCTCATCCTCATCTTCATCGTTCTTTTGTTGTCTCTTCAACCTGAAACGGCAACCACCTCATCCTCTGTTGACAACACAATCACCTCCACGCTAGGCCCTCCCTACTAGTGGTATTAACGAGTCGAGCTATTTGTAAGCTGACTCGATCTCGGCTCGTTCATAATCTAGAGAGCACGAGTTTGAGCCCAAGAATAGGCCTTGCTAGATAAACAAGCCCAAGCTTAGAGATATTCAGCTCGTTGCTGCCCCTCTACTCCAGAAAGACTCTTTACTAATAACCAAGTTGCCATGTAGTCCAAGGGGATTTGCTAATTTATTTTACCATGGAGAATCAAGGAGTACTTCAAAAAATATATCAATTGATAACGACCATGCATCCAATACTAGAGACCACTTGAAAATAGAAATAGTTGATTGTGTCTATATGCTTGTTGACCACATTATTTCATTGAGGAAATACTGAAAATCATGCCACGAACTTGGTGAAAACCCTTCACTTCGATCCATGAAGCGCACGACCTTCCTCCTTGAAGCTCGTACCAGTCTTCCCCCCCCCCCCCCCCCCCCCCCCCCCCACACACAACAAACTTAGCTAGATACCTCTGTTCGTGATATCGATCATACCGGCCAGCATATTAGCTGGTATATCATGTTTTATGGAAAAGAAGGGGGGGGATACGAGATGGTAACCTGTCAGGACCCACATCAGCAGTACCCAGGCCAAATCGGTTGATATATCAGCTGATATAGCAGTCAAACCAAACAATATGTTGGCAATATGGGTTGTGGATCATTCAAGTTTAAAGTTCTTTAAACCCGGTTACAAAATAAAAATTGGATTAGAGTATGTATGTTTCGTCAGTGTGTAGTGTGCTTAGAATATGGATGTGGATAGAGCCTTATTTTAAATTACATGAAAGTCTTAACTCTATTATATTATGCATTAATACTTTGAAAAAATTCGTACATGTCATATATCAAGTGAATTACCTATACCACCACTTGGTCATATCTCCCGATATTTCCTGTATATCGCCCAATTTCCGGAATGGCACGCCCCAATATCTGATATCAGAGACCTTGCTAAAGACCTAGTGTAGAAGTAAGGAAGAAAGGTTTACTAAATAGAAGGACTGCAACAATGAGGTGGTGAACAAGAAGACCCCTCACCCTTCTATAGCCCGAGGGGCTAACAAGACTGAAGCTAAGATTGTGCCCACTTGTCATATATGTAACGGTTAGAACATTATACTAGATATTTGAATGATATATTCAAATAGCATGGAAATATCTATAACTTCTAGATAGGTAGAGATTTTTCAAAGGAAGTCTAGAGAAGTCTACTAGGCTTTTCTAGAGACTTCCAGAATAACCACCTCTTTCTGAGATTACTCAGTAGTAACATGGTGGGGCAAAAAAGAGCATGTAACAAGCAGCTGAATAATCAAGTGTCAAAAATCCATGTACAGAGACTGGGACTCTCAGGACTTTAGCATTCTAGCAGGTCTTCCTGCTACACTAGGTGCTGAAGCAGCTAGAATTGCTACAGCATCATCAACTGCCAGCCTCAGAAATGTCCCACTTTCCTGATTCATAATTGTGACTGGATATGCGAGCTAAGGACTTTGAGAATCAAAATGCTTGCTTATGTGATTAACAAAACAAGGATTGGTTTCACATTCCTTACTATTGTTATTTACCTGCTAATTTGCCCCAGTTGCCTATTGTGGTCTATCATTTCTTTACATGAGCAGTTGATGGGATTATTGCCTCGTCTGTTAAAACTTGAACAGTTTGACATTCAGTTAAACGAAACCATAGGATTACCTTAAAGATGAGAATGAACCTTTTCTTTAATTTTAAGCTACCCAAGTCCCTAAAATGTAGACCCCTTGTAAAACACAACCATCGTATGGCTATACATCTAGAACAAACCTCACTTGCACTGATTAGTAGTGTTTTGTAGGAATTCAAAGGATTGGTACGAAGTAATCTTCTTCCTTGGAGGAACAAACCCATTAGCAAAGTAAGATTTCTAGTTTCTTTTCATTTTCTATTTATTTTGGTTTCTCTTTTAGTATTTATTGTTATCTATTTCTCATTTTCTTTACATTTCCCTTCATTTCCTTCTTTTATGGGTACAATTCTACAAGTACAAAGAAAATCTATCACTCCATTCACCACCCATCTTTCATGTGTTTCTCTTAACCCACCTCTTCTTCTCACAGTAAACCATTCACTCCCTTGCTCCCTCTTCCGCATTTCAAAACCACCTCGCCAATTTCCATCTTCCCTCCAACCCCCAAATAGCACGCCACCACACCCCTCTCTTCCCCCACCACTAGATCACCACCATCATAATCATCTTCAATGTTCCAGATCCAAACCCAAGTTCTCTACCAAGCCAACTATATTATTGCCTTCACCGCTTTTCTTCTTACTACCACAATCTACACCTTCTCCGACTCTCCTCTTTCATCCATCAACTGCCATCCATGCCCAAAACCTCAAACATCCCTCTCCTCTCTCTACTCTGCTTCCTTATCCCCTTTACCACTTTCCATTTCTTCCCCATCAGCATTCCTCTCCTCTCGTCATTGTGGCTTGTCAATATTGTTGTTGTTTCCACACACAGTTCATGCAATTCGTACACACCTCGCTTCCTCATGCACCACTGTGTGTCGCGACCACATCCGTGTTGCAGCTTGGTGCTCACAATTTGCTCAAATCAGTCACACTCCAAGTAGTTCGCTTCTCATAAGAGTACAAGAGTACCTAGCCACCTTCTTCTCAACTTAATCTACTAACACTGAAACGGGATCAAAACCCTAAAGCACAGAATCCACAAAGCCCAAGATTCTTCTCTCTTTGTCAATGTGCTTTGGAGTCTCCCTTTTCTATGGCATTTGCTAATGTTAAAGAGGAGATCACTTTTGACTGTTGAATGGAAGATATAAAGATTCATGCAGCCAACCCCAAATATTTGGCATAAAGGCTTTGTTGTTGCTGCTGCTGTTGGTATTGTTGCTATCTTTAAATTTATGTTTAACACAATGCGATTTGTGACTATACTCTTTGGGCTTTGGATATAGAATTTCTTGTTAATGGTACATAATGGCAAACAATTTTAGTTTACACTTTACAGTAACACATGAAAGCATGATGCCCAATAGTCTCACCTTTATTATTGATATTTTTCATAGTTTGTTTTCATTTAGCAACAAGTTTCTAGTGAACTTGTTCTTGCTCGTTAACTACAGAAAAGTAGCATATTTGTTATCCCACATAGAGTTAATATTAAATGAAAGCTTATTTAACATTGGTAAAAAAATAATAAATTAATTCTCACTTTGCATTAATCATAAATTTGAAGAAACCATGTTCGAAAGACTGATTCACTAATCATGGATGTTTGCAAAATACAGGATGGGTGTGGGTTAGAACTAAACCACAAGACATGATTTCATACCCACCATGTCTTGGATCGAAATACCTCAGCATCTGGTGCTTATAAAGCCCATTCTGACTAACAGTGTATCGCATTTCTTTCTGCATTTAAAGTACTATACCCTAGCCAAAAGTTTTTAAATTGTACTTTGTTCTTCACAATATATGCAAGGAAAAGTGCAATTTTTATATTTTTGATCAGTTTAGCAGCATATGGTTATCATTTATAGAACCCTCCGGTAAATTTGTTTCTGAATAAAACTGAACTTTCAAACAAAGGTCAAACAACGCAGTCAAACTGTATGCTAAGCTAAAAATTGTTAATGAGACTCCCAGTAATATAGAGAGACTATCACATTTGTGTTTATCAACTCAAACAATATTAGAAAGGGTGTCTTAATGCCAGGAGGCTCCTGCTAATGGTCTAGGGACGGTCAAGACATGCAAACCTTACCTCCATTTTGTGGAGAGGCTGTTTCCTACACTTGAGCCTGCATCTCCAAAGAGCAGGCTCCAAGCCATAGTAACACCCTCTCAAATGAAATACTAACACCTCAGATTAGGAGCAAACATAATATTTAACTTGTCACAAGAAATGTAACTAAGCAATTCAACAATAATGAAATTTATTCCCAGCCCCAGATGGCTGGTGCTTGTATTTTCTTTAATGAGATAACAGATGCTTCTATTTTGTATTTGAATTGCAGACTTCTCCCCTATATTTAAGGACTCAAATGATACGAACTAAAAGCAATACAAGTATCTTTAACAACAGGAATTGGAGCAAGTACCGTTCGCTTTACTGCTAAACATTCCTGCCACAGCTGCAAGGCTCTCTTCGCTTGTATCTGGAACCTAGAACAGAAAAGTACATCATAAAAAGTAAGTACAGCCAAAAAAAGAGTAGCAGAACCAAAATATTAGTGAATAAGGATTTCACATATTGCACAATTATCATACTGGAAATTTATGTTTAAGCAATATCATAAGATGGATTCTAACTACAGAAAAACGTATTCAAGCTACCCAGAAAATAGACATGACCAGTAAATCAAATGCCAACAGCTCTTCTGAATAATACCACTATGGTAGCTTTCCCATGATCCACAAGGCAAACCAAGTTTTAAAGGTGAAGCTGTTGGCAGCGACCAAAGGAAATTCATTCATGGAGGGATCTAACTTAAAACAAGTACATTACAGGGTCAACATAAGTTTTTGAATTGTGTCCTTAAAATATCTAGCTGATCAATAAGACTATTGGGCCAACTGTAAAGATGATTAATCTTCAAGGGAATTTGGAGTTGGACGACTGTCTTGAGTACTATAGAACACCAAATTTTAAGATTACAGAATATTATTGCTGAATTACCTATAATTTAACAAGGAATTTATTCAGGTGTGTATGATGCCCGATTCCCCTTCTTCCTCAGTAAGGAATTTTGTCTTACAGAACCTACTTTATGTTATAACAATTTACTACAGGGTTGATTTAGCCTCTTCAACAGGACTAAAGAGATCTTCTTCGTAATCAAATTCCTCAATAAATCAAATTATCCTTAAATCTACTATGACTAGTTGCATTTCAACCATCTCTTAGATTATTCATTATGGCCTTTCCCTGGATTCATAAGTCAGTACATCGGCTTTTGTCAAGTTTTACTTGGGAGATTTGAATGAAAATCGCAAGTAGAGACATCCCTGAATTTATCAGTGCCCACTTCATAAGTCCAGAAAGAATATCTCAAATCACTGCAAAACTGCTTTTAGCTCATCTCCTACTAGTTGCTTTTTCAAATCTCTCAAAATGGAATCTCGAGAAGACTATGAGGAGAGGGAAAGAAAGGAAAACTAATGGTTCAGCTTGACTTTGTTCTGTACTCATTTAGGGGGAGGAGAAAACAAAAAGGAAAAAAGTAGAAAGAAAGAAAGAAAGTAAAAATAGAAAATTCATTTAATTCTTAGAATATGGAATATGGTTCATATGTCGAAGCTGAACTATTTAACATTCAAAATATGACATTCACTCCTGTTTCCAGGCCTCAACTAATCCGATGGCACTGACAGTTGGCATGCATATAGTAAGGGTGTTGGTGCCGCTCAAGCCAAAGACACCTGTGCGAGCTGAACCCTTCCAACAATTTTGGCAGCATTAGTCAGGAAGTTGACAAGTCAATGAAAATTCAATTTGCATAGCTCCTTAAAGCTCTATAATTTGTTCCATTATCTTGTTAGATGTGTTGTTAATTCAACTTTGATAGAAAAACATGTGCTTAGATGGGTACCACACACACAAAGATAAATGACACTGATGTGAAGAAGAAAGCAGAAAACATAAACATGCAAGTTTCTGCTAGTACAAAGAAAGCAAAACAGTAAAGACCAAGCCAGAGGCAGCCAGATCAACGACACAGCATATCCAACGAAAACCCCTTATCCTCTTGGCATCCTTGATCTCCATCTCTAGGCATGCATGCTAATTCATAAAAGACTCTCATAAAACGGGGGAACAAACAAAAACAGAGCAAAAAAGCAAACATATGCGATTAGTATGAATAAAGAGGTTGTAAGAGGAAAAGCAAACACATTATTTTCTGAAAATATTAATTTTATTAACAAAATAATTTTCTAAATTTTTTTTAACAAACAGAATTTTCAACTTTGGTTTCTAAAAACAAATTTCCACATGAAAATAACCAAACACAAACTCAAAATCTCTATATTCAGAAAATAACTTTGTAACTTACTTTCAGAAAACTGTTTTCAGAACAAAATTTCAGAAATTTTCAGAAAGACTATCCAAACGGACCCTTAAATTTTGTCCAGTAACATGAGCTTTCGGAATAATGAATGCAGGAAAACTAAATCATTCACGGAATCCTAGTTAAAAGAGTGTACAACTATGGCCTCAGAAGACAAAAGGGAGACCATGTCTGCAACCTATGTTGACGAATACCAAGATAGATACGGACATTTTGAAATAGGTACAGCGTAGTCGGCTATGTTGCACGAATACACACATGATAGGATACGGGCACCATTTTCCAGTGTACGTACAACATAGACTGCAATGGGAGTAAAGAGAATCAAGAAAATGATTTCCTTCCACAAAAATCTAGCTATAAGGTGAGAAAGACACAATTGGTAGAACAATTAGTTGCACAAACAGAATAATGCAAAGAACAAAAGGTACCAGCAGAATAGAGGATACAACTCGAGCAAGTGCTTTAACCATATTCTCCACAACATTAGTATTTTTTGGATCCCTACAAGAAAACAAATTGTAATCGATAAAATTCACAGCTGTATTACATTTAAAAAATATTGAATTTGAGATCATGTGCTAGACATTAAGGTATAGAATGAGAACCAAAATATGATGCAATATACCAGAACAGAAAACACAACCTATTTGGAAAATAAAACTGGACCAAAAATAGTAAACAGGACATCTTCCCAATCTATGTGGTGCATGCTAATCATCGTGTATTTTGTGTCATGTTTCACCTTCTTTGATCCACCACCTGAACTGATCCAGGAGACGATCCACTCAGGTGAATCACCATCCTACAATCCTCTAACCGGATAGACCGCTTTGTCGGACTCTCAAGTAGCTGCTACTTGAATATATCACTGTACCCCCTTTATAATTAAGGTCATACTGCACCCATGGGTAGCCAAGGGGATCCGAACCTCTGATTGGCTTCCAAGTCTTGTGTCTTTAAGTGCTGAACCACTTGGATGACTGCTTGTTGACGTGTATATATACATATTGTATATTAATGTTGATCCATGGAGAAGACATCTTATACGAGAAACATAAGAGCTCTCATGTTGGAAAAGATAAATCCACCAATAGATCATCTGAACCATTGTTGTGATTTATACATCATTGAAGAGAAAATTTTGATTGGATTGGAAATGATTTTCCTATTCATCAAATAATAGAAGTGATCAAATATTTTTGGTTTTGCAAAAACCATTCATTTCTTGATCACTTCGATGCATATGAACAAAATAAGGTTGCATTCATCTTGGGCCTCCCCAGACCCTGCATAAGCGGGATCTCTCAATACACACACACACACACACACACACACACACACACAACAAAACAACAAAGCCTTTATCCCAGATTTTTTGCGTCCTTTTCTTCCATTCAGATCTGTTAAGTGCCATGTCCTCTGTAACATTTTGGAAGAGGTGCTTGTGCAATGACGTTAGTTTGGAAATTAAGAACAGATCTATCCATATGTGTCAAATGGATGAGATATAGGTATTTAAAGGCAAGAACCTGTGGGGACTATCAGAGGACAATTCTCTACATCCTTTCAGCTATCTTGAGGAAAAAGGAAGCAAAGCTTGGTAGTGGGTAGACATCATGAGGTATATCCAGTGGAAATGGAACTAGCATATGCTTGCACCCTTGGTCGCCAAATGAAAGGAACATTGCTGGACTAGAGTGAGGCTCTCTAGCCATCCTAGGAGGCAATACCACTGTTTCTCAAATCATATAAGA
The DNA here is from genome assembly GCA_036927795.1 of Iris macrosiphon. Classification (NCBI taxonomy): domain Eukaryota; kingdom Viridiplantae; phylum Streptophyta; class Magnoliopsida; order Asparagales; family Iridaceae; genus Iris; species Iris macrosiphon. The sequence goes on from JAYESA010000003.1 coordinate 156,873,383, forward strand.
GGGAACATGGATACCAGACAAGCTGGAGACTACCAGACAATATACCCATGCAATATCAGCCATTGAGATATCAGAGAATCGAAAGGCAGATATTTGGAGTGGACACCTGATAGCACAGGTACATGTTCACTAACAGGTTACAACTCAGCATGAAGAGGTAGACTGCCGTAAAGTTGTCTGGTTTCCAGGCAATATTCTCAAAATGAGTGATTGCTTATGCAAGGCTATACTCAAAAGGCTACTAAAAGAAGAATCAAATGATTAGTAAACGGGGAAATGTAAATGGATCCACAATGTGAAATTTGCCATTCAGAGGAAGAAACAACCGAGTATCCACAATTGTGTATTTGTCAAATAAAGCTAAATACAGACCAAGTTTTGAAGTATCGGCCATATCTTATATCCGGTACTCACAGCATATGGTACTAAAACCGTGGCTCTTTGTTCTGGTCAAATCAGCAAAGAAAAAAAATAATGGAAAAGAACAATGCCAACTCATGGCGATGACCGACATGTTATAGTGTATAAAATTCAAATCTATTAACATTTGTCAAATTTGTATACAATAAATTCACAACATCCATACATCTTAATATTATTTTCCTTAAAAACTATGTCTTAATATTATTTTCCTTAAAAACTATGTACTGTAAGGATACTTTGTCTAAGCAAGTAAAATAAACACCTAAAATAAACACCAATGTCTACTGCAGGTGAATAATTCAACAATGTTCAATATTATTCCTTTGAAAACTAAGGGGAAACAACGGATGATACATGAGATTATGACTAATGTATCAATATTTTCTAGTTTTCAAAATAACTTGTTTTGTTCTGAAACCAAGAACTCTGAAACCACTAAAATTGTCGGAACAGCCGGTACTGCTGCTCTAAGAAGGGTCCGATACCAATACTGTGAACCTTGATGCAAACTAGATGACAAGATTCAAGAGAGAGACCAGCACAACAGGAAACAATCAAGGTATTACATCCAAATGACAATGGTTAGTACCAGTGGCAGTATGGCTCGTCTGGGAGGAAACGAATAAAAGAAGCATATCAAGAACGAAAGGAAATACATAAAATGATTATTGTCAAGAGTATAATAGAAGATGTACTGATTATAATGGATAATGTGAAAGAGGAAGCTAAAGATAGCAGCACAAAAAAAGAGATCCTTGTTAACTAACTAACTAACTATATATATATAGTCAATGACCTCTAGCTCAAGTGACTAGTGTGGAGGCATATGGCCCGAGTAGGTGGTGTTCAAATCCAGGTGGGAGCGATCATGGATAATTATCTTCTTCCGATATATATATATATATATATATATATATATATATATATATATATATATGTGTGTGTGTGTGTGTGTGTGTGTGTGTGTGTGTGTGTGTGTGGGGCCACCAAACACCTCCAAGAGAAGGGGCTAAGGCTATCTACACCATGATTCATGACCTATATGTTAAAGCTTGTGAAAAGGATTGATTTCATTTAGGGGTGAGCATTATTTGGTTTTGGACCAAAAATCGAACCAAACTGAATCGAATAAGAGATTTGGTTCAGTTTGAAAAAAAAAATCGGTTCGGTTTCGGTTTTGAAAATACTAAAATTCCTTATTCGGTTTCGATTTTGGGTTTCGGTTCAAAACCAAATAAGATGCAATTATGTAAATACCCTCAATTATATGCATATTTTGTGATTAAAAATGTGTATATTTTGAAGAAAAAAAATCTGTTTTTTTAAGTCCAACTTTAGTAATTTAACAACTAGTCCAATTTTGGGTGTAACTTTGAAATACAACAAATGTGTGTATAAAAATTATAATTTTTAATATATTTAATCACAATTCCAACTTTGGGCCCGACCCATTAACCAATAGAAATAGCCCAACCGAATCGAGTATTCGGTTCGGTTTTTCAGTTTTGCCTAATTTCGGTTCGTTTTCGGTTTTGGATTTTTAAAATTTCGGTTTATTCGGTTTTGACTATTTCGGTTGAAACCGAATAAAGCGGCTACACACCCCTAATTTCATTCATTTTGCTCGAGGCTATTTATAGAGGGGATTAAATAGGGCGTTACCCATCCTTCACATTGTGGGGCTAAAAGAGGCATAAAAGAATAAAGAAACCAAGAGCTATAAGAGACTATGACTAAGCATGTGCGCTTTACTCAACACCATATTGACCTTGCATTAACGGAAACTTGTGGCCCTGCGATGCCCTTTAGAAAAACTACTACTTCAACCTTGTAGCCTTGTTATACATTCTGAAAAAGAAGTAAAATTTCACCGTCAATCTGTAGCTTTTTTATTAGTTTATTTCAATAGAACTCAAACAGGTAGGACTCCTAGAAGCCAATCCACAAGACACCAGATTCAACAAGGGTTTACTGATTTAGCAGGAGATGGGTAAAATCAGAACATACGACGCTGATACGTTATATGTAAACAGCTAGCTCAAAACTACAATAATACACAGGATGCTGGATGAAATACGAAACTCATAAGTTATGTCTTGAGTGGTACATTTAATGTTTACATGTCAATGGTCCAAGTCTCTATAAAGTCAAAATAGACATGTTAAGGTGCAGAATCTTCATGGTTCATAAAGTGGCAACTGGAAAATAGACACTAGCCCTTAAAGAAGGCATGTGACACTGTGCCTAATATATCTAAGCAACTCTCCGGGAACCAGATGAAAGATAATTGGTTGAATTTCCCAAATAAAAAAGGACTATTGTTGAACTCCCCAAACTTACATGTCAAAATTCTGAAAAAGTAGACGCATTGTTCTTACTTCTACACAGAAACCCTGTAAGAAAGTAGAGCATATGTTACATAAGCCTACAGGTAACAAAAAAAATTGCATACATGTACTCACTGAACCTGTTGATAATTACCCTCAAAACTTCAAGAACAAGTATCCGATGCCATAGTGGCAAATCCAAACGAGTAACATTTACTAAAATATTAAGAAACACCTGTCAGAGTCAAATCCGGATTAGAAGAATCAAAATTAAAACATGTCAGAACTCCATCTTAAACCAACATAAAAGAATAAACAAGTAAATAATGGACCACAGAAACAAAATGAATGATGATCAGGAAGTTCCACGGCACAAGTGAGAGGAAGTCGAGATAGATCAATGAGCAGACCAGACCTAAATTATCTCAAGGTTTCAATTTAGACCTAGGGTCATATGGGGTGAGTCAGTCCACAAAAAATGACCTGATAGGAGAAATTACGACGCATCAACATTGAACTCCTTTAACTGTATAGGAATCTGGGTCTACTTTTCCAAGTTACAGTCTCAAAGTTGGCATAAGAATAACAAAATAAGTACGCATAGACATGCAAAAACACACAATCTGATTAGTAAAGGACGTCCAATAAATGCTTATCAAAATGCTCTAGTTTCTGTAACAAACACCATGGCTGTAAATCAATCAGAAACAAAAGGTTGATATGAAGATACATCTCATATAAGTTTCTAACTCAAGTAAAAGTTAATTAGTCTTTTCCTATAAATGGACTAGGCAACCGGCTTCTAGAACATGTATCTCCTTCTCTGGTATACAATTAAAGGAGTCTAATGTTGATCCGAATCTGTAACAGCCTTTTTCAGGAAAACTTCAGTTGGAAAGTACATTGAGTTGGTGAGCTCTTAACCTTTAATATAAGAGCTCTCTAGGTACATTAAAAGACTGGAGCTTTCTCAATTTAGACGTCAAAACGAAAGATATTTTTCTACCAAAAACTCTTAACCCTTAAATAAAGAACCTGCAAACTGTTAAATTAAAAGCTCTCCATGTCCACACTTTTTGAGAAAAACTTCAGTTGGCGAACTTAACAGATAAATCAAAGCCAAAAAAAAAAGTGCATTACAAAGAAAGACACAAGTATATGTCCTCAATTTAATTCAAATCCCACATTTACCAAATTTTGGAGATGCAAAAGCAACATTTAACTTTGAGAACATGGCTAGCAGATAGTTATAACCATCAAAAATGTTTACATCTGTATTTAACTATCAGCCAGCCCATAATATTTTCTTTTCTTTTCTTTTTTTCCAACATGATTACTTTGTCCTCAAAGAAGGAAAGTTGTATAGCCATTGCAGTTGCACAACCAATAGAAGAATTCAACTGCAACTTCTTATATATTCTCTTTTCGTCCATCTTAAGGCCATATTGTTCTAAGGATAAGAGATGTTACATCAACTAATTAATCCCAAATTGATGATAAGACTTGCACTATAAGGTTAAGGTAAGCTGCAGTTAGCTATATCTATTTTTGCTTCCCGTGTACCTAAACTGTAACTTCTTTGTCCATTGATTGAAGCATTCACTAGTCTAGTGAAGTCGAAACAGCTTGCCATCAAATGATTTTCATCCAGATACAGATAAAATAGTGAAGGTATACATTTTACTAGGTGCGACATACGAAATAAAACCAAAGAAATAACTCTTTGACTATATCACAAGAATCTTATAGATTACTGTAGTGCCAAAGGAGTGTCTGTACAACCAATTCATTCTATATAATTTTACTAAAAGGATTTCATGATATATCCCCCCCCCCCCCCCCCCCCCACACACACACACACAGACACACACACACATATATCAATTATAATAAAATATTGGAAACATGCGAACAGAGTGCAAATTCACATCCTAGTCAGTAACTTGGACGCCCCCATGCATTAACATACAACATGCCTGGCAAGCATACATATGCAAGAACAATAGGTAATTGAATAAGTACCTCACTTTCTGTCACAAGGGACATACTATAAAGCCTAATAACATGCGCAACTGAACGTAGGACCAAGCGGCGGAAAGTGGGTTCCCCAGATTCACCTTCAAGCTGAAGTTTATAAAACAGTTCATTACGTGAAACGAGACCAATAACATTAAATTACACTATTTGGGGCAAGTAAACATGAGAATGCAACTGATAAAATGCTCACAATAACGAGTATGAAGTGATACCTCAGCATTTGTCCGAAGTGAAGTCATAAGAAGTGAACATATTTGGTGGCGCAAAACCTAAGTACAAAAGTTCATGAATGCATAAAATGAAGAGTTGAGATATGCTTATATCATAAATCAAATGTCATAACAGAAAAGACCTGCCAATAAGAAGCCAGAGTTCGAAACACAGCAACATAGTTGGAGAGAATGAACCTGTAGTAAGCAAGTGAAAAAAGGAGGAAAAACTTGTTTCAAAAGCAACCAACAATCCAATAGTCATACAAAGAAGCACGGATTCTCAACCAGAACTAATTGGAGGTTACAAACATGTAATAAGAAAGTGAGACGAGAAGTTTATGTTAAAAGCAGAACAGATATAAATACGATAAGGCAAGATAGGGACATGGCGACGGCACTTATTTTGGCATGTCCTAGTGTATTTCGGAGTATCTGTATCATGTCCGATATTTATTAAAAACAAATGATAGCATTCATTTAAGTATTCGTGCTTCTTAGTAGAAAAGGAGTTAGCTATCTGTCTAGATTGGTAGATTCTTCATACAAAGAAGTGCACATTCCTCAATAAAAACTAAGTGCAGCTTTCTAGTATATTAACTTCAATTGGATAGTGACCAGAAATAGTAACATGTGATACAATATGGGTACTTACTACATACTTCCAGATAAGTGTGTGCATTTCAGCCGACGGAAACACTATACTTCAATCACTATGAAGACCTTGTTTAAAAAAAATGAGGGAAAAAGAAGTTGCTCTACAGCCCCACCCCCACAAAAAAAAAAACTCTCCCTACAGCCAGTAAATAGCAAGTATCCACAATGATTATATTGTGTATGCAGAAAATATTAGACCAGTAACCTTTAGGTTATCTTAAGTAATCATTTTATATAGGAAGATGAAAGAAATGTATATTTATGCAGTTTTTCAAATTTAATTACTGAACAAGTTAATTTCCATATATTATCCAATATCTCTGAAGTATTAGTTAGCAATCAAACCACCTTGGAATGTTCAATCAAAATCTACATATCAATTTCTGTAGTTGCCATAGTATGAAATACTGAGTCATACAGTTCAAAATTTGATGAAACTATTTCATTTCAACTTTCTATCCACATTTATATCTTATTCAAAACACGGGATTGTCATTCCTTAAGGCTTAATGTGTTATAGAGAAGAATGTAATTCCCTATATCAAATTGATATCTTACCTCTTTGTCTAAATTCCTTCTAGGGACTTGGATGCTACCCTTGGATTGCATGAGGTTAGACTGCATATCCAAAAGGTAGATCTACATGTCTGTCAACTAGCAACTTAGGTACTATGGCATGAGCCTCTCATGCTCATAGCTAACTTGGCTAGTAATTTAGCACCAACATACAGGGTTGGCTATGGTCAAACAACCGATCATGAAAATCCATCATAACTTAAATGGAGCCTTTTTATACTCAATAACCGACCCCATTCTATTTGGAGAAAGCTTGAATGATCAATATCTTATTCAAAACCTTCAAAATAATTAGCAGTGGAAGCAGTTCTCTACCAAGTGCATGAAGAATCTTTGCACTTAATAGTATTTGAGTGTAATAAGTGCATTCCAGGACTAAATGTTATGGAACATTATTATTATAATACAATAGAGAGTCACAGCAAAAATATGGACGGTAAAGTTAAATATTTTTTTAGAATCAACTTGGCTTTCCAGATAGTTCGTTTACAAGACTATTACATGGACAACTGACAGGAAGGTTAATAAAAGGTCAACTCGGCATTTCCACTTTGCATGTGACATAGTATAAAGAAAATGAAACCTCAAGGTTAGTTTGGCAGGCGTTAGGAGAAGGAAGGTCAAGTATGTATACCCCATCATGTTTAGTAGCTTGGAATGTTTTTTGCATTGATTTCTCTTAAATTAAATTCTGAATCTTATTTTGTACCCGACTTGAAATATAAAAAGGTTATATGAACATTGGTTACATATATATTAAATGCAGTGTACTAAATGGTGGTCGAGGCAGCCGTCTAGGTGGCGCCTAGGCGTTAGGCGATTGTTCTCCGCACCGCTTTTTCCGTAGGCGGTGGAGTAGGCGGCACGGACATATGGTTCACTTTTACATGATTGAAACCTCATAATTTTTTGTTCTACAAATTAGTCATGCATAAAACACCCTTAAAATATACATATTATGAAAAAAAAACAGTGGTACAATAGTAAAAATGTCCAAAATGTATCATAGCGCATAGGCGGTAGGCGGACCCTCTCCGCCGTACACCTGCCTACCGCCATTTAAAACCTTGATTAAATGTGGGGTTACAAATATCGGAAGGTGAGGAGGTGCATGGGTTTTATAATACGATGGGGGGTTGACATATATTTAACCACAATGAATGATCTTCCCATTTGAGAGGGTGTGCATAGGTATCCAACTAGTATAATTATCAAGGTTGTGAAAAGCGCCATGTGCTAGTCGGACGGGCACCTGCCGCATAGCGCCTAGCCGCCTAGGCGGCCATCTAGATCTAGGCAGTTCAAAAATAATTTTAAAAAAAATCCAAAAAACCTACTAAGAATTGCAAAAAAAAAGTCCATAAAATCCCAAAACATGCATAGTCGGACGTCAAGGAGGGCTAGACAGACGCCTAGGCCACCTTTTAGAACAGTGATAATTATCTTGTTTCTTCCCACTTGAGAGGATGTTTGGAAACTTATACCGATAGCAAGGATATTGATCACATCCTTATTGTAACAGATTGAAGAAACTCATTAGCAATACCCTATATTCATCGTTGGATGTTTGTCCTTTTAGTAGAGAAACTAATCTAAATCTGAAATTGGGGACAGCAATCGCTTAGCTGTTGACATTACTAAATCAGCTTCTAAACCTTTAGTATTTCAAGTAAGGTCCAGAACTAAATTATATAGTTGTTTTGTATTAGTCCTACTTAAAGAAAGAAGATGATACGACCTTTGGGTAAAAAATTATAAGACCTTAAGGTGGGTGGGTGCCTTTTAATATTAGATTTTCTGTAGAGTCTCTAGAAGAGTAACCATATGTTGTTGGTGATCACAAGTGATTGTAGCAACATCCAGTAAGTAGTGTAATATTGTTTAGTATTTTACATGTGGTTTCATTATTGTTTATAAAAATAGTTCTTTATAGCCTAGAATTATGAAACAAATAATTTTGAAATGTGATTTTGGATAATATCTGCACATATTCCACGTTATATGATTATGCACTTTGTTTCATGGTATAAGAATGTGCACCTTATCCATTATGATTGCACGAGGTTATATTTCGTTGTCTGTGCACATGCCCCTGTAGATATTTGTGACAGTTTATATTGATGTGCTAGACATGTATAGGTCCGTTGTAACTTTTCGGACAGGTTGCATCTTAGTAAGAGACAGGTATCATGTTGTTAAGTCAAAGGATCATAGGGGAGTCGTGTATACCGACCAACTTATGAGCTGTGGAATGCTCACCCTTATTCCACATGTTTCAGAGTAGAGGACCAGGATAATGTTGATTTGTTGGGTTGACTGACTAAGTGGACATCTGAGGATTTGGTAGTACTCTTCATTGTCACCTTTTCTCTATGCTTTTAGATAGTTGGTTAGGCCCAAAGTTGGGATTGTCTTGATCATAATCTTAGTTGTTGGAAACACGTGGTGGAGCTGAAACAAGTTATTTGACTTTGTTTCTTTTTGGAAAGAATGTTATGTGATACCTTCGAAGATTTTGAAATAAATTGTTTTTAAAGGCCTTACAGTAGACTGTCGTCGTTGTCCATCCACAAAAGTTGTTTGTTTTGATTTTGGGGTGTTACAAAGTATTTATCAAACATTGTATGAACAATATTGTAAGTGCTTCAAGATGGACAATATTGCTTATTGATGTTGACAAATGGTATATGAAAGGAATAAGAGAACTATTATCAAAGAGATGAAAGATTCAAACAAAAGAAACCACTGCTAGGTTGAGACCTATGTTGCACAGAGAAAGCAAAATATGTTTGTATCCGTAGTGTCCATGTCCATATTCATGCAACATTGGCAACTACTATCCTACCCTATGTTGCACGGACACAGATTTGACACATGTTTCAGACACGATGACACGGCTTCAGGACCTAACTTGGTGTGTGTTAGTGTATTTTGGAATGTGCTTGGCGTGTCTGGTATGCGTATCCGACGCGATAATACATGGCATGAATTTTGGAGTGTCTGTGCTTCTTAAATCATACCCATTTGAAAATGTCATTATCACGTATCCGTATCCATGCAACATAGATCTAGTCTTGAAACTCGTCTTTTTGTGCTTTAAAACTCAAATGCTAAGGGCTAAAAGCTGCTACACTTGAGCATGTTGGTGGAGGATCTAACTTCTAAGGTAGAATAAATAAAATTGGAATTCAAGAAATCCAGTAAGGGCCTATTTGTGTTAAGCTTGAATTGCAATTCCTATGGGTTCAATAATTGAAGTAATTCACAATATTTTGTTAGGATATTCAGAAATTGGAATTCTACCATGACTCCAAACCCCAGATTTGGCATATAAATTATCAATAACTGAAATTTACCAAGTAAATTAGTAAGTGCAATCCAGAATTTCCAAAACATGCAAATTAACGAAGAAAATCTTATTTTCCCAAGAAACGAATATAATGTATACATATTGTTAAAGAGTTGCAAATACTCAACCCAATAGATTGATTTCATTAGGTGGAGTACATATTTAAATGAGAGGATAAAAGCGCACCTTAGTGGCTATGCGATGTGGAGCTAAACAAGAGACTAACTCGAGAAAAATGAATCACACAATAGACTCTTACACAGCCCCGCTAGTTGTAGGGTAGAAGTCATTTATATAACCACAAATAAATGAAGAAAAACTAATTTCCCCAAGAAATGAATATAGTGCATGCATATTGTTAAAGAGTTGCAATACTCAACTCAATAGAATGATTTCATTAGGTGGAGTACATATTTAAACTAGAGGATAAGAGCTCACTTTAGTGGATATCCGATATCGAACTAAACAAGAGACTAACTCGAGAAAAATGAGTAAAATAATATACTCTCTTACACAGCCCCGCAAATTGTAGCGTAGATCTCAATCACGCACAACTTAAAGAGAAAGTGTAAGCGAGGAAGACCCTTTGTGAGGATATCGGCAACTGAAAAGTAGTAGGATCATGATAAAAATGAACTTCTCAGAATTTGACCTTGTCCCGAAGCAACCTCAATAGTTTTGGTCCGCTGGTCAACCTCAATAGTTTTGGTACACTACTCAACCTCAATATGTTCAGTTCGCTAGTCGAAGACAGAATTCTCAACAATGTGGATAGCAGCTTTGTTGTCACAATAGAGATGTCAGAGAAATGAGAGAAACACCAAGATCAATGAGAAGACTTGTGAGGCAGGTGAGATGTTGGAGAAATAACACAAGTCATCCAGTGATACTCAACCTCAGGAGAAAGGGGCCACCACAGTTTGTTTCTTGCTAAGTGCTACCAAAAAAGGACTGGTAGACAAAAGTGGAGCGGCGATCATCAATAGACCCACATAATCGGCTCAATATAGACAGTCAGAGATAAAAGAGGGACCGGCCATGACAATAGCTCGTAAGGTGGAAAAATAAGTTTATATTGTAATTGTAGGCTTATGTAGGAGTAAGTTGCCTTGTCCCAGATTAAGCACACGAGTAGTGTCTCCATTTGCCACCAGTATAAATTACAGTAACTAGGTGTCAAGAAATCAAGGACATAATGATACATGATTCAAGGCTCCAGAGTCGGCAACTCCTGGATGAGAATGGAATAGGCACTTGCTACCTGATGTAGTCGAGATATTGGCAGGTGGAGAGAGGAGATGGAAGCTCTGAAAAATCTTTGACAAAAAGAGAGGGAGGCCCCAAGGTAAGAAACAAAGAAGTAGAAGTGTCGTTGAAGCCGGCATAGAAGCCTGTCAGGAAGTTGGCAAAGTCTGGGTGCTTCTTTCAGGAGGTGTCCTCAACATGGTTATTATGGCCACAGTGAGTACAGAAGAGGTATCCATGACCGCGACCACAACTACTGCAGCCACTTCGTCATGAGGGTGTGTAGGTGAATGCATGGGAATGAATGTGTGACTATGCTGTCTTTTCCTCTAAATAAATGAAACCCAGCATGTAAAACAAGCCTAAATTAGCCAAAAATGTACAATTAGCTCTATCAATTTGAGATATTACTTACCAAATCATGCTAATTATTCAAAAAAATGGCTAAGATCAATAAACATCCAGAATGCCTTTAAAATGATTCGTTCTGAAATTAGCCCTAGAAACCATGTCGTGGGGTGTGAAAAGGAATGTGTCGAGTGGAACTTGAGGCACCGCCTAGCAGTATCTACACATAGGAAGTTAGTTGTGGCTTCAATTGAGGAATGAGGATATAAAAGAAAATCATTTGCTATGCATTGGACATGTATCTTGGGATTTCATTCCTAACGAATACCTGGGTTTAGGCTGATGTTGAAAGGTCAGACAGCAAACAGGCTGGGTGTAGGTTTCATAATAATTGAAAAATCTGGATCAAGTTTAATATGGGCCCAGACCTAGCCCGACCCATTGCCAGCACCAACTATTAGATTATAAGCCATATTGCAAATATCAATTTGGAGTAAATTTTCATAGTTCCAAATCCTGGTTTTTGGATTAATCCGATTAACCAAACATACTTTTTAGAGCATTTGCAAGTAATATTTGAAATAAACCTGAAAGTTACTTACAAAGGTTAAGGAGGTGGTTGTGATTCATCTCAGGACAATTGCCGCCCTAATTTACATAGTGAAGAACTCATATAACTGGCATATTAGTTAGAACACAGAATGGATCTTCTATAAGAAAATGAAAGGGACATTTGCAATAGGTATATCATCTACAATTTTCTGCTCTTTCTCATATCTTAATAAAGTATGGTGGATGTGGTATTTCAGTGGTCCTTAAATGAGGATATGCTTCATTATATAATGATACTGTAATTTTTTCTGCATCGATAAGATAATATATAAACAATGCAAGACAAGAACTGATAATTTGAATGTGATTGAAGAACTGACTAGTATATATACGCTGTAGAGCTCCCTAGCTAGCATAACACAAAATAAACTAAAACAGCATAGAATCAACAAGTGAGGTACTTGAAAAGAACTAAAACAGCATAGGATAGAGGTACTTGAAAAGATCATAAGAATTTGCTAAGCAAAGGGAGGAAAAGATGATTTAAGAATACCAAAATACCAAATGAAAGGCAGATAGAATGTTTACTCAAGAATATCAAGGGAAAATGTCCGCTGAAATGAATGAACCCGCAACCAGACAGCCTTGAAAAACAAAGAACCATAAACATCTTGATGTCAGTGTAATGGATACTTTTGTCTTCATTTTAATAAAAAATATATATATTTTTTGTAGGACTGCATTCAGTCATGACTTGTGAGGAATTTCCTAGGAAGACAGGCTACTGATTTGCAAATGACATGGAAGTTGAAATACTTGTTTAATATAATCAAACAGGTATAAATGAACTTTGACCCATATTGCAGCCATTAGCTTCCACCAACACTTACAGATCCACCTGCAGCAAGTGCTGTCAGGTCTTCAAGCAAAAGCAACCCCAGTTTTCCAGGTCTGCTGAGGCCTTCACGCAGTGTTGGCTCTCCTGAGCCATTGCTCTCCAGTGATCTGTCACACGAACATTATTTCCTTAAATGATGTTAATACCAATAGTTATATCTAGAAAAATAGTCACATAGGATAAAAGAACATAAATGAAAAATGTAACATGGAAAGAGGCGACTGCATACAGTGAGTGAGTGATGCTACGGTTAACATCGTCAGTGACAGAGCTTGTACGAGAAATTTGGATTCCTGAACTGGTTTTGGCAGAGGGAAGCGACTCCACAGAAACAACATTATCAAATATTAAAGCAACAGCTTGTCTGAAGGTAGCTGCAGCAGTGCTAAAACAAAGATTATGACACTGAGTTAAAAGATGAAGCCCGTACAACAACAACAAACCCTTAATAAAAAGGGTATACTTGGGCCACTTAAAGGATGAAGCTCGCCATATCAATAATGAATGGAGATTATATGGGGACTCACTTGCGAACACTGTCAGAAGATCGATTACTTTCAAGCAGCCGCAAACATATGCCAAGAGCTTGAGCCATATTTTGCTGGGACAAACCAAGAAGAGCATTGTATTGGTTTGTTTGTATGCACAATACAAAAGAAATTCAATGACACCAGTTCTAAATTCAACAGATTTAAGGAATGTAATTAAAATAATTCCTTGTAGAATATTTTGGAGTAATTGTTATATGTTTTATTGATAATCTCTTGGCTATTTATAGCCTTACAACCCTTCATCTTACATTAATACCCTATTAAAAAACCCTGTAGAATATTATAATATTCCAACAAATATACCAAGAATATTCTAATATACCAACAAATATACCAAGAATATTCTAATATACCAACACTCATCCTCAAGATGGGCGAAAGATATTCATTAAGCCCATCTTGTCACATCCTCTAATCATATCTGCAGAGCTAAGTCCCTTGGTCATAATGTTTGCTACCTGCTCTTTGGTTGGAACATGACCTAGCTCCAGTAGTCAACGTCCAACTTCTCCTTGATGAAGAACCTATCGATCTCGATGTGTTTGGTCATGTCATGCTGCACTAGATTGTTGGTGATACTGATGGCTGACTGGTTGTCACACCACAACTTCATCTTGGCTTCTTGATCCAGCTTTAGCTCCACCAGCATACTCTTCAGCCATAGCAGCTCTGCAACTCCCAAGGCCATAGCTCAGTACTCCGCTTCAATTGTCGATATGGCCACCACCGACTGCTTCTTACTCCTCCAAGAGACCAAGTTGCCTCCTAAAAATATGCAATAGTCCGAGGTAGACCTCCTGTCATCAGTACAGCTAGCCCAATCAGAGTCACAGTAGCCCCTGATACTCAAGTGATCATTTTTCCTGAATATCAACCCCTTTCCGGGGGCACCCTTCAAGTATCTCAGAATCTAGTACACTGCGTCCATATGACCCTTCCTTGGGTCATGCATGTAGCGGCTCACCACGCTCACTGCAAAGCAGATTTCAGGACGTGTGTGGCTCAAATAGATCAACTTGTCCACCAGTCTCTGGTATCTGTCTCGATCAACTGGTTCTCCAGCCTCAGCACACAGCGTGAACCCCTGGTTGATCGGTGTCGCTGCAGGTCTGCATCCCAACATCCATGTCTTTGTGAGAAGGTCCAGCGCATACTTCCTCTTAGAAAGAACAATCTCCTCTGCTTCTCGAGCAATCTCAATCCCAAGGAAGTACCGAAGAAGGCTAAGGTCCTTCACCTCAAACTCCTTGCCAAGCTTCCCCTTGAGTCGGACAATCGCATGCTCATCATCTCCTGTGATAATCATATCGTCCATAGACACCGCAAGCATGGTGATGTGGCCTCCACTCCGACGGAAGAACACGGTATGATCAGCAACTGATATCCCATCTATATCATCGCCCTCCTGAATCTGTCAAACCACCCTCGAGGAGACTGCTTCATTCCATAGAGGGACTTCTTCAACCTGCAAACCATGTCCACTGTCTTATCGGTGCAGAATCCTGGTGGTATCTCATGTACACTTCCTCCACTAGATCCCCATGAAGAAACGCATTCTTCACATCCAGTTGGTGTAGCTTCCATCCACCATTCGCTGCCAAAGAAATTAGGGTCCTGACGATGCTCATCTTCGCCACTGGTGCAAAGATCTCATCATACTTAATGTCGTATGTCTGACTGTATCATTTTGCCACCAGTCGGGCCTTGTAGCGCTCTACTTTTCTATTTGGGTTCTGCTTCACAGTAAAAATCCGCTTGCATCCGATTGCCCTCTTCCCCTCTGACAGTTTTATCAGTTCCCAAGTGTGGTTCTTCTCAAGAACGCATAACACCTCGTGCATCGCCGCTTTCCACTTTGGATCGTTCTTGGCAACCTATCAATTGTTAGGTACAATAATACTATCCAAAGATGCAATGAATGCTCCATGAAAAGAATAGATGTTATTATATGAAACAAACTGAGCAATGTCCCAACCATATCTATCAGGAGGATTTTTCGTATTGTTGCGAGTGATCCTCCGTACTGATAATGGTGTGGGAGTAGGAAGAATAATATCACCTGAAAGGGAATCTGGTGGTGGTGGTGTAAGTGTCTCAGGAGTTGAGACGGACGCAGGCAAGGGACTTGGCACTGGCACTATAGGTACTGGTCCTGCAGTTTGCTTCCCTTTCCTGCTGTAGGTAAGTAACTCCCCCTGAGTCGTAGGCCTAACACCTCTCATCGCCTCCCCCTGTTCATCTTCACTCAACTGCTCCTCCTCAAACGTTCCTCCATGCCATACTCCTAAATCGGTCACCACACTCTCACCAATCTCCCTCTCTCGCCTCATACTCTCAGTATCATGTGAGTTGATATGGATGAGGTTCCCTCCTGACGGTAGTATGGCTCAAACTCCCTGAAGTGAACATCCATACTCACAAACTTCTTCTCTACTGGGCTCCAGCACACGTACCCCTTCTGAGTTGCCGAATAACCCACGAATACACACTTGACTGCTCTGGGGTCAAGTTTCCCAACAGACGGTATGTTGTCCTTCACAAAACATATGCAGCCGAACACCTTTAGTGGGAGTATCCCACTATTATTTTTCTTGCAATATCTCACATGGAGACTTCCATCCCAGTACCTTCGAGGGCATCTTGTTGATCAATCGAGTTGTTGTCAACACTGCATGCACCCACGGACTCTGTGAGACATTCATGACGATCATCATGCTCCTTGCCACCTCCAGAAGGTGTATGTTCTTCCTTTCTGCCACTCCATTCTGTGCTGGTGTGTATGCACAGGTGGTCCGATGCTGTATCCCTTGGGCTGACAGGTATTCCTCAAGTGCTTTGTTGGTATACTATGTTCCATTGTCAGACCTTAGTGCCTTCACCACTGTTCTGTACTGAGACTGGACATGTTTATGAAAGTCCCAAAAACAGGCAAAGACCTCACTCTTATTCTTCATCAAATACAGTCAGGTGACACAAGAGGAACAATCAATAAAAGAGACGAAATACTTGTAACCATTCACAGTAGTTATGACGCACGGCCCCCAGACATCAGAATGTATAATATCAAAAACAGAAGAGCTCCTATGGCCCGCACTAACATATGAGCTCCTAATAAGTTTGCCTAAATCACATACATCACATACTAGTTTCTCCTTATTTGCCTTCTCATAAATAGATGGATACAACATACTCAAAATATCAAAAGAGGAGTGCTCCAACCGTCTGTGATGGAGTATCAGTGTATCATCGACACTCATCTTTGGTCCTCTCATTCTTGCCCTTTATGCCACAGACACCAATGCCGAATCCAGTCCTTTCCGATCCAGGACAATGCATTTTAGTTGGAGGATTATAGAACTAATGGACAAAAGACTGACTGAAAAAGAAGGAACATGTAAAACATTGGATAATCTTACTGAACATGTACAATCGACAGTACCCTTACCGACCACTGGCTGGAAAGTACCATCGGCTGTTTGAATGATGTCTGCAGATGCTAGGTGAGTATAGGAAGAGAACTCACTAGCATTCCCTGTTACATGTCGAGACGCACCCGAATCGACAATCAGTCCGACGATCTAAGGGAAGACATAGATGCAAGGGCGAGTGAGTCATCATTACCTTCCGATTGATGGACATACATTGTAGCGTTGCCTCTGGCGAAGACTGAGGTGGACGCATCCTCAGTCCCACTCCTCGTGTCTCCATCGCTTGACGCTCTCTGTTTTCTCCTGAGTACTTTCAGCATGCCCAGTAGTGCCTGATCCTCCTCAGTATAGACACCATTAGCTCCCTCATCGCCTTCTACTACCAGCAGGTTCGTCCGATAACCTCCTCGACTACCCCCATCGACTCCCACGGCCTCCAAACTGTCCACGTCCGCCACCTGAATCTCCCTCCTTGGGTGGTTTGGTGCAAGCATACCTCAGATGGCACACATTTCCGCAGTTGTAACACTGTCAGGGGTCTCCCTTAGGTCCTGTGCCGCCTTAATTGGCAACCGCCAGTGCTGTCTTCACTTCAGGAGGACCACCTTGTAACGACCCTTTCCGTTCAAGCGGACAGCCGATTCAAACGGCGCAAGTGCAACAACCCGACCCGCTTTGCTCAGCGAGAATACTCGTTAGAGGTAAAGGATTCCAGACTTGGCTCTTCAGGAGTTCGGACTTAGACTTTCAAAGGCTTGCTCGGAGTATCGCTCGACCGAAGCGAATCATCACTAAGGTGGGTGGCAACGATGAACTTGTCTTTGCTTAGCCAGCACACTTAAAATATGGACGATACATGATAGTCGCTAGGTGAATCACCCCTTGCATGCTAATAAAGAATACAACGCACTTAGCTAAGGGAATAATTCCATCTTGTACTGCTTGTGTTAGAACATGAAAATGAAACTTGGATTATAATCGGACCCTCGCATGCTATCTTAGCTTCATGCAAGTAGACCCCGCTATGCCTCGAATAGATCATTATGGACCCTTCGTAGTGCACTGCTTCACTTGTTTACACTGCTCGTCCCCTATATTATGTCGCTCGCTATGTCCCTGTACGGTTGCACTCCACATACTACCTCTTAGACTGTGCCAACGTAAATGCTTATGTTTCATATAAATGCATAATTTTCTGCTTACATTGTAGTTTGTACTCGTTGTCTCGTTTCAATACTAGTCTTGCAGATTCATGCCACGGCCTGGAACATAACACGAAACATGATCCACTCACCTAAGGCAGGAAGACTATCAAAATAGTCGTTCCGAGCCAAGAAATAAAAAACATGGAACGGCTTCGGGACCGTTGGATCGCCAGGGTGGTTCCCATACCGGGAGCTGCAAAGATGATAAGAAAACTTAAAAGATGCAAGTTACGAATGACAAACGAACGACGCTAAAGAACGGCACCAAGAGAATGGCAATAAAAGAATGGCTTGTGGAGTCCGTAATAAAGAAAGATACAAAGAACTAATGAGTCAGGAATGGCCTGGGATGGCTTGTAGCGAGGCTTATTTTCTGCGTCTACAACCATTGTCGTTTACTCAGAAGAACAAGATATCAAAAGAAAGAAAAAGAAAGAACAAATAAAAGGGACTCGCTTGGTCGCGGATGCTTGTGCACAAGCTTGATTTCCTACGGACGGGGCGCCGGAACACCGGGACCGATCCGGCCTAGGGAAAAATCTGGTAGTCGCGCTAGTTGTAGCTAGCACGGATAAGTTTGATCTGTCACCGGGACACCGGTACCACCGTCTTATTTGCGACTATGTCCATAATGGCGAGTAGGCCAGCGACCCGTTCATATAGATTTAGTCAGGCTCGGTAGCGGCAAATCCGCGTGCGAATCATTGCATTGCGTCTAAGAAATCTGAATTTAAGTAACCTAAGAAATGAGCAAGTAATCTGTGTAGCCTGAGTTTCACAATCATTTGAATAACCTGAGTAACACGCCTGAATCTGAGTAACAAAGTAACTTGTGTTTCACAATTTAAGCAAACTCGTGCACCTGATTTAGAAACACACTCGTAGTATACATGTGTTCGCTATGCGATTCTTTGAATTTCAATATATCGATATATATTCGTGTTTAGCTAACTTGGTTGTGTCATTGGATATGGAAGGAAGAATGGTAAGTTGGTAAGTCTCGTCGTGTTACTCTTATATCGTACGGCGTACTGCCACACGAGATGGCTTTTCATTATGCCATGAAACTGATCCTATGGCAAGAATAGAAAGATAACTTAATAGATGGTGCACGAAATCTATATAACGTGTTTGAATTTGTCGAGCGGACGAGAAGCCTCCCCACCAGTGCATTCATGTACTGATAACCCATCAGATTGCTTGCAGGGTATGGGAGAACCTCGTTCAGTGCGAAAATCCCTTTTGTGCGTGCTAAGACGTGGAGTTCACTCTGAAGCCTTGGAAAGTAGCGTCCGGAACTGAAACACATATACAAGACATAATGTTGGAACATCGCCTATGTATCAGTTCACAACTGTAGCCACTTGGCACGGTTTTATCGTTTCAGAGAGAGAGGCTTGAGCGACTTGTAATCTCGGCCTAGCGCCGCTTGTAACATTGGTTCAATATCAATAAAGAGCTTGTTTTACTTCTATACTTGTGTTATTCAATGCTTCGCTATTGACGACTCTGTGAATTTGTTACCAATTGCATGTTCGTTTCTTATTCCACTACACTCGGACTATCTGTGCGACTATATGGCTTAGTCATCTTACCGCATGTTCGGATCATGGCCTTGCACGGGCGCAGCTTACGCTCGTGCGGCACCATGTCCAGATGGGAAAGATCGTCCCGAGGGAGCGCTGGCGCGGTGATTCGCGCTCAGCGGGGGCGGCCGGTTACCTGTGGGAGATCGGAACGTGACACATGTCCCTGCCTGTAGCTTGATATGAGTCTCCTCCTCGATCATGGCCGAGATAGCCTCCTCAAGTATAGGAATCTTCGGTTGGGCTAGAAGTAGTGATGTCCTCTGAGCAAACACTGCGGCCAGCCCCTTAAGAATTTTCATCGTCCTCTCCTGTAGAGATATATGTCTCTCCTTACACTTCGGGTCCTCGCAGCTCGCGCGATATGAGAAGTGATCACAATCCAACCACAAACGCTCCAACTCCGTGGCATACTCCTGTACCGTCTTCTCTTCCTGTACGGTGTCGTCGATCTCCCCCTTGATCTGGAAAACCCTCAAGTTATTCTCCACACCATCGTAGGTTTTCCTCAACTTCCCCCACACGTCTTTCACCATCTTAAAGCCATCCAATGTGGCGGCGATCGACTGGACTAAAGAGTTGAGGAGCCAAATGTATACCACCATATGAGTGGACTTTCATCCGTCGCGTCCTGCCAAGCCATCATCCGGCTCTGTCTTCTCTCCTGATAAGAAATCCTCCAGGTTCTTCCCTGCGAGGGTTCTCCTCACCCATCGTGACCAACTCAGGTAGGTGGCCGGTCCATCAAGCTTCAGATCGATGGATGGAAGCTCCAACTTCGCCAATGTTCGTGTCGCGCTCTCACCAGCTGACAGTTTCATCAGCTTCATCAATGTTGCGACCTCCACAGAGTCCAACTTCTTGATGATCTTCTCCATCGATCCTCTTCTCCGATCACCTCACACCCGTCCTACGATTCACGTTCGCCCTCGTCGTCCTCTCCTAGACCCGATCATGTCTCTCCCCCATCAGATCTAGGCCTTCGATGTCAACGTCTGTAACGACCCGCGAGAGATGCCAGGAACCATCGCGGCTTCGTGGTAGTGGAGGCGGGCGAGCGGTGACGGTGGTGGCGGACGGCGCGGCAGCGGTGGTGGCGGCGCGGCAGCGGTGGTGGCGGACGATGTGGCAGCGGTGGCGGCTAGGGTTTGGGAGGTGGTGGCTAGGGTTTGGACTCTAATACCATGTAGAATATTTTTGAGTAATTGTTATATTTTTTTATTGATAATCTCTTGGCTAATTATAGCCTTACAACCCTTCATCTTACATTAATACCCTATTAAAATCCCATGTAGAATATTCTAATATCCCAACAAATATACCAAGAATATTCTAATATACCAACATTCCTACAGCCAGAACTTTCAAATTAGTGTTCACGAGTACAACTAAAACCATGTAGACGAGTACAACTAAAACCATATAGAAGACCTTTGGTAATGTAATCTTACTAATATCTCCATGTACTGAAGCAGAGATAGGATGCATCAAATCTATTGCCGAATTCGAGCTTCCACAACCAAAAACACCAATCAAACAGCTGTATTACAAGGGACTTCTCCATGAAGCTTCCTATGCATGCACACAGCACAAGAATCCATGATAAAACTATATCTCCCACCTCCGGCTTTTTTCTCTAAAGGTAAACATACTGTATTCCCTCTTATTTGCCTTAAAGCTGGGTATTCTATATGCTTGGCTTATATACCTTATGGATAGAGCCATACATTTTTCCCTTGAAGCAAAAAAGACTGCATATAATTATATAACTTCAGCTGCTGCACCTACAAAATATTTAACTGTCCTCAGCAGATATCTAGTTTTTCCTCCTAAGTTCCTATAACTTCATTTTTCTGGAAACTTCTCAACAGACTCCATCAAGCCCTTTACACAACCCCATGCTTTTAATGGAATAACCCAGAGAACATAAATTGTAGCAGACACTTTAGAGAATGTGCCACCTCGTAGAACGAACTTAAAATCATGATATTGGTTGAGCACAAAAGGAACAATATCATTGTTACCTCATTTTCAGGATGTAACCGTGACTGGAATATAATCAAAATAGTCTGTAGCGTTTTAAGTTGAACAGTGTCATCTGCCATTTCAGCATGCTGATACAAACAACAAAAATTATGATGTCAGAGGCAGCATCATTAGGGACCATCAAAATATAATTTGAGTGGATGAAGCAATTCTGTCACTAATGAACATATTAAACAATCATTTTGAACCAAAGGGAGAAAGCCAAAGATGATAATTCGGAAGATTATCCAAAGTTTCCAAATTATGACCAATATTGTCACCTTCTCATGTATCAAACCACAACAAAAATAACATACAATATACATAATGAATAATTCAGTAGCAAGCTAACATGTACCCGTACCTCAACTAAACCAACAAATTCCTTTCACTCGGTCTGAAAAATTAGACATTTATATGTCCTCAAAGAAAATGCCTCTAGAGTTGAAAAGATGATGGGGTGATTGAGAAGAATGTCATGCATAAAATAAAATTAAAATCAGGATGGTCGAAATGGAATATTTTTGTAGTATTTTGTGATCTCCAAGTACCTCTGAAATTGAAAGGAAAAGTGTAACCTTCATGTTAATTAGACAATTAAAATTAATGCTTAGTAGTTAAACATTTTAATCAAGAATTTAATTAGATTAATGAAAAGTCAAATTCAATTTGGATTGTTCTTCATAAGAAGAGAAATCCAAATTGAATTGGTTAAGGACACAATGGTCAATTCACCATAATAATATCTTGACAACTCACCCTCCCTCTCACATGACCCTCACATTTAACCCACACCCTTCCCCTCTATATAAACACATTCCCACATCCTTCACTCACCATCCCTCATCTTCCCTCAACCCTATTAGCAAGGGAATAGAAGTTCTCCTCATAAGGCAATCCTTGATCATCTTCAAATTTTTAACTCTAACTAGGATAAGTGTATATATATGTGTGTGTGTGTGTGTCAAGAAGGGGGTAAGAAGCACTGCCTGCAGCAGCAAGCAGTGGCTACAGCAGAGCAGTAGCAGCAGCAAGCAGTAGCTGCAGCAGCAAGCAAGCTATATGTATGTGTGTATATATATATATATATGTGTATACTATATTGTATTTATATATGTATCTATATATATATGTATACTCTATATTATCTATATATATCTTATATATATGTGTATCTATATAATATATGTATCTATACATCCATGTATCTATCTATCTCTCTCTCTCTCTCTCTCTCTCTCTCTCTCTCTCTCTCTCTCTCTCTCTCTCTCTCTATATATATATATATATACATATATAAATATATATATATGTATTTATATATGTATTTATATATGTATGTATATATATATATATATATACTCTATATTATCTATATATGTATACTATATATCTATGTATCTACATATATATGTATACTCTATGTTATCTAATATGTGTATCTATATATGTATTTATATATGTATCTATATATCTATGTATCTATATATATGTATACTATATATGTATCTATATATGTATACTATATTATACCTATATATGTATCTATATATCTTATATATATATGTGTATCTATATCTATGTATCTATATATATGTATACTATATATGTATTTATATATGTATCTATATATCTATGTATCTATATATATGTATCTATATATATATATATATATATGTATACTCTATATTATCTATATATATCTTATATATATGTGTGTATCTATTTAGTATATATATATATATATATATATATATATATACTCTATGTTATCTATATGTGTATCTATATATGTATTTATATATGTATCAATAGATATATGTATCTATATATATGTATACTATATTATACCTATATATATATATATATATATATATATATATATATATATATATATATTATTTTTATATTTAATTTTTTATATAGATATGTGTCCCATCTATAAACCAGAAATAGCATAAAATTGACCTAGAAATCTAGTGGATTGAATCTACTTAATTATATTTCACCAATTAATGTGAATTATTCATGATATAGGTTATCTGGACCCCGTCAGACACTCTGACTTGTTTCATCCGCTTTGGACCCCGGGCGATTACAGTCTCTGATGATTTTCTTACTGATAATTTCTATAACACATGTAGTATTGTTGTACTTGATTCCTGACACGAAGAAACACGAACTAGCATATCTTGTGTTTTTAGACCTTTGATCTTGTGTAATACTTGATATTCGTGTGATTTATGTATGCTAATCGGAGCGAAAAAATGCTAGTTTATATGTGATCATACCCTTAAATCATGTGCAAATATAATTCATGTGCAAAGGCTAACCATACACTTCACGTATGATTAGCCGGCTCCTATTGTGCAATCCTAAGCCAATCACATAATCAAACTAGTATTTCAAAACACTTTGTGACTATATATTTTCTTGTTGATACATGACATATTTTTCGTTTATTCATTTTTTCTGTTCATTTCTTACCAT
This sequence comes from Iris macrosiphon, assembly GCA_036927795.1. Classification (NCBI taxonomy): domain Eukaryota; kingdom Viridiplantae; phylum Streptophyta; class Magnoliopsida; order Asparagales; family Iridaceae; genus Iris; species Iris macrosiphon. The sequence goes on from JAYESA010000003.1 coordinate 156,897,289, forward strand.
GCCTTGATGTCAGTTTATTTATCCATCATGTACTACTTTTTCTATCACTATTTTATAGTCCTTATCATGTATTGAAACTACTATTAGAATTGTACTCGTTAAATCCTGACTGGATAATATTTCAGGTAACACTTAGAAGGACCTGTGCCCTATCTATTATAAATTTTTGGAAAAATAGTTTTGAGCCTGATTTTACCTCCTGGAGGATCGAGGAAGGCCGCAAGCAGGAGACCTAGTTATGACAATAGTTAAAGTTTGCAGCCTTACTATAGCTGTATGATTTATGAATACAAGATTTTATACTGTAACATTTATATACATATATATAGCATGTTTTTACCTACCTTAGTTTTGTGATTGAGTATAATATTTGTTTCATTTATATTATGAGTTGTTAGTTATACAGTACTAGTTCCAGACAGCGTTCTACCGCCGATACTGCGGCGTAGGCTGGGCATGCCCACGCACTCTCACCCGAACACCCGGGTGCGGGTCGTGACAAAAAGAAAGAAAAATTCTACAAGAATGTTATAAAACCAGCCATGCTTTATGGATAAAACTGTTGGGCAATTAAGAATTAAGAAACATTATGTCCAAAAGTTAGTGTAGCCGAAATGAGAATGCTAAGATGGATGAGTAGTAATACATTAAAGGATAGGATAAGAAATGAGTATATCTATGGGAAGTTAGAGGTAGATCAAATTGAGGACAAACGAGAGAAAATCATCTTAGGTGGTTTGGACATGTGCAACGTAGACTAATAGATGGTCCCGTAAGGAGGAGCGATAATATAGCAGTTAATGGAGCCACTATTACTAAGATGAGCCACTAAGACGAGAGGTAGGCCTAGATGAACATGGTTTAAAGTGTTGAAGAAGGATGTCTTTTGTTAGAGTTACAAACGACAAGGACCTTAACATAGCCAACTGGAAGAAGAGGATTCAAACAGTCTTTGGTATATCACTCCTCGAGCACAATTCTTAGCACACCTAAGCTTCCACATCCATCTGACACACTATGGCAACCCCTGGCTTCGAATATTCTATGGTCCTACCTTCTCCCGTTGAATGGGAAAATGTCAAAGCTAGCCACTGAGTAGAAATTTCACTGATATTAAAACTATCCAAATTTGGTATTTTTGATCTAAATGCACACGCGCTACGAAGTACACTTGTGTAAGACTAGGAGTAAGGATTGCTTAGGAAGGTCAAAACTTAAGTGATGCCCTTTAACAACAACTATTGTAGATTCTAACAAGGAGTTGCTGTGACCAAAATTAAGAAATTGGCATAGCATATAACAAATCACAGTTTACACACACACACACCTCAGATAAAAGAAACACAAGGACATTGGTATCCAGCACACATCAACATTAAAAGATTGTATGGTCACACAAACAAAACCCAAAAAAAAAAAAAATTACTTAAAAGACAGAAGAGGGTAGAAGAAGAAAAAAGACAACTTAGCTACCTTGATAAAGTACGAGTCTTTCAGTATCTTCTTTAAACAGACGTCTTTAGATATTGTTCGTTAAACGTTTGGAATCCACGGTAAACATTGCACAAGACCGTCAGACTAGAAAGAATTAATGACAAGTAGATCATGGAATTTCTGAAGACATTAGGGACCTCAAACCAAGACAGTGTGAGCACCAGTAATAATTAGTTCAATCACCAGCTAAACTGGTAAAGTTGTGATATAACAAAGGCAGACATTAGAAATGCTTACTTCCACATTTCAATTTTTGCTCATAACAATGTTGCAACTAAAACTGCAACTATTGCAACCATGTTGCTAAAATTAAAGTATGCCTACAGATATCCTTATTCCTTATTGTAGGAAAAAAACACTAAGTCTGCCTTTTAGCAAAACACTTAATTGTCGTTACATGACTCAGCAGAACATCGACCCCAACTGCCTTAAACGGCTCATACAGTAGACACAATGAACCATCCAACTCATATGGCTTACAAATCAGTCTGGGCCAACAAAAACCTCTCCTAGCAAATCCAGACAGTGGATAGGGATTGGGTTTGACCATTCTGATTTCAGGGAACTTTAACTTTTGAGTTTAAATAAGCATATGGCTTACAAAATGAATGAGTTAAAATTAGCATATCCTCTTTTCCCTAAAGCAAGGTGGCCACAAAGGTCATAACAGATGGTTTATGAGTCTAGGCGGAAGTTTTCTCGAACATTGGTTCGAAACACACCATTTTGTACTTCATATTGATTGAGAAGCTCTAGGCAACAAACAAAGAAGCCCTCTAAGCTACATTACAGCTTGTCTATAAGTTTGGCAAAGATGACAACACCACAACAAATTGGAATAATGTTAACGTAATCGGCCAGTGTATGGTCCTAACAAAACCTTTGGCCATCTAATGGTCACTCCTGATCTTCCAGTAGTAGTTGTGATTAAACATGCCAACATATGCGTATGGACCTCACTAGTTACCAGGACCCCCCTACCCCCTAAGATCTATGGATCCCGCGATCCCAATTTCAGCAGGTTATCCCAATTTCAGCAGGTTATCGATCCAAATAGGCAAAAGCAATGATTTGGCCGTGCCGATCTTACAATATGAAGTTAAACAAAAGTCTCAGTCAAATGGTATAAAGAAAACAACAAAAGCAATTAATTGAAAAAGTGAAGCGTACAGAAATATTTTGTTCTAGTATTTGGTACGAGTTCTATCTTAGTAGACACAAAGATGTATATATACACAAACAAACACAACGATGTAATATATACACAAACAAACGAACCGGTCTTAAGTGAACTGAAGCGTATTGCTTAATCCGAGCCCAGGTACTGCATACAAAGAGAAAGTAGTGTACTATGTACCCGTATACATACCATGTATCAAACCAAACCAAAGATGTGTCATGCAACATATACAAACATTACAGTAATACTACTTTTGCTTAACCCTTTTGCACTGCAACTTCAAATTACATGGAAGAGAGGAAGAGCTACGCCCGCTACTTAAAACAACCCAACAAACTTTCTCTCTTTCCTATGGACTTAATCAATTTCAATTGATCATATAACTAATCTCAGAGAAATTTTCTGGTAAATTAGGATATATATAAGCAAATAGGCTTTAGCATAAAGGCAAATCATGTATATTACAGCTAAAGCCATTAAGCAAAATCCATCTCGCGACCAATTATGGTTACAGTAGGTGGAGAGAAACTTGTTATTCCCTAATACGATCTAGCAATTTTAAAAAGATTGCATTGCAAAATAAGAAACTGACATCTTTCAAAGTGGAAAGAATTTCTTTCAGAGCAGACGGCGAGACAGCATCGTGCGATATAAGCTTCTGCAGAGAGGAAAGTCCGATGACGCTCAATTTCACCGACTTAACTCCACATGCCATCAGAAATATCCGCAGAATGTCGTCATTCTGAGCAATCTCCCTAGGGCTGGACAGAGAGCGAAGCTGCATATAACAGTTACAAAACAATCAGAACACACATTAAGCATCGAACTGAATTAAACTTCTTGACCTTCACCAAGACTAGAGTTCAGAATGCGAGTGAGTTTGACCGCAAATTTGCGTAGATCACAGTAAATTACACAAAATCGACCGATAAATCAACTAATTGTGAATCAATCTATAGATCTGAGTTGTAGAAAGCGATACTCGCCTTCAGTGTCGCGTGCTCGGCACCTTCCTTCACTGCCGGGTAGCGGCGGCGGGCTTCGGCGGACAGTGCACGCAGATCGGACTCGAGCACCGCCATGAAAGCCATCGGCGGAGGAAGTTGGCGAGGTTAGGGTTTGAGAAATCTAGGGTTAGGGTTTGGAGCTCCGGAGAGAGGGGATAGAATAGAGTGGCGTTTGGAGATTTAGGGAGAGAGGGCGAGGAGGAAAGGGTCGTCGAGGAGGAAAGGAATTGGAAGTGATGGTGCCGTTGTTGATCTGGGACTCGGCGAGAGCACGAGGGAATTGGACGGTGGGGATGGAGTTCGTATGGATGATTACTATCCAACGGTTACAGTAAAAGTAATATTTATTAATTTTTTTGAGATGCAAAATGTAAAAGTAATTACAGTAAAAGTAATATTACTAATACATTTTTCGTTGAAGAATTGTTGGATTTTTTTTTCGTATAGAACATTATATTTTAATTAAATTATTTCTAGAAAAATAAATTTGAAAAATTATTAAAAACGTTTTGTTCTCTCCATTTTAAAAAATAATAAACTATCGACAAACGTCTTACTAGGACTTTTTTTCTTTTGGTAATAACAAAAACAAAAACAAAACAAAACAAAAAATTATTTTAAGGGAAACGTACTTAGCAAACACATTTACAAACAAACATTTTTTTTTTTTTTACAATATGGTCTTCCATAATCTATTATTTGTAATATGGTCCTTAAATCAAAGTTAAAGTCAAATTTAAACTTGAAAACTTACATGGTATGGACTATATTGCAAATGTCAGATCATAGAGGACCACGAAAAAATCTCAAGTGTTTTCAACTTAATTTTTTTGTTAAATTTTTTATTTATTACATCTAAGTGTAATCTTCAGGAAAAAAAAAATTAAACATTGCTTGAAAAAAATAAAGTCATCGCCATGTTAAGGTATTTTCACTAACTTTTTGAGTCTTGCTAGGAACGTTCTCTTAAAATAATTTTTTTTCCTTTTTTTTGCTTTGGTTATTACATGAGCAGAAAAAATATTTAAAAAAATGAGAAAACGTCCCCTACTAAAGACGTTTTCGCTAGTTTATTAATTTTTTTAACGAAAAGAACAAAACATCCTTGGTAAGAACGATTTTGTCCTCTAAGTAATTTCTAATGCTCTATACGGAAAAAAAAACAAGAATTGTTGGACGAAGAATGGCTAATTAGAGTTTAGATTCTGAATTTTATAGCAATTTAGAGTCTAAGTCATGACGTGTCCAATTGAAAATTTTAAACCCTGGATTTTTATTTCTGCTTTTCGTTTTTTCATTATACCATAAACATGAGTACAAGTGCAAAAACCAACACATGCTGAAAAAGAGAATAAAAATTATAAATTATAAATTTCATAGGAGGGCAAAACATAAAATTTATGAAGAAAATTAAAAATGAACATGAATATTTAACTGGAAAGCAAAAAATAAGTAGAGACAACTGCCTCTACTTGTCTCCCATGTAGATCCGTCCATGACAGTATGAGTGCATACACTCATACCGACATTAGCAATAACAGATTGATTTTTTTTTTAAATCTGTATTTTTTAAAGTAAATGATTGAGGTATGGATGAATGCAATCATACCGTCAATAGTAATGACGTTATGTATCTCTTCTTGCATTTTATTTTATTTTTGTATCCCTACGTAACTTTGTCAGACTTCGTTATCTTGAACATAAATTTATGTAATCTTATACCGTCCATTTTGTTACAACCACCTACTGTATAGATTTTATTTATCGACCAAAATGTTTTTAGATTTTTGGAAACAAATTGGTAGTGGGTTATATATATTAGTCATCAAAACAAATATCCATATTACACTGCTGCATAAAAATTAAAACTTTTATTACGCAGTTCACATTTCCACTGGGTCTTTCCATGCTTTATCATTAACATCATAAAGTAACTCCCAACTGGTGCCCATTAATCCGAAATCTTCTTCACAAGCACAAGCATTTGTCGAACAGTTCAAATGGATCACATCCTAAGCCCAATGATGCCCGACATCTTTCCTGTGATGAGGTTCAGAAATTAGCAACAGAAAGCAACCGTACTGTAGGCATATCCTGATCCGATACCGATATGGGAGCATCTTTTTCTCAGTCAATTTGGCAAAAAAAAATGAAAAAGAGCAATCAGCAGAAGTGTATAAGCATAGTAATATTGTATAAGAAGAAATGTATCGCAGATAAATCAATCGACAAATATAACTATTATTTCATTTAATTCCAAAATTACTAAGAAACAATACAAAAAAATATTTAAAATTATACCTAAATATTTAAATATTTTTTTTATAAAATTTTACTAAAATATTAATAATTGTTTGTTTTTCTATACCAAAAAAGTCGTATACTTCGATTCGAAACCGCCGATACTTTCGATCCCGATACTCATAGGAAGTTCCGATAGTGCAAACCATTAAAAAGTGAGTAAATGGAAAAACTTGAAAGAATTTCAAAGAAAGAAATCAATATACGACACTGCTGGCCAAAAGGAAAGGGGAACATTATTTTTATCTGACTACTTTTCATCATTGTAAAAATACTGTGAGATAACTTCTATTTATCTGCCTAGTTGACTCTGATAACTTATGTGGTTACTGATAAAGGAAAAGTTATATACTATTGAAATGCTAAATAAATATTGAAATGCTAAATAAATAGGGAGTCCTGACTACCAAGCATAATTCTTCTGCTATAATGTGGCTATGTCACGTCTATTTGCAAAGGATTATTGCATTGTCAAGGTTCATAAGTTTGCACCTTTTCCTTCAGGTTTTGATGAGTTTGAGATTCCTGGAGAATCAGAATCAGGCTTATATCCTGTAGAAACTAAGTTGATACGGCTATAATGGTCATTGGGTTGGGGTTTTTTCGCGAGAAAGATACCAGGAAATCTTTTCCAAAAAAAAAAGGTATAGAGATTTGTTAATTTGCTTAATCAAATTGAACTCGTTAGCTTTTGAACAGGTACTTTTCTCAAGAGGACATTTGCTTCAAGTGACCCACCAGTCCACTGATGGAGACTCAAAGCAAGAGTTTGAGATCATAAATGCTCAAGCTCTTCGTATGGAAAAATTGTAGCCAGGTTTGCATCAGGAAATGCTGATGTTGCTATGGTGCCGCTGGTGATGAAAATAGGGATGATTCCTTCCACTTTGATGGCTAGGGATGATATTACTAGTGTTGTCATCCTTTTTGTGGCCTAATGTTTTTACTACTTTAACCTTAAAGACGACGGAAATCTGTAAACTGTTGTCTTTTGAGGGTGGTAAATGTTATTATGGCTGGAGAGACTTCATCATCCTTTACATCAATGGAAAAAAAGAAATCTCTGCTGCATACCCTTCAACAACAACAAGATGTAAACTACAAAACTATTTCTTCTATTATTCAGTATTGGTCCCCTACTGATCAAATCAAAGCTCAAGAAGCAACTTGATCCTGTGCCTGATGAAATCAAAATTGAAAAGTGTAAGGTGCCTGATGAAATCATATTCAATAAGGTATCACTGAGTAGCTAAAAAATGAGAATCCCAATTTCTTTCATATATAAGTAGAACATCCCTATTCAAGTTTGTCATCAATATATTTCCTTGGGATACGAATATTAAGATCAAATGCGCATAGGATAAGAGACGGGCACAATTTCCCTAATCATGCTTTTTTTACTATTCACTTATTGAGACTATACTATTAGAAATGTCCACAATCAAGAATGAAACGATTGTATTTACGTAACATATTGTCCTGTTGGGATTAATACCAAAAACCTAACAATGATGGCACACTCTTCCCTATTGTCTTGTAATGTGATGTGATTCCTATGTGACACGAGACATAAGACAGTCTTTCCTAGGTGGCAATATTATATTCACACAAAACAATAAATTTAAAAAAAAACCTTTTCCATTGCAAAAGTACTAAGAAGACAATAAAAATCAACTCTTTTTTTCCAACTTTCAAGACAACTTCTTCATTCCTTCCTTTCTTTCTATCCATAGTTGTTGGTGTGAAGATAAAGTCATTGTCAAGTGCATTATCTAGAACTAGACAACCAACTTCATAATGTCTTTGCCATGTCCACTTCATAACTTATTTGACATTTGCATTGGAGGAATTTTTTAATAAAAACTTGTTATTCCTATGTGGCAACAACTTTTTTCCAAACTCTCAATAGCATTGGAGATGCTCTTAGCAAAAGGGGAAACCAAGTCCAGAAAAAAGTATTTTATATGAGACTAGTCCCATTTCAAAGTTAAATTCTAAAGATATTAATAACATAGAAATATTTAAGTAATAAGTATCCCCAGTAAATGCCCATCTCCAAACTAAACATTGCTGCTAATAAGATAGAAATATAGAAGCATGCACTCAGACTTCTATGTTCAATTTCATATACGCGTGAATACATTTTTCTCCTTAATAAACCATCATTTACAAAGGAACAGATTAACATACATAATTACTCCATGTTTGAACAAATAATTAACACAACTTATGTTCTCCTTATATGTTAGTAACACACTACAAAGGAAATGGAAATATCGAGAAAATGTTAAAAGTTTTGGATCTTGTATCCTAAATCCTAATGAGTTTGCTCTGGTGATATCTTCAATTAGTGAGCGAGAAAACGAATCGAGAGAATCTGCACATGCAAAGGGCTCAAGATTGAATTTGATCAGTGAGAACTGAGAATAGTTCCCTGCTAGTAAAGATCATGTTCAAACTTCGATGTGCAAAATCATACAACCACGTTTCAAGTACCGACTTTAACTGAAACAGAATACATAGTTTGCACATTTCTCAGCATTTTAACAATTTTCAATTTCATCATACATACACGAATGCAATATACACAACCTGTCAGAAGAAAAAAGAACAAGAAACAACATCCAGAATAAAAGAATAAGGTAACTAAATCCTAAGTTGTGATTGTGATGCTTTCAAGCTTTATATTTTTTACTCTTGCCAGAATGGTTAAAAAGAACAATGAAGCAATGATGAAATACCTTATTCCGTGCACCGAAAATATCAGCATCTGAAACCCGATAAGATAATTTGCTCAACTCCAACATAATTGCAAATGCCAAATCATCCAAAGCAATCCGGCTGGTAGCAAAAATGTTATTGGTTAGATCTTTCTAAGATAAACCACAAAATCTATACTAAGCATCTCCATTACAACGGAAGGCATAAAGAAAGGCAGGCTATGCATGTAAAGATGTTATGGTTGAAAAGTTGGAAGAATGATCATTATGCTGGAAAAAATGAAGTAGCAAAAAGGAGGACTAAAGACTTTAAAACTAGAAAATGGAACAAGCCAGTGTAAAACATGTTTAACTTTTACTGATTGAATAGATCTGATATATTTTTCTCTACCTCGTCTTGTCCTTAATTTTCAGATAAATTTCTTTTGATGTTGTGTCAATCCAACACATATACATTGTTAGGCACTTGTGCAAGTAAACTAAAATTTGACAGAAGCTAAGGATCAAAAAACAAAAAGTACATATCCAAAGAGCATGGGCAAAAATGTAACATAGTAACCTCTAACTACTTTCCAATTTGATATAAATGTGATCACCATTAGGGTTTAACATTTAAAACATGAAACTGAACTTTCCTTTTGCCCTCACAGTTTCAAGTAGTTCCCTCATTCTGCTCTTTCCCTTCAACATATGGAAGCATGAAGAAAGCATTTTACATATATCAGATGATGAGATACAAAATCTCAATAGAAGAAGAAAAGTATCTAGTTTAGTGATTACGGTTATTCACAAAGCACTTCCTATATCTATTTTTATTTTGAAAAGTATCACTATCTTCTCAATTGAAAAACAATTCTAAAGAACCAAAAATAGAAATATGGACCCAAGTCCTTCACCCTTAGGGACAATATAAACAGGATATGAAAGTCAAGCTAGGGTATATGCTATTTTTATGGGAAAATAATAGCCTAAGTAATGAGAAAATATCTGCATTAAATTGACAGTTTATTTGGATTAGTGCTCAGATAATCTATGTTTCCAACTTTTTATTATGTTAAGCCTGATCAAAACTAATGTAGTTTATTTAGGATACAAACCAACCCAAGATAGAGCAAATGCATATCAAGATATTGAGTTAGTATGGGTATTCAATATGGAACAAGGGGTTTAAGGTATCTTGCTTCATAGCCTTGAAGTGGTAAAGTAACACAAATCAACAACATATATCTGTCCACTTGTAAAGTTTAAAATACAAAGAAAAATTTGATATATGCTAGCTATTGTTGCCTTAACAATTTTAACCCAACCATACAATCTATGTTTTCATTTAATGATGGACAAAACTTTAAACATTTGATGTCAAGAATTCATGGAACAGTTCCTCCTCTTTATGAATGCAAGTAGATAGAAAACACAAAGACGACTCAAGGTGATCGATCATGGAAATATTCTCCAATCATTGAGATATAAGATGTTAACTCTGCTTTATGGTACATGATTGAATAAAAAACTTAAAAGGATGCAAATAGTAAATTGATGCATTACATTATAGCCTTATGTGAACCAATATTTCTCCAATCATTGAGATATAAGATGTTTCTAGTCCCTGTAGGATAAATTTGTTAGAAGTGGATGTGTACCATGTCCAGTCTATCATTCTTAACCGTTGACACACCACATTACAAAAATTGAAACAAAAACTTTTCTTATTCCCTAAAAGTAACAGACTTCTTCCTACAATTTTTTTCTCATTTCAAGACAAAGGACATATAATACTTCAAAGTTCAAACTACCTCTAAATAGATAACAAGCTGAGTCGAACACACAAACTCAGATTGATAATTTTGAGGTTCAGAAAAGTCAAGGCAGGGACAAGCTTCACATCCCAAGCTTGATTGCACGGAGGCCTTACCTGGACATGGTTGCAATCACTTATTACCAACAACAGTAAAAAAACATATCAATCATTTACACAATGGTAAGTAGCATGTTTTAACATTATATTAAACTAATGTGCTATTCTTCCAATTAAAAGCTTGCAACGTGTTAGACATTCACATACTCGTCGCATTTGAGCTAATAACTGACTACTACCTATTCATAATAAGGAGAAGGTGATGTACTGTTCTAGTTAAAGTGGATTGTCAAAGATCCCAGCAAAATAAACCACATTTATAGGATTTCACATCAATACATGATTATACCTACTACAAAAATCTGGTATATGCATAAATATGCTCGTGAAAATAACCCCTTTAATTTGCTATTCTGTAGATATCATAAATTAATTCAACATCAAACCAAGGTTCTAGCACACTAGTTTGGTAAAGGAAAAATGGTTTAGTAGTTCTTTATAGTCTAGCTGCTATGCACCATAATTTGCATATGCTAAAACTTCTCATTCTCATGTAATACTAGTATAGTTGTCTACAAAGTATCAATTGTAACGTAAGTTTCTATCTCTGAATATATCCATATAAAAACTTAGTTTATCTGTATCAAACACATGCTAAACTGTATCAAGTATTCAATAGAACTTCAAGCAAGCTAGAAACAACTTTTACTTAGGCATAGTAAGCCCAAAAAAAAAAAGTAGAATAAGAAGTTAGAATTGGCAAATTACCCGGAAATAGCTTAGGTGGCCCAAGACAAACTAACCCCAGCCTTTTGAAACCCAAACCAGGTAACCTAAGAACGGTTCTTTGTCTAGATTTCGCAGTAAAATCCTCCTCAGCATAAGCCTCAGCCAATAGGCTGCCAAGCATTTCCCTTAGCCTTTTCAAGATTGTGTTCTCAAATTTTGAGTCCAAGTCCTTCAACATATCTTTATTAGATACCGAAACTGCAAGTATGTCTCATTTCCATTCAGAAATATCAATCTCCTTTGTAGAGAATGTGATCTACAAGGGAAGAGAATGAAATAACAGTTAAATGTCATGATTTGAAAGCATGAACCTACCAAGAAATGATTATTTTGTTGGAAGTTGGAGTGAATTTGATTGATTAAGCAAGTATCAACTGTCCAAGTTTCGAATCTTTAGATCTTATTTCAATCAACTACTGAACTAAGGTTACCTGATCATAGACATGAACCTGTCTAAAATGAGTCATTCATGTTGGTAGAAGGGAGCAGGTATTGCTTCTAACCCTGGTACATAAATATGATTAGTACATAAATATTTCCTAATCCTGGTACAACAACTTTCTTTGGATCATTTTGAAAATGGGAGTAGAAGAATGTATCCTACAAACGCTGATCAAACCTATCCGACTAAGAGGTACTTGAAAAGAAAGAAGTCTCCACTGAGCTTCCACAAATTGCCTTTAAGTGATCATATGCAATTTTCCAATACATTTAATGTTATCATCATACACAGTACATAGTAGTTCACCTTTAACAATATATAGAAAAATAATTTAATGCCTTCCATGACACAAAGGTCATAATTTGTATACATCATGCATCATTATAGTTAAATCCATAGTTTAAAGTATCGGCCGATACCAATCCGATACGGCCGATACCGACCGATATCCGATACTGACCGATACCGACATTAGAGGTCTCTTTTCCGGTCAATTCGGCAAAAAATATTAAATTAAAAAACCAATTAGCAAGGGTGTAAAAGCATAGTAATGTTGTAAAAACATATAAAAGAGGAAAATTTATCTATCGCATATAAATCAATCGATAAGGATGACTACTATTTCATTCAATATCAAAAATACTAAGAAACAATACTGGAAATACTTTAAATTATGCATAAATGTATAAAATATATTCTCTAAAATGTTAATAATTTACTAATAGTTGTTTGCTTTCCGATACCAAAAAATCCGATACTCCGATCCGAAACCGCCGATACTACCGATACCATCGATCCCGATAATCATAGGAATGGTCCGATACCGATTCCGATACCGATACTATGAACCTTACTTAAATCTAGATAGTGGTTCATGGTAATTCCACTATTTAAATTGAGGGTTGGAAGAATTTGTTATAACCATCTTGACCCAAGATGTTTTGTCAATGTTATTTCTCATAATACTACAATCATATCGATACTAGAAGGTGAGGCATAGTCGTGGACTTGATAACATCTAATTGGAATTCATGTTAGCTGCAACATGTTGAAAAGGAAGTTCCTTCAGCAAAGAAAAATGAGGTCTTACTGAAAATGCAAGTAGCAAATATAAATCCAGTTGATTAGAAAATTCAATCAGAAATCCTGGACCTATTTTCCTAACCCAAATTCCCATTTATACCAGGTAGACATTCCCTCTCACCTATCACACTATTTTGCACGGGCTTTAAAGTCCCCAGAATAATTTGAAGAACAAAATGAAAACTTCTACCAATGCTTCAACAACAACAATCTTACAGGAGGTTCAAACCAAACTTCTGGGAGGTTTCAAGTAAGATAGGTGCCATAGAAAATGCTTTATACCCGAATTCTAAATTATTATGCAACATAAGAAAGATACTTTTGCAAGTTTCGCCACCGAGTTCCAGAGACAATAATCAAGAGAAATATATAAAGGTAAGTAGTTGAATTGCAGCAGCCATGGCTATAATAATTTGGGAATAAAAAAAAATTAAAAGAGAATGTTCTCCATGTAGCATGTGTGACCAACATCCCAAATCACGATCTAGAAGAGAACCACCAAAAAATATTTATATCATGGTAATTAGCATTGTAAAAATCACAAGAACTATTGACAAAAGAAAGCCCATCAATAATTGCCACACATCACCAAAAATTGTTTATAGCATGGTAATTAGCATTGTTAAAATTTTCCAATATGGGCCTTTCAATCCTAAAGCTTCCAGTCTCAAATTTAAGCATCCAACTAATGACCAGGTCATGCAATTATACTCAGAACATCAAAAAAAAGATGAAAACTTTATGCCAAAAACTAGAAGAAGAAAATCCAAAATAAACATTGGATTCAGCACAAAACTCAATTTGGTGACATGGGTTGTAAGCACAATTTGAAGAAGAATAAAAGCTCAAGAAAGAATCATCAAAGAATGAATTAAACCAATCAAAAGTACTTAAGTTGTAAAAGTGGAGAAAAGCTTACAACTCTGGACCAAATACCAAATGGGATATAAATCTAACTCTGCTTTTGAAAATGATTTCTCTGAGTGGAATTTCTTAATTCTTTCTACCCTTGTATAAGAATCATAAGATCACACTTGTTCGAGTAAAAACAAGATGCGCGTTCTGTCTAAAGCGAGCCCAAACGTTTCCTTAGATTTGCACTTATAGTCTAGACGTGCTTTTAATAACTAGTTGTCTACAATACTATAATCTGAATGATTACGGCATCCCCAGTTTTTATGCCTAGCTTTCCCAAGTAAATATTGACGGGTCTATAAGATTTAAAAGGAATACTGATCACAACATGATTTCCTTCCATTCTTAGGCAACCGTACCATTTCTAAAAAATAAGGGAATATTAATAGCATATATTATGGATTTATGATTACATGAGAGAGTTGTTGGGAAGAGTAAGAACCTTGTCTTGTTCTACTCGCCATAAGGTTAAATGAGTTGCACATGGGAGATATCTCAAATCTTATCATGCTTGCTTTCTCTAGTCATGATCATATACAACTCGAATCTCCAAAATAGAAATATATTTGGCTCATGTCTACGCAAAAAGAAAAAAAAAAAAATCGAAATGATAGCCGCGCATCTTCAAAAACTACAGGAAGAATATGTCAGAACGGGGAAATCGATGTCACGTGTAATTATTATCGATATAGGAACATGAGACTCTGGAAGTGCAAAGAGATTGTGAATACTTCCATTGTGTGCTTCTATAAATATATGTTATTTCTTGACCGAATCATGTAATTCCAATACTTTTCCATTATAACAAAAATATAAAACAAGAAAAAGATCGATATTGCACCACTGGACATAATTGATTGATGATTGTGTGGCACACACTAAGAAAAGACAAACATATGAACAAATGAAGAAAAGACAAACATATGAACAAATGAAGAAAATAAGAGATTACGGGCTCCCAAAGCTTCTGTATAGATTGATAAATAGATATAAAATATCCTTAGTAATCTTTATTGACATGATAATGAAATAGGATACATAGCAGGAAGGAGGCCAGGAGCCATCCAAATCAACTCTCGATCTATACAGAGCAATTTTCATATTCGTGCAGAGTTGCAAATTTTCGTATTCGTGCAGAGTAAATCTCCTGTGTCGTGTTGCATTCACATCCATTAATATGTCGTAAACACTGTATAACACGGAAAAAGAAAGAAAGAAAGAAAGAACAGGTGATTCTAGTAAGAAGCACATACACTAAAAAAAATTGTATTCACCATCTATGTCGTTTGGAAACATTTGCAAAAATCCTCATAATCCACCTGCATCACCCTCCCGTCGAAAATCCCCTTCTCGATCCGAATCTTTGCACAGAACTTGTCGGCATTCACCGACACCTGCAGCCTCGCATTCGATCCTCTGTACGCCCCATTGACGATCCTCACGGCCCCTCCGATCTGCGGAATCACCGTCTCCATCTCGTCCTGATCAACCCTCCGCACGTGCTTACTCTCCAACATCTGGATCTCCCCGACGTACTTATCGATCACCTTGAGCACAACCCCTTTCTGCTTACAGTACCCCTTCTTCTCCGCCGACGTCCTGCTCGTCACCTTCACCACAACCCCCTCGCACAGCCAGCAGCCCTTCCGGTTGCTCCTCTCCTCCTCCGCCATCAACTCGTCCAATGCCGATGTGCTGGAACTAGCAGTGCTCTTCCTCCTCTTCGCGTCCTTTTCGATCTTGCCGGCCTCCTCGAGCTCCAATTTCGGGAGGGGCGGTTTCTCGGTATCAGCGTTAACCGGCTGGAGCGCAAAGGCTACTACTTTTTCAATCCTAGAGTTATCAGGGTTAGGGTTTGGATACGGAGGGGGGGGGGGGGGGGGGGGGGGGGGTGTTGTTCTGGAGGAGTTCGCGTTCGATCTGCGGGGCGATGGCGCGCTCCTGCTTCTCCTCGTCGGCGAGGTCGGACCTGGTCCGCTCGTTCTTGAGCGCGGCCTCGGAGTCGCGGTCGATGTAGGTGACGAACCACCCCTTCGGGGTCTCGTCGACCTTGCACTTCCCGGTGCGGCCGAGGTGCTTGACGAACTCGGCGAGGGTGGCCCACTGGGTGGAGTTCATGTGTGTTGTATACTGCCGTTGCTAGCAAAAACCAGGTCTCTTATTTTTCCATTCATTGTCCATTACTTTGCCAACGGTAATCTTCTTTATGGCTGGTAATTAATGGCCATGCTTATTAGCCTTTAAATTCTTCTAGGGTCTGCTTGTATCATGGAAAAATAAAAAAAGTGGGGTTAAATAAGATGTAGTTAAGTGAGAGAAGGAGAGTCAATATATATATATATATATATATATATTTGTTTTAATTTGAAGAATAGTTAAGTGGGGTGTGATTAATAACTTTTACTTAGTTTGGAGGTTTTGAGTGTAGAAAAGAATTAAATAAGATATATTTATAATTTTTTAAACAAAATTTTTCACTTTTTTTCTCGTTAATTTTCTAATTTTTGAGGTTAAAAAAATGAACAAAAGAGGGTTAAACAAATCCCTACTTAACCCTCTGTTACTCTCACTCTTAAAACTCCACCCTCAAACCAAGCATAATTTTTTTTTCTGTCACTTAACTCTCTTAACCTTCAATCCAGACAGACCCTAATGGCCAGTCTCTTTAGTGATTAATAACGGTAATTTAAAATGGCCTATTGATTGTTGCTTTTGGTGGGTGTCTATATATCCACACATCTTTTTCTCCTTGAAAAAATATAGAGCGGTTGCAAATTTTTCACCAACACCTAGCTAGTCTCATATCTATCTCCTCTGCCTATAGATCTTTCACAAGTGAATGATCGACTCTCATTCCTCCTTTCTTTCATCAAATTCTATTCTATCAAATCCTCAATTTTATTTTTCTGGATAAAGCTAAGTTCGGGTCATTCTTTCGAAGTCATGTGCGATGACGGAAAGCCGATAGGAATGAGGTTTTACCACTAGCAGAATCCGAGAGAATGTCTGCACATAGACCTCGAATAAACTCTTAGGACAGTACTTCGTGCGCGACTTCCTCGTAGATCGGTAAATCTAACTCATTGTTATTTTTGTTTTCATAAATCGAAGCTAATATTTTTCAATAATTTAAGAGTTTATTCTTACGTTTTAATTGCATTCAGATTTGTATTAGTACGTCGATTATTCTTCTGATTTACATTCAGATTATTCTTACGATTTAGTGCATCGACTCGGACGCTAATACTCGGAGCTGTTGTTACAATCTTTACCTACATTAGTAGTCCGAGTACTTATAGTAAAAAGAGGTTATACTCTCAAAGAACTGGAACGAATGCATCAATTGTTCCAAGGCTTAATCATGCGCAGTTGGAATGTTAACATCACAGAGGTGTGGTGACCAGCTACAAATGGAACACGTTGATTTATTTCTGATGTCATGTCTTTGAAATGTCACTGACAAGCTCCAGAAGTTGATTCATTATCACGTAAGTTGTTGTACTTAAGCGGATTGTGGTCAGTATATATATATTTTTTTTTTTCCTTTACAATAAGCATGACATGTTAGGCTCTTGTCTGCCATCTTGCTTAACAAAACTTATTCATGCATCTATGTTCCAGTTATGTTTACTTCTGTATTATCCGCCTTGTGCAATTTTGGAGTCTTGGTTGCATAGTATTAGATAATCTCATGATTGATTAATCATGACAAACATAAGATTTGTTTGAGTATATCGTGTTTAATGTTTTATACTTTTACTTCACCAATAATATCATTCTAACACTTACATGGGTATGATTAATTTGATATAACCTGAAACTTGACAGGGAATGAACATTCCCAAACAAATTAACATGATGCACATTTTATGTAAAAGTACAATTACATAGTTTTGTTTGGAAGGAATCTTCACTGTATTTTGCATCCTAGTAAAATCTTAAAGACAAAATGGATATGTGACTTTTTAATTGTTATATTTGTGAATCCGTAAGTTTTTCTAAAATCTCGCTAAGTAGTTAGACAGTTTGCTTCACTAAAATGGCTTCTAATAACGGAAAGACAGCTCCTAATGAAATATTTCTTGTAGAATTCTATAAGTATGGTCACTTTGAAAATCCTTCTAAAGAATAGAAATGATAAGAAACTATTTGTATAATTATTATTCTTATTCATGTTATGGCAATACAAATGAAATAAATGCATTGTGACTAATTTAGATTTGTTGAGAAAAAGAAGAAGAAAAGTTCAACAAAATTTAGAGATCTTGCCAATTCTAATTTAAACACAGTGTTGCTGCTAAGATAAGAAAAATAAAATTTGAAATTCAAATAGTGTACTACTGCTGCTCAAAGTAGTAGATAATATATTGCTTCCAGTCTTATTATATTCTGGTTAATCATGATAGTGTTCATACAATAGTTTTTTGTTAACATGGTGTAACAAATAATCTTAATAGAAACCCCAAAAGGAAAAAAGTTTGTGACAGAAGTCTCATTCTGTTTGTTATTTTTCTGTTTATAAATATTTGATTCATTAGAAAATGTTTAAATTTTTTGTTAAATATTGTTTGTTACAAATATCTAAATGTTATGAATTAGAATATATTCTATTAGTTTACAGTTGTATAACAGTTTTAAAATTGGTATGGATCCAATTTTTTAAAAGTTGTAAAAATCCTTCCTGTTATTAATTGTTAACAAAATTCTTTGACATAGAAATAGTTACTTGCTGGTAACATTTTTTTTAAAAAGTTGATAAGAAATATTACATAAGAATACTTGTTGCTTATAGTCAAATATTCTTTCTTGCTGCTTGTTAACAAAAATTGTTATACTAGCTGATTAAATATTCATTGTCTTTGCATACCAAACAAAGACTACTACACTTATGATTTTATGAATTTTATTTTTTAAATAATTTAGGTAAAAAAAAATAGTTTAAATGATATTGCAAATCCATTTAAATCTAAGTTTTAAAGTAGAGATTAATTTGGGTACAAGTCGAAAGGATTCTTCTGTCAACAATGGTGTAAAGAGCCTTAAGCGACACGGTACTTAAGTGTCTTCGGACCACCACTAGCTAAGAACCGCCCCCTACAGCTAACCAAACTTGATCAAAACTTGATAGACTAAAGATTTGTTAAGGTTGATTAGCTAAAATTATTTAAACTATTATTCTGGCTATATAGACTGTCCTATTGATTCAATACACTATTCTTGCAGTACTTTAGACAGTCATATTTGTAAATATGACTGGTAAAGATAAATCATCTAGTGCCAAACCTATTAAGTTCATTGGCTCCATCTTCAAGAGATAGCAAAGTCAGATGGGTTTTTGGCTCACTACCCTGTTGCTTATATCAGCAATTGATGGAATCACACATATGTTAAATGATTCTAATCATACCAATAATTATGATGACACTAAGTCTGATCTAAATGCTTTATCTGAGTCATTATATGAATTATTCTTTAAATATAAAAATGCTATAGAACCATGTTGTACATTGGAAGGAGTATGAGGGTTCAATTGTGAAACAAGTTAGATACTCATAAGATGACAGGTCCATGTGACAAACTATCATAGCTAGACTCTGAAACGGTAATTTTAAACATTGCTTGTGCTGAAGCCGAATAGCTCAGACATTTTTATTATGTATATACAAATTTATGTACCTGTCATTTATTTTTTAAATAAATTATGATAATCAATTTGCTTTAAAAACTACTAAGCCTGTTTTTGTGAGTTCTAAGATGAACAGGTACATGCAGCTGCACATCAAGTCTTAAAGAGCCTAAAAGCAAAAATATGGTTCTTGACTATAAAAGTCATAAAAGAACGTTACAGATCTCTTGACGAAGAGTTTGTTTACTATTGACAAAGAGTCTGTCTAAAAAATTAATCGTAGAATTATCGAGGGGGGTGGGGTTAATCCCATAAGTAAGTCACCAGCAGTGACAACACAACCGAGTCTGACTGGAGATCCCAAGTGTAAACACCCGGATTTTTAGAAATGTAAATATAAATTTTTGGGATTTTTCTGTGATTTTTAATTATTTAAAATAAATGTTCTTCAGGGATAAATATTTTTGTGAATTAAATTAAATATTAAAATATTGTAAAAACTATATTTTTGAGTGTAAAATAAATAATTGGATATAGTGTAATATTTTTGGAATTTATTGGGCTCAAAAACTATTTTTAAACCGCTAAAAATATCGTTTTTAAATAAACCAGACTAAACCAACATAAACCAACCTGAACCGAACCAAACCAACCCAAAATAAACCAAACCTAACTGAACCCAACCCTAATGGGTCGGATCTGAACCCGACCCGAACCCGCCAACCCGACCTGTTAATACAATTCATACAGTAACTGAAGTTTTCAATTCCCCCGACCCGTCGACTCCCCGCCGCCGGGACTCTGACCGCCACCCGTTCGCCTCCCCGCCGTTCACCCGCCGTCGCGACCCCTCCATTCGCCTCCCCTACCTGTCGGCCGCCGCCCCCGACCCTTCGGTCCACCTTCTCAACCGCCGGCTCACCCCCTATAAAACCCGACGAACCCCCACCGCCATCACCACCGACTTCACCCCACTCGACCCCGAGCCTCCGGCGACGACCCAGAGCTCCCCACTGCCACCTCGACGACGGTGACGATGACATTCGCCGGCCACCACGACCCACCAAGCAGCCACAGCAGTCGCCGCCGACCGGCCGAGCACCGCCGCCCCGCCACTGTGCACGCACAGTACAGTCGATTCTGACCCCCTGTTCCGATGAGTTTTTCTTCCTCCTCATCGCATCGACTCTCGAACGGCCTATTGCGACATATTCGCTGTGTGATCCTCTCGAACCCTGTGCAATTAGATTGGGATATTGTGTCCTGTGTCGGTCGCAAACCGCGACGCAAAAACAGAAAAAATAATCCAAGTTCATGGCCGTTTTACGTCCAACCTAGTTAATGTTTTCAAAATTAACTTGAACAGTAAATTAGACAATATAACCAAGTTTTAAACCCTGTAATTAGTTTATTTTATTGTGTTGTAAGTTGTGTTTTATTCGCGGGTAAAGTTGACCAAAAACTTGGTTTTCAAAATCTAAATTTTTTTCAAACTGGGTGCGTCCAGCTAAACGAGGTAACTTCATCGTGTGCGAATTGCACCGTAAGGGGCGTATCGTCAATGCGGACGTGTAAAATTTTAGGAAAGTTGATTTGGATGTGCATGCATACCGAAATTAACGCGAATTCGTCGAAATTGTCCTTTATCGGACATGTTCTGAAACTCGTTGTAATTTCGTGTGTGCTTGTCGTTTCGCAACGAAACTTGCGCCATCGAATTTTTAGTATTACGCTGGTCCTGTGACCCAAGTTTGGTTCGATTCTGAGAACGTTAACAAATTTCGTATCGTGGGCCCCACGACTCCACTTGACAGACGATTTTGTGATCGGCTCATCGGAATCCAGTTCTGGATATTCCATTGGGTTCATATCGTCGTTCTGGACTCATAGACACTAAGTTTGATGAATTTGGAGAACTTTGTCTCTGACACGTTTTTCGGTACGAAGTGGGCCACATGTGGACCCCGCTTTGACCAGAAACTGTCAATTTTGTCCATGTGTCCAAATTGGACTTATGGGTAGATTGGACTTATGGATAGGCAATCCTAGATATTTTATATCTTCTGAGAGTGATGGTATGCATTTTTATTGATTTTTTTATTTCATGAAAAAACTTTCAACGTACATTTTGATTCTATTTTTTACAGCTTATCAGAAAAAAATTATTGGATGCACAATTTTATAAAACTTTGTTTTGTGTATGGAATCATTTTCGTTCCTCTTTCTTTTTTTTGGCTCTTGATAAGGGCACTACAAAATTTACTCGGGGCAGTCCAAATTTTATCATTGATAATTACAAGTTTGTCATTCCCAAAATTCACTCGAGACTGTCCACTCTTGATTTTTTTATAATCAGGACTGTCAAAATTTTGACAGTCCTAAAAGTATATGTTAATTTTTTAGGACTGTCAAAATTTTGACAATCCTTCCAATTGGTAGGACTGTCAAAAGTTTGACAGTCCTAAAAATATATGTTAAATTTTAAAATTTGACAGTCCTTCCAATTGGTAGGACTGTCAAAATTTTGTCAGTCCTTCCAATTGGTAGGACTGTCAAAATTTTGTCAGTCCTTCCAATAGTGCATCCTTCCAATTTTGACAGTCCTGATTTTTTTTACAGTCCTCCACGACGCTGGGGTGGAGGACCTGGGGGTAGCGGCGGAGGAAGGAGGGGAGGGAGGAGCGGCGGACGCCGAGGGTGCCGAGGTAGTTGAACTTGAGCTGCGCGAGGGTGGGATGGGGGCAGAGGGAGGTGGGGGTGGGTTCGGGTGGTGGATCATGCGCGGAGGCCGAAAGGGGGGACGAGACGGAGGAACGGGAGGGGAAGGAGGCGGTGGGGGAGGAGACGGAGGCGGCAACGGGACGCGGCTGTGGAGGACGGGGGAGGAGGCGGAGGCGGAGCGCTCACGCGGAGGGAGGTGAAGAGTTTGGACTAGCCTGAGTAAAATTTGGACTAACCTGAGTAAAAAAAAATTCATAACTGAGCTAGTTCCAATACTGGACTAATCCTGAGTGAATATTGTAGTGCCCTTACCAAGAGCCTTGTTTTTTTTAGGCTATTGATAAGGGCACTACACATTTTACTCGGGGCTAGCCCATTGGAAATTTAGAAAAAATTACAAGTTTGCCATCATGAAAGTTATTCGGGGCTAGCCCACTGTTATAATCAGGACTGTCAAAATTTTGACAGTCCTACCACTTGTAAGGACTGTCAACATGTTGGCAGTCCTAAAAATTGTAAGGACTGTCAAAATTTTGACAGTCCATTACCCAAAATTACAAGTTTGGCACTCTCATAGTTGCTTGGGGCTAGCCCACACCAAAGTATAAAAGTGAAATGACTTTCTATTTTGGGCATTCCACCTAGACTTAAGAGACCCTCATTCCACCAAGCCCAAACCTAAATTTGGAAATAGGTAGTTGTGGTTGGAGGAGGATTTCACTTTGGTGATACTCCAAGGAATATTCTTCCGGTATGTCTTCGACAACCTACGATGAATAAGTTTTACAATTGTCCGAAAAAGATTTAGTTTATTTTGATTATTGTAGGAACAATGCATGAAAAAATGTTCGATGACGAAGTCGGATCGTCCAATTCAATAAATATGCACTCCGGACGTTCCGAAGAACAAGTTGGTTGTTCCGAAGCACGTACGGTACGTAAAACGACAACCCTAATTCGACGGTCACGAATTTGGACTGTAAAAATTAGACAGTCCTATATAAATATAGGATTGTCAAATAATCTACAGTCCTAAATTAATACAGGACTGTCATAAAATCGACAGTCCTATATAAAAGTAGGACTGTCATAAAATCGACAGTCCTATATAAAAGTAGGACTGTCATAATTTGGACAGTCCTATTTAAAAATAGGACTGTAAAAATAGTGACAGTCCTGGATAATTATATGAAGTTATTAATTGATATATTATTTTTTATTGGTTATAGGACCAACCTTGTTCAGATATTGTGGTACATCCTGCTGTTGGTGTTGATGTGGATGATATTTTCTCAACGGATATTGAATTTGCAAGCCATGAAGAAGCATTAGAGTGGTGCAGAGAAGTTGGGAGACGACATAACGTAGTTATTGTCATTGCAAGATCCATCCGATCTCGGCCGGGCCGAAAATATCTTGAGCTTGGATGCGAAAGAGGAGGTGTGTTTAGGGAGCATCATAAAAAAAAGGGTATTGTTGAAAAAGAAATCCCTAAGAAAAACGTAGGGACTAGAAAATGTGGTTGTCCATTGAAGGTGTTAATTGTACAAGTTGAAGATGTGAAGTGGATAATCGAAGTTAAGAATGGAAGACACAATCATCCTATTCCAGGGACACTTACGGGTCATGCCTACGTGGCACGGTTGAAGGAGGATGAGAAAAAGTTGGTTGAAGAATTGTTCCTTTCAGGAGTTGCACCGAAACAAATTTATTCTGCTGTGCGACAAAAACAAGATGGGAACAAGTCTACCATGAGGACCATCTATAATAGTTTGGCCAGAGCGAAATGCAATAGTATGAAAGGAAGAATGGCGATGCAGCAAGTATTGAAGTTGCTTGGGGAGCATCACTACGTGGAGTACCATAGAAGACATCCACAAACTGATGAACTCCTTTCATTGTTTTGGGCTCATCCTGATTGCACACACTTGGCTCGGTCCTTCGCAGACGTCTTGGTCCTTGATTGTACATATAAGACCAACAAGTTCAAGATGCCTCTTTTTCACGTTGTCGGGTTTACGTCTACGGGTAAAACATTTACAGTCGCTTTTTGTTTTATGAAGAGTGAGACAGTAGAGGATTACACATGGGCGTTGAGGAAACTACAATCCCTTTACACAGGTTACAAAGAGCCGTCTGTTTTTGTTACTGACAGAGAATATGCGTTGATAAATGCTATAGATATTGTATTTCCTCATGCGCATAGACTACTATTGTAAACACCCTAAATTTTTTCAGATTTTTAAAATCAATTTTTGGAATTAAATATGCAATTTTCAGTAATTTACATAGGGCCTGTGGTGAGTTTGTAATTTTTAATTGCCAATAAATAACATTAAAATGAATTGAAAACATGATTTTTTTGGTGTAAAATAGAAAACCGGACTTAGGGTAATTTTCTGGGATTTTATTGGGCCTCAGACCTATTTTTAAAAGCCTAAAAACTATTTTTCTAAATTAATTAATTATTTAATTAATTAATATTAATTATTATTATTATTATTATTAGGTTTTGGGCCGGCCCGGCCCAGTGGGCCGAGCCCAGTGCAGCGAGCCCAGCCCCTCCTCCTTAGCGGGTCGGGCGGGTCCGCTCACCCGGAGCCCGCCGCCCGACCCGACCCGGACCCCGGTTGTCACTACCCAATTCTAGAAAATAGGGTTATATTTTTTTTTATTTTGATAACTAGTGTATTGTATTTAATTATTTATATTTATATTTAATTAGTGCTTGTCTTATTTTTATTTTGATTGTTTTAGGGTTTTGGCTAGCCTGGACCCATGTCAGACCCTAGTGGACCCATGTCCGACCCAGCCCACACCCTTGTGAGAATTATTTTGGGGCCTAGAATTATTATTTTATTTTTAGGAGGTTAGTTGGAGAGATTTGGAGCTAGTTTGAGTGCATTTGGAACCCGGAACCCAAACCAAGTGAGAGGGGGGCATTTTGGGCATTGGAGAATTGTAAACCACCTTTATTTCTAGTGGCCGGCCCCCTACCTACCCCCATTTCCGTGTAATCACAGCAGCAGCCCCCTCCCCTTTTGTTCTTCTTCATTCCACTCTTCTTCTTCTTCTCCACTTCTTCTTTCTTCTTCCTTCTTCTCCAAGGTGAGTTCTTTCTTCCAATTTTCTTCTTTCTTCTTCTATTCCTTCTCCTTATGCTAGCCCTAACCTTGCATTTTCTCTAACCTAGGTGTGAGGAGCCTAGATCTAGTGTGGGAGTTAGATTTGGAAGCTTGGAGCTTGAGGGAGTTGATTTGGAGGGAATTTGGGACTTTGGCCTTGGGATTCCAACTCCCAAGAGGTAAAACCTAACTTTTCCCTTCCTAATTATTTTTGTGTAGTGTAATTAGTGTTGTAGAACCCTCCTAGACCCTAACCCTACCCGTAGGAGGAAGTTGGAACTAGTTTGGGTGAGTTTAGAGACTTTGACATTAGGTTTTGTGTCGAATTCGGGTGGAATCCGAATTTGGCCCAATTTTGGGTGATGCCCTAGGTTAGATGGACCTAGGTAGACGTTGTCGGGTGTCTAGAGGGTGAGTGCGTGTCTCCGTTTGGACACGGGAAGCCGTGTCGCGGAGAAACGGGCGTTTCGGGCGAAATTGGGGCTTTTCGTCGTCGCCGATTCTAAGTTTGTGTGCGTTTCCGCCACGGGCCTAGAATCGACGTGGGAGCGCATTTTCTAGGATCTAGACATCGTGTAGAGCGCGTGGGTAAATTTTGGGCCGATTCCGTGTTCGTTTGGTGTGCGTTTCAGGAGGTTTTCCGAGCCGCGCACCACGTGTTCGTCGAAATGACCGAACGGCCATTTCGACTTGGTTTCCTCGTTTCGGCTTTGTGCGCGCGTTGGGTTAGTATCGGGGAGTGTGTGCTAGAGTTTTCGGGCTATATTTTATATATTTTAGGGTGTTGGTGAGTGTCGGGGTCGTTGGGCGTGCGTAGGGCGTGTTGTTTGTGTGTTGTGTGCATTGTGTGGTGGTTGTGTATATGTGTCTATATATATATATAAATATATGTATATATTTATATGTATGTTTGTTTACGTATATATATTTATATATATATGAGTGTATTTATATCTATGTGCTTATGTGTGTATATGTCTATGTGTATATATATGTGTATATGTGTAAGTGTGCTCGTGTGTATATATATATATATTTGAATATATGTGTGTGTGTGTATATATCTTAGAATGTGTGTATTGATATATATATATATTTTGTGTGTTTATATATATATTTGTAGCTATGTGTATATATATTTATGTGTGTGTGTGTTTTAGTGTGTGAGTGTGCTAGTGTGTGTGTGTTAGAGTGTGTAGTTAAGTGTGTGTATATATATATGTATCTAGTCATATATATATAGATATATATGTATGTATATATATATATAGATAGTGATATATATATGTATATATATGGGTGTGTGTGTGTGTGTATGTATGAGAGGATAGGGGGGGGAGGACAGCAAACAGTGGCTGCAGCTGCTGCTGCACTGCAGCAGCAGCACAGCAGCAGCAGAATCAGCAGCAGCAGTAGCATAGAGGAGCTGCAGCAGCAGCTTTTTGGAGCAGCAGTAGCAGCAATGTAGGCAGCAGCAATGCGAGCACAGGCAGCAGCAGCAGCTAGCATTTCGCAGCGAGGGAGAGGGAGATAGCTAGATTAATAGATTAGATATAAGTTATATAGATAGATAGTTACAGAGATAGTTAGATATCTAATTATTTAGATAGATAGATAGATAGATAGGTAACTAGCTAGATAGCTAGATAAATAGATAGACTTAATAGATAGTTAGATAGATGGATTAATAGGTAGATAGTTAGATGGTTAGATAGAAATATATAGATAGGTGGTTATATAGATAGTTAGGTAGATAGTTTATAGAAAGATTAGATAGTTAGATGGATATCTAATTAATAGATAGGTAGTTGGATAGATAGGTATATGTATGGATAGATTGATAGATATATATGATAGATAGATAGATAGTTAGTTAGATTGATAGATACTAGATAGGTAGATAGCTAGATAATTAGATATACCTATCTAGGATATAGATATCTATATGCCTATAGTTATATATATATGTTTATGCGTAGGGTAAGGTAATGGGTAATCGGGTAAATGTGTGTGGATATCTAAATACATAGGTATATACATACTTAGATATATATAAATATGGTAGATATATATATTACCTAGCCTAGGTTAATAACTAGGTATATAATTAATAGCTAGACAGCTAGTTAGAGGGCCTTAGGGCGAAACTTCAATACCTTGAGATACCGAGGTATCTCGATACCTTGAGATATTCAAGGTATTGAGTTTCGAGCGGGGTATTTGAGCATTAGCCTAGGAAATGCTTGGGAATGATTTTTGTATGTTTATATATATATAATTACGCGTGCTAGCATAGGTTTTAGCGGGTTTAGGCGGGGTGCGTGGCCTAGGGCGAGGTATCGGATACCGAGGGTATCCCGGTATCTCGATTAGGCGAGTTTGTGAGTTTAGTAGCTTAATGAGCTCGGATTGACCTAGAATTTCAGGGGCACCCTAGTTTGACCTAGCTTTGACCATAATTGTCTCCGTTGACCGTAAAAGTCAACGTTTGACCTAGTTTTGACCTAGAGTTGACTTTTTGGACCCCGGGTTGACTTTTTGACCCGATTTTCACCGGTTTGACCCGTTCGACCTAGAATAGCCCTAGAAGCCTATTTTTAATTATTTTATATCAGTTTAAATGCTTAGAACCCTGTTTAATCCTTGTTTTTCGCATTAGGTCCTTGCGACACCGGTCCGGACCTCGATCCTCATCAGTTGCTCAGGACATCAGGCGAGTACCTACCTCTGATAGTTTCCATTTCATGATAGCGTTTATATCACCTGTTCTAGAACTGTAATACTTGATTCTGACACATTGTTACACGAGCTGGTACTAGTGGATCCCGTCATGAGGTGCTATCCCCCTTACCGTGTTCAGCGGGTACTCTATCACGTGTATTTCATCATGTGCTTCGGGTATTGATTATCATGTGCTATCATGTGCTTATTGTGCTCTCGCCTTCGTGTGCGCGAGCTATTATCATGTACGTAGCGTGTTGTGGTTGGATCCAATGGTATTAGTCTGGGAGGAGAGTAGTGAGTTGGTTATATGATCAAAGCCAAACAGTATTCATGTGTATGTCGGTTATGCAACTCACGCATAACGGAGTTATCTTAGTGTTCTTCATGTGCAACCTAAACCGATCATATAACGAACTTGTGCTCAAGGCACTTAGCTAGTATTCATGTTTCTCACCTGCAGTTACTTTTCCACTACTTGTATTGTTCTCCAGTTTATATTACAGCTATTTATTGTGCTCCAGCATATATTTATTTCCTGTGCATCTTGATTACTTTTCTATTGCTCGTCATATACACCTTACCATGCATTTGGAGTTGCTTTCAGAGTTATGTACTTCGCTCCAGTCCTGACTGGGCATATTTTTTCCAGAGGATCCTGAGGACTATTGCCCTACGTTCTACGGGCCTGGTGTTGACGACTGTTGTGACCCCGAGGAGGAGTGCGCCGAGGAGACGCCTATAGCACCCTAGTTAGCTAGGTGGGTTTCCTGGGTTTTTCCAGTGGTTGTATTTTGGATGACTGTACTTATTCTTTTGATGCTGTGATGTTGTAGCTTTTAGACTTGGACTGTATTATTTTGGATTGTCTTGCTCTCTTGGTTCTGGTTTTCCTTGTTTATATCATATCGTGCTTATTTCTTCCCCTAGATTTTGTGATTGAGATTCATATATATATTGCGTGGTTGCCCTCCTTCGGGAGAAGATTATTTGATATATATATTGCGTGGTTTTGCCCTCCTTTTGGAGAGGTCATGCCGGATTTTTCAGTGAGATATAGATAGATATGGTTGACCTAGAACGGACCTTTACAGCGTTCTACCGCCGATTCTGCGGCGTAGGCTGGACGTACCCACGGCTCATGCCCGATTTTCGGGTGCGGGTCGTGACACGTTTTTGTTGGTGGCCCATGCAGGTCTGCTTCTTAGGTTACCTGCAGTAGGATATAGGAGATAGGCTGAGAGAGAGTGTGCTCAATCACAACTAGGACCCCTCCTGATTTTTCTTGCTATCTTAATTTTCCTGAAATTGTTTCTTTTGCAATATTACTGTCCTTCATTGATGTTATCGTTTCTTGCACTGTATTGACTCCTTTTGATCTCTGTTCTCCTTGATTCCATTCCAGCACTTGCTTTATTTGATTCCGGTGCTTCCCATAGCTTTGTGTCTGTATCTTTTGCTGTTAGACACCATCTTGTTGCTGAACCTTTAGCTAGACTCTGCAAGATCACGACCGGG
This sequence comes from Iris macrosiphon, assembly GCA_036927795.1. Taxonomy (NCBI): domain Eukaryota; kingdom Viridiplantae; phylum Streptophyta; class Magnoliopsida; order Asparagales; family Iridaceae; genus Iris; species Iris macrosiphon. The sequence goes on from JAYESA010000003.1 coordinate 156,926,786, forward strand.
GGTGGTATCATCCTAGTCCGTGATGTCTGCAGAGACCGGAGAGTTACCTTGGGAGGCCGGGAGTTGAGTGTGTGCCTACTCGTAATGCCACTTCCGAGTTACGATGTTGTACTCGGGATGGATTGGTTGAGTACGCATTGTGCTAGTATAGATTGTCGTGGAGGCAGAGTTTTGTTTAGTCCGCCGGGTGAGCCAGAGTTTCAGTTTGCCAGAGGAGCAGCGGAGCAGACAGAGGGAGTCTTCTGCGGAGCCCTGGTGGTAGAGCCGAGGTCGCTACATCCACTGATAGAGGAGTATATGGATGTCTTTCCGGAGGAGTTGCCAGGGTTACCTCCGGACAGAGACGTGGAGTTCTCTATAGACTTGGTGCCAGGCGCGGAGCCGATATCCCAGCACGTCTATAGAGTCAGCAACAGTGAGCTGATAGAGTTGAAGAAGCAGGTGGATGAGCTTCAGGACAAGGGATTTATCAGATCTAGTTCTTCTCCGTGGGGTGCTCCGGTACTTTTTGTGCCGAAGAAGGATGGGTCGATACGGATGTGTATCGACTACAGGGCTCTGAACAGCCTCACAATCAAGAACAAGTATCCGCTGCCGCGTATTGATGATCTATTTGACCAGTTGAGCGGAGCGAGGGTGTTTTCCAGGATTGATCTGAGGACAGGCTACCACCAGGTGAAGGTCAGAAAGGAGGATATTCCGAAGACAGCTTTTCGGACCAGATATGGACAGTATGAGTTCTTGGTGATGCCGTTTGGGTTGACTAATGCCCCGGCAGTGTTCATGAATCTGATGAACAAGGTGTTCCATCAGCATCTGGACAGGTTTGTGGTGGTGTTTATAGATGACATCTTGGTGTATTCGAAGACCCCAGAGGAGCACGAGGAGCATCTGAGGATAGTGCTGGAGACTCTCAGGAAGGAGGAGCTTTATGGAAAGCTTTCGAAGTGTGAGTTCTTCCTTGACAAGGTTGAATTCCTTGGTCATGTGGTGACTGGAGAGGGTATCTCGGTGGATCCGAGAAAGATCGTGGCAGTTGAGGCATGGAGTGCTCCGAGTTCAGTAGCCGAGGTCAGAAGTTTCTTGGGACTGGCAGGCTACTACAGGAGATTTGTTCAGGATTTTTCCCGGATTGCAGAGCCGTTGTCCAGGCTGACCCGGAAGGACGTAGAGTTTGTTTGGTCAGAGGAGTGCCAGATCGCCTTTGATGAGCTGAAGAGGAGGTTGACGACAGCTCCAGTGTTGACGTTGCCATCAGGTTCTGGAGGATTCACTATCTATAGTGATGCATCGGGGAAGGGACTGGGTTGTGTGTTGCAGCAGAATGGGAGGGTGATTGCCTATGCTTCCAGGCAATTACGTCCTCATGAGAAGAATTACCCTACCCACGATTTGGAGTTGGCAGCGGTCATCTTTGCTCTGAAGTTGTGGAAACACTATCTATACGGAGAGCGTGTGGAGATCTTCACAGACCACAAGAGCTTGAAGTATGTGTTTACCCAAAAAGAGCTGAACATGAGGCAGAGGAGATGGTTGGAGTTGATGAAAGACTTCGACATATCATTGCAGTATCATCCAGGGAAGGCGAACGTAGTTGCGGATGCATTGAGCAGGTATCCGGTAGCTATGTGCCTGACTACAGATCGTTATCTTCTGGCAGATCTAGAGAGCTTGGGCATTGAGGTGATAGTGCCTGGAGTTGAGATGCAGATGTGGGGACTGCAGATTCAGTCAGAGTTGGTAGACCGGATCAGGGCTACACAGTTTGAGGATGAGTCCCTGAGGAGCATCAGGGAGCAGGTTCAGATGGGTTTAGCAGACGACTTCACCATTGCTGATGATGGTTCCTTGCGGCACGGTACCAGGTTGTGTGTGCCGAGTGGGTCGTTGCGCGAGGAGGTTCTCCAGGAGGCGCATCGATCCCAGTACTCTATGCATCCCGGTGCCAACAAGATGTATAGAGATCTGAGACAGCATGTATGGTGGTACGGGATGAAGCGGGAGGTAGCACGCTTCGTATCCCGATGCTTAGTGTGCCAGCAGGTGAAGGCGGAGAGGCAGAGGCCAGGAGGTTTACTCCAGCCGTTACCCATTCCAGAGTGGAAATGGGAGCATGTGACCATGGATTTTGTTTCTGGACTTCCCCGTTCTCCAGGCGGAAAAGATGCGATTTGGGTCATCGTGGACAGGTTGACCAAATCGGCCCACTTCCTACCATTCAAAGTGGGTACGTCTACAGAGAGACTAGCAGAGATGTATGTGCGCCAGATAGTCAGACTGCATGGAGTTCCAGTGAGCATAGTATCAGATCGGGACAGTCGTTTTACTTCGCATTTCTGGAGGAGTCTGCAGGCTAGCTTGGGCACCCAGCTCAAGTTTAGTAGTGCGTATCACCCACAGACAGATGGTCAGTCAGAGAGGACCATTCAGACACTTGAGGACATGCTTCGCACTTGTGTTTTGGATTTCAGAGGCTCTTGGGAGGATCACTTGCACTTGGTAGAGTTTGCTTACAACAACAGCTACCAAGCCAGTATCGAGATGTCACCTTTTGAGGCGTTGTATGGACGGAGGTGTCGCACTCCGTTGTCATGGGATGATGTAGGTGAGAGAGCTTTGCTTGGCCTGGAGATGGTGGTTGATGCAGCGGAGAAGGTCAAGCTCATTAGAGATAGACTTCGGGTGGCGCAGGACAGGCAGCGGCATTGGGCCGATAGCCACCGGAGACCTTTGGAGTTCGAGGTATAGCTTAGAATCTAGATTTTGTTTTTGTGTTTGCTTGTGATTGCTTGTTTTAGACTAAGTGCAGAGACCTTGTTTGTGCTAGGTTGGAGATCTGGTGTTCCTGAGGATTTCTCCGACGCGGGGCACTATTCGCTTCGGTGGAGGCGGGAAGCTTAGCCCACGTTTCGTCGGACCCTTCCGTGTTCTTGAGAGGGTCGGCGCCGTGGCGTATAGGCTTGAGTTGCCGCCTACGCTGGAGGGAGTTCATGATGTGTTCCACGTGTCGCAGTTGAGACGGTACGTGGCGGATCCCAGTCACGTATTGGATCACTCGGAGATCGCAGTGGGCCCTACTCTTAGCTATCCAGAGCAGCCGGTGGAGATTCTGGATCGGCGAGAGAAGGTGTTGAGGAACCAGACTATTCCCTTGGTTCGCGTCGCATGGAGGCATCACTCTCCAGGGGAGTCGACCTGGGAGAGGGAGGATGAAATGCGCGAGCGATACCCCTATCTCTTCGAGGACGAAATTATTTTAAGGAGGGTAGACTTGTCACTACCCAATTCTAGAAAATAGGGTTATATTTTTTTTTATTTTGATAACTAGTGTATTGTATTTAATTATTTATATTTATATTTAATTAGTGCTTGTCTTATTTTTATTTTGATTGTTTTAGGGTTTTGGCTAGCCTGGACCCATGTCAGACCCTAGTGGACCCATGTCCGACCCAGCCCACACCCTTGTGAGAATTATTTTGGGGCCTAGAATTATTATTTTATTTTTAGGAGGTTAGTTGGAGAGATTTGGAGCTAGTTTGAGTGCATTTGGAACCCGGAACCCAAACCAAGTGAGAGGGGGGCATTTTGGGCATTGGAGAATTGTAAACCACCTTTATTTCTAGTGGCCGGCCCCCTACCTACCCCCATTTCCGTGTAATCACAGCAGCAGCCCCCTCCCCTTTTGTTCTTCTTCATTCCACTCTTCTTCTTCTTCTCCACTTCTTCTTTCTTCTTCCTTCTTCTCCAAGGTGAGTTCTTTCTTCCAATTTTCTTCTTTCTTCTTCTATTCCTTCTCCTTATGCTAGCCCTAACCTTGCATTTTCTCTAACCTAGGTGTGAGGAGCCTAGATCTAGTGTGGGAGTTAGATTTGGAAGCTTGGAGCTTGAGGGAGTTGATTTGGAGGGAATTTGGGACTTTGGCCTTGGGATTCCAACTCCCAAGAGGTAAAACCTAACTTTTCCCTTCCTAATTATTTTTGTGTAGTGTAATTAGTGTTGTAGAACCCTCCTAGACCCTAACCCTACCCGTAGGAGGAAGTTGGAACTAGTTTGGGTGAGTTTAGAGACTTTGACATTAGGTTTTGTGTCGAATTCGGGTGGAATCCGAATTTGGCCCAATTTTGGGTGATGCCCTAGGTTAGATGGACCTAGGTAGACGTTGTCGGGTGTCTAGAGGGTGAGTGCGTGTCTCCGTTTGGACACGGGAAGCCGTGTCGCGGAGAAACGGGCGTTTCGGGCGAAATTGGGGCTTTTCGTCGTCGCCGATTCTAAGTTTGTGTGCGTTTCCGCCACGGGCCTAGAATCGACGTGGGAGCACATTTTCTAGGATCTAGACATCGTGTAGAGCGCGTGGGTAAATTTTGGGCCGATTCCGTGTTCGTTTGGTGTGCGTTTCAGGAGGTTTTCCGAGCCGCGCACCACGTGTTCGTCGAAATGACCGAACGGCCATTTCGATTTGGTTTCCTCGTTTCGGCTTTGTGCGCGCGTTGGGTTAGTATCGGGGAGTGTGTGCTAGAGTTTTCGGGCTATATTTTATATATTTTAGGGTGTTGGTGAGTGTCGGGGTCGTTGGGCGTGCGTAGGGCGTGTTGTTTGTGTGTTGTGTGCATTGTGTGGTGGTTGTGTATATGTGTCTATATATATATATAAATATATGTATATATTTATATGTATGTTTGTTTACGTATATATATTTATATATATATGAGTGTATTTATATCTATGTGCTTATGTGTGTATATGTCTATGTGTATATATATGTGTATATGTGTAAGTGTGCTCGTGTGTATATATATATATATTTGAATATATGTGTGTGTGTGTATATATCTTAGAATGTGTGTATTGATATATATATATATTTTGTGTGTTTATATATATATTTGTAGCTATGTGTATATATATTTATGTGTGTGTGTGTTTTAGTGTGTGAGTGTGCTAGTGTGTGTGTGTTAGAGTGTGTAGTTAAGTGTGTGTATATATATATGTATCTAGTCATATATATATAGATATATATGTATGTATATATATATATAGATAGTGATATATATATGTATATATATGGGTGTGTGTGTGTGTGTATGTGTGAGAGGATAGGGGGGGGAGGACAGCAAACAGTGGCTGCAGCTGCTGCTGCACTGCAGCAGCAGCACAGCAGCAGCAGAATCAGCAGCAGCAGTAGCATAGAGGAGCTGCAGCAGCAGCTTTTTGGAGCAGCAGTAGCAGCAATGTAGGCAGCAGCAATGCGAGCACAGGCAGCAGCAGCAGCTAGCATTTCGCAGCGAGGGAGAGGGAGATAGCTAGATTAATAGATTAGATATAAGTTATATAGATAGATAGTTACAGAGATAGTTAGATATCTAATTATTTAGATAGATAGATAGATAGATAGGTAACTAGCTAGATAGCTAGATAAATAGATAGACTTAATAGATAGTTAGATAGATGGATTAATAGGTAGATAGTTAGATGGTTAGATAGAAATATATAGATAGGTGGTTATATAGATAGTTAGGTAGATAGTTTATAGAAAGATTAGATAGTTAGATGGATATCTAATTAATAGATAGGTAGTTGGATAGATAGGTATATGTATGGATAGATTGATAGATATATATGATAGATAGATAGATAGTTAGTTAGATTGATAGATACTAGATAGGTAGATAGCTAGATAATTAGATATACCTATCTAGGATATAGATATCTATATGCCTATAGTTATATATATATGTTTATGCGTAGGGTAAGGTAATGGGTAATCGGGTAAATGTGTGTGGATATCTAAATACATAGGTATATACATACTTAGATATATATAAATATGGTAGATATATATATTACCTAGCCTAGGTTAATAACTAGGTATATAATTAATAGCTAGACAGCTAGTTAGAGGGCCTTAGGGCGAAACTTCAATACCTTGAGATACCGAGGTATCTCGATACCTTGAGATATTCAAGGTATTGAGTTTCGAGCGGGGTATTTGAGCATTAGCCTAGGAAATGCTTGGGAATGATTTTTGTATGTTTATATATATATAATTACGCGTGCTAGCATAGGTTTTAGCGGGTTTAGGCGGGGTGCGTGGCCTAGGGCGAGGTATCGGATACCGAGGGTATCCCGGTATCTCGATTAGGCGAGTTTGTGAGTTTAGTAGCTTAATGAGCTCGGATTGACCTAGAATTTCAGGGGCACCCTAGTTTGACCTAGCTTTGACCATAATTGTCTCCGTTGACCGTAAAAGTCAACGTTTGACCTAGTTTTGACCTAGAGTTAACTTTTTGGACCCCGGGTTGACTTTTTGACCCGATTTTCACCGGTTTGACCCGTTCGACCTAGAATAGCCCTAGAAGCCTATTTTTAATTATTTTATATCAGTTTAAATGCTTAGAACCCTGTTTAATCCTTGTTTTTCGCATTAGGTCCTTGCGACACCGGTCCGGACCTCGATCCTCATCAGTTGCTCAGGACATCAGGCGAGTACCTACCTCTGATAGTTTCCATTTCATGATAGCGTTTATATCACCTGTTCTAGAACTGTAATACTTGATTCTGACACATTGTTACACGAGCTGGTACTAGTGGATCCCGTCATGAGGTGCTATCCCCCTTACCGTGTTCAGCGGGTACTCTATCACGTGTATTTCATCATGTGCTTCGGGTATTGATTATCATGTGCTATCATGTGCTTATTGTGCTCTCGCCTTCGTGTGCGCGAGCTATTATCATGTACGTAGCGTGTTGTGGTTGGATCCAATGGTATTAGTGGGGGAGGGGAGTAGTGAGTTGGTTATATGATCAAAGCCAAACAGTATTCATGTGTATGTCGGTTATGCAACTCACGCATAACGGAGTTATCTTAGTGTTCTTCATGTGCAACCTAAACCGATCATATAACGAACTTGTGCTCAAGGCACTTAGCTAGTATTCATGTTTCTCACCTGCAGTTACTTTTTCACTACTTGTATTGTTCTCCAGTTTATATTACAGCTATTTATTGTGCTCCAGCATATATTTATTTCCTGTGCATCTTGATTACTTTTCTATTGCTCGTCATATACACCTTACCATGCATTTGGAGTTGCTTTCAGAGTTATGTACTTCGCTCCAGTCCTGACTGGGCATATTTTTTCCAGAGGATCCTGAGGACTATTGCCCTACGTTCTACGGGCCTGGTGTTGACGACTGTTGTGACCCCGAGGAGGAGTGCGCCGAGGAGACGCCTATAGCACCCTAGTTAGCTAGGTGGGTTTCCTGGGTTTTTCCAGTGGTTGTATTTTGGATGACTGTACTTATTCTTTTGATGCTGTGATGTTGTAGCTTTTAGACTTGGACTGTATTATTTTGGATTGTCTTGCTCTCTTGGTTCTGGTTTTCCTTGTTTATATCATATCGTGCTTATTTCTTCCCCTAGATTTTGTGATTGAGATTCATATATATATTGCGTGGTTGCCCTCCTTCGGGAGAAGATTATTTGATATATATATTGCGTGGTTTTGCCCTCCTTTTGGAGAGGTCATGCCGGATTTTTCAGTGAGATATAGATAGATATGGTTGACCTAGAACGGACCTTTACAGCGTTCTACCGCCGATTCTGCGGCGTAGGCTGGACGTACCCACGGCTCATGCCCGATTTTCGGGTGCGGGTCGTGACACCGGTCACCCCTGTCACCCTCTCCCACGACCCGCCGAGAAACCCGCCGCCGCCTTCGCCGGAGGGGATCACCCCCACGTCGCCTCCCCCTCCGACCTCTCCGCCACGTCGCCCCCGGCCTTCCCCGCCCGAAACCCCTATAAATTCTCCCATCTCCGCCCTTGTTCTCCCCCCAAACCGAAACCCTAGATCTACCCCGACTCCGGCAGCCCGTCCGGCGACCTCCACCTCCCTCAGCCACCTGCGACGACCTCCCCCAGGCGAACCACCTCCTCCTCTCCCCTTCCTCCTCCTCCCCAGGCGGCCAGACCCCCGAGCCCTCCTCCCCGCTGCTGTCTCCCCTCCGCCGGAGCCGCAGCCACCGCCCAGCCCTCGCCGGAGCCGCCGCAGCCCTGGCCCGACCTCGCCGACCGACGGCGTACCCTCCAGCAGCACCGGACACGCCACGGACACGGCCCAGACGTGGATACGAGCCCGGACACGCCGCGGACACAGCACAGGACACGACGCGATTCGGACTCGAAAGCCTGATTTCTCGGTCCCCTTCAGGTACTCGTATCTTGCAACCCTGATCTCCGTTTTCGATTCCGTCAATTCCTACGCGAAGCCTGTATGACCCTCTCGGTGCCCGGACAAACCGCTCGGGGCATCGCGTCCTGTGGTGATCGCACACCGCGATCCAAAAACAGGAAAAACCAGACCCTGTTTCACCCCGGAACCGAGTACGCCCCGCCAAACGGGACGACTTGGTCGCGCACGGTCTTCACAGATACGTGCGCCTCGTCGATACGGACGTGTGGGTTTTCGCGGAAGCTGATTCGGGTGTGCGTGCACCCCGGAATCAACGCGTATCCGCGGACATCGCCCCGTATCCGCCCTTTCTGCAATTCGACCTAACTTCGTGCACACACGTCAGATCGAGACGAAACTTGCGCCATCGGACTCGTAGCGATACGCTGGTCCTGTGGGTCAAGTTTGGTTCGATTCTGAGAACGTTGACGAAATCGCGTGTCGTGGGCCCCATAGGCCCCGCTCGACGGGCGATTTCGTGATCGGCTCATCGGAATTCAAATCTGAAAGTTCCGTTGGGTTCGTATCAGCGTTCCTGATCTGTTGACACTAAGTTTGGTGAATTTGGAGACCGTTGACCCGGACACGTTTTTCGGTGCAAAGCGGGCCCACCGGCGGACCCCGTTTTGGCCCGAAACTGCCGTTTTTGTCCTTGTCTCCAAATTGGACCCAAGGACAGGCGATCCTAGCTGTTTGACACCTTCTGAGCGCAATGGTACTGTTTATTTCAGTTTTCGGAGACATCTCTGGAAATTTCGAAACCAGGACCTTAGTGGAATCCAAACTCCAGGCAAGTGCACCTTGCCAAACTTGCAGTCATTATTTTCATATTTTCTGAATAAATACTCTGCTGGATGTTTTGTGTAAATTCATATAAACTGTTTTAAACTGCTTAAACCTAGGGAACGTATGACGTACCTAGTGTCCGATCATAGTCGGGTACCGACACCGTACGCGGTGTTGGGTTCGTCATTTAGAGATGGATTTACGATCCCCTTACTCATGTACTTGACCTATCAAGTACCCTAAAACCCAGGACACCTGACACTATCATGAACAGAATCTTCCTGAGTTATTCGTGGTGATTCTGTATAGGATACAGGACTTGACAGAGTTATTTTATTTAGACATTATGACTTGTTGCATTAGTTATAATCCCGCTGACATGGACATGAGACGTTATGGTCATGGCTTGCGTGATTACATTGGGTGGGGAGAGACACACAGGCTACAGGCTGTTCTATATATATATCTACTATTAGTGTGAGGTCGTAGACTCTCCAGCAGAGCTAGACCCTTTACTTGTTATTACTGCTACCGGCTCCCCGACACAGAGCTTGTAGCAGTCTCAGCCTGAGTACTAGTGTTGCTCTCATTTGCATATCACATAGATGGTTAGTTACTTAGTTTACCCTGCTGTTTCATTTACTTATTGCACTGCTTATTCATTTGGCTTGTTTTATCTTGTGCCTTGCTTGTCCACTGAGGACCTGGATTTGGATGATGTCCCCAGGTTTAGCTGAGGAGCAGTATCCCGAGGTATACGGGACAGGTGCTGAAGCTATTGCTGGAGCTGAACAGAACACAGAAGACGAGGTGACTGCCGAGGACTTCTCCTGAGTGCTTGTTCCAGTACTCAGTATTTTATTTCATGTTTATTTCCTTGTTCCTGGCCTATAGAGCCAGTTTATTTCAGACTTAAGTCGGATTGTTTCTCCGACTGATTTGCTGTGATTGTTATTGCTACTCATTTCCATTTCATTATGCAGTTTATTTCTTTATCTTTATGGATGAGATTAGTGTGGCTTGTTAGTAGACCTTATTTACAGCTTAAGTACGCCCTGATGGCTCCATTCAATTGGGTTATCCATCGGTGCGTGCTGCTGGCCGTTGCCACGCATCTCCAGTCCCTCGGCATTTTGGGACTGGGGCGTGACATGGTTTTTGTGGTGGCCCATGCAGGTCGTAACTAAATTGTTCGGTTTCAACTTAGGGACCGGACAGGCCTGCAATAAGATAGGTTTAGGATCTCATCCAGTGATTGAATCATTTTTGAACTCTATGTCGAATTCAATTTAATTGCTTGAACTGCATCCTGTTTGATTCCTCTGTGCGTTCTCATTGTTTCCTTTTGATGCAGATTAATGGATCCCAGAAGTGGTGACGAGACTCCCTTGGGTACACCACCTGAAGCGGGGGTTACTCGTGAAGCTGGAACGACGCCAGATACCAGAGGACAATCCTCTCAGAGCAATCAAACTGGCCAGCCAAGTTCCAGATTCAGGCGTGATGACATCCCGCCTCCTCCCCAGTTCCCTCCTACGATGCCTGTCTTTCCCCCAGGACAGGCAATGGACGGCCAGCAAATGTTCCAGATGTTCTACGCAATGATGCAGGCCCAACAGCAGATCCAACAGGAGGCCCAGCGTAGAGAGGCCGAGAACCTAAGGAACAGCCTGGTCGCAGCATTGGAACATGCAAATCCACCAAATAGGCGGCCAGCGACGGGATCCATCACGGATTTCCGCCAACTTAAGCCCCGTACCTTCTCGGGCAAGGAAGGACCAACTGAAGTACATGAATGGCTTACAAACATACAACATCAGTTGGAGGCCGCTGAACTACCAAGGGACAAATGGATGACTGCCGTCAGGATGCAACTGACGGACAACGCACATCATTGGTGGCTGTCCGAAGAAAGAAGGCTCGGACATGATCAGGTTACCTGGGAGGAGTTCTCCAGACTCTTCCAGGAAATGTACATCCCTGCTGTGGCTCGACGAGAACTCCGAGACAGATTCAACCGCCTGATCCAGGGCAACATGACGGTGGAGGAATACAACGCCGAATTCATTCGCTTGAGCCGCTTCGCCCCTTCTCTAATTCCTACCGAAGAGGAGAAGGCGGAGAAGTTCTTTGATGGGCTCAGGTTCGAGCTTCAGAAGTTAATCGGATCGGTCGCGCCCACCTCTTACACCGACGTCCTAGCTGCAACACGTCGGCTGGAGCGCGTTACTCGAAGGGAATCAAGCCTGAAACGTCCCTTCTCCTCTGCACCTTCCAAGTCATCACCAGGAGAATCTGCTAAACGGCCCCAGAAGAGCCCACCTCCAAGAGCAGCTACTAAGAACCTGCCTACTTGCCATTACTGCAGCAAGGTGGGACATATTGAGAAAGAATGTAGACGCAAGCTGGGGCTCTGCCTGGTTTGCGGATCTGGACAACACTTCTCCAAGGACTGCACGGAACGTCGAGAGGGAGTTCCGAACCGACCAGCTCCACCTGCAGCTCTACCAGCTGGGGGAGCAACTCAGACAGGGCCTGGAGGAGCCAGGCCACCTCTACCACCTCAGGCAGCAATGTTCCAGCAAGCTCGTCAGCAAAGGGGTCCCGCTCAGGGACGAGGTCAGGCATATGCACTAGCAGTCACTGAGGAAGCTACTGCAGGCGAAGAGATAGCAGGTACCATATTAGTAGCTTCAATTCCTGCTGTAGCATTATTTGATTCTGGGGCTTCGCATTCATTTATTGCTGCTAGTTTCGTAGCTACACATAGAATAGCTACCGCACCTCTCTCGAAGATGAAGAGAATCCTAACTGGAGGTGGAATTATCCCGGTTAGTGATACTTGTAGATCATGTTCGGTAGTAGTCTGTGGCCGAGAGATGCGAGCCCAATTCCTGATCTTTTCTATGCCTGATTACGATGTTGTACTTGGTATGGACTGGTTAAGTCAGTACCATGCGACACTGGATTGCCGGCTTGGAAAAGTGATATTTAGACCCCCTAGCCAACCCGAGTTTGAATTTCTTCGAGGAGCTGTAGAACAAGGGGTCCAGCCAACTCTTAGGGTATTGACTGTAGAAGAAGATTCAGGATACCCTAGAGTCATATCGGAATTTGTGGATGTATTTCCCGACGACCTTCCAGGTTTACCACCTGATCGGGAGATAGAATTCACGATAGACCTAACTCCAGGAGCCGAACCTATCACTTCATCGGTATATCGGCTAGCACCTAAGGAGTTAGTGGAGCTGAAAACCCAAGTTGACGACCTTCTGGAGAAAGGATTTATCCGGCCCAGTGTTTCGCCATGGGGAGCACCTATACTCTTTGTACCCAAGAAGGACGGAACTGTGCGGTTGTGCATTGATTACAGAGCCCTTAATGCTGTAACTATCAAGAACCGGTACCCTCTGCCCCGCATTGATGACTTGTTTGACCAGTTAAGTGGTGCCAGGGTATTTTCTAAGATTGACCTTAGATCCGGTTATCACCAGATTAGGGTTAAGAAAGAAGATATCCCAAAGATGGCCTTCAGAACTAAGTATGGGCATTATGAGTTCCTAGTTATGCCGTTTGGTTTAACCAACGCACCTGCTGTATTTATGAGTTTGATGAACGGGGTCTTCCATCAGTACTTGGATAAGTTCGTGGTGGTGTTTATTGATGATATCCTAATCTACTCCAAGAACCACGCAGAGCACGAGGAACACCTCAGGATAGTGCTAGAAACTTTGAGAAGGGAGAAGCTATATGCCAAACTCAGCAAATGTGAGTTCTGTATGGACAAGGTGCCATTCTTAGGGCATATTATCTCGGGTGAAGGACTGTCTGTGGACCCAGAGAAGGTCACTGCTATAGAAACCTGGCCTACCCCTACCTCGGTTGCTGAAGTGAGAAGTTTTCTTGGACTTGCTGGGTATTACCGGCGGTTCGTAGAAAATTTTTCAAGGATTACAGAACCTATGACTAAGCTGACACGGAAGGATCAGGAGTTCATATGGTCGGAAGAATGTCAGAATGCCTTTGAAGAACTGAAGAGGCGCCTAACAACAGCACCAGTCTTGACTCTTCCCTCAGGGTCAGGAGGTTTTGTTGTATATAGTGATGCGTCCGGTAGTGGGCTTGGTTGTGTCTTGATGCAACACGGCAAGGTTATCGCCTATGCATCGAGGCAGCTGAAGGTCCACGAAAAGAACTATCCGACGCACGACCTGGAGCTAGCTGCAGTGATTTTTGCATTGAAGATCTGGAGACATTATCTGTATGGAGAGAAGGTTGAAATATTCACTGATCATAAGAGCTTGAAGTATGTTTATACACAGAAGGAGCTCAATATGAGGCAAAGGCGTTGGCTTGAGTTGATGGTGGACTTTGACATCGATCTGCAGTACCACCCGGGGAAAGCAAATGTTGTAGCCGACGCCCTCAGCAGAAAACCCTCAGCTTATTTCCTAACAGAGCAGCCTCAACTATTGCAAGACTTGCAAGATCTTCAGATTGAGGTTGTTCTGCCTGGACAAAAGGGTTTGCTAGCTAACCTAGAAGTGAAGTCATCGCTGGTGGAGAGAATCAAGGAAGCTTTGCCTAATGATGCCAGATTCCGAAGGCTGAAAGAGAGAACCGAAGCAGGCTTGCAAATGGGACTTCGCATCCACGAGGACGGAACATTACGGTGCGGAAATCGCCTATATGTTCCAAATGGAGAATTAAGGCAGGAGTTGATGACAGAAGCCCATAGCTCCCTCTACTCGATTCATCCAGGAGGAACCAAGATGTACCGGGACTTAAGACAATATTACTGGCGGCATGGAATGAAAAGAGAGATTGCCAGATTTGTGGCGAAATGCTTAGTCTGCCAGCAGGTGAAGGCCGAGCACCAAAGGACTGCAGGTATGTTGCAGCCACTTCCCATCCCTGAATGGAAGTGGGAGCATATTACCATAGACTTTGTCACTGGGTTTCCAAGAAGCCCTAGTGGTAAGGATGCAGTATGGGTCATCGTGGATCGGCTCACTAAGTCGGCTCACTTCTTGCCGTTCAGAGTCGGACAATCCACAGAAGTACTAGCCGACATGTATATGCGTCAGATCGTAAAATTACATGGAGTGCCGGTTAGTATCGTATCAGATCGAGACTCAAGATTTACATCTCACTTCTGGCGAAGCATGCAAGAGAGCCTCGGCACCAGGCTCAAGTTCAGTACTGCCTATCATCCTCAGACAGACGGACAGTCAGAGCGCACCATCCAGATCCTAGAAGATATGCTGCGATCTTGTATACTGGACTTCGAAGGATCTTGGGAAGATCATCTGCACTTAGTGGAGTTCTCCTACAACAACAGCTATCAGGCAAGCATTCAGATGGCACCTTTCGAGGCGTTGTACGGAAGGAAGTGCAGATCTCCGATATGCTGGAGTGACGTTGGCGAACGTCAAATACTGGGTCCAGAGTTGGTAACGGAGACAGTGGAGAAAGTAAAGCAGATTCAGAACCATCTCCGTGCAGCCCAGGATCGACAGAAGCATTGGGCCGATGTACACCGACGACCCCTGAAATTCAAGGAAGGAGAACATGTATTTTTGAGGATCTCGCCCACTAGAGGTACTATCAGATTCGGCAGCAGAGGCAAGTTGAGCCCAAGGTACATTGGGCCATTCGATATCTTGGAGCGCATTGGTGAGGTGGCTTACCGCCTTGCATTACCTCCATCTTTAGAGGGAGTGCATGACGTATTCCACGTCTCACAACTGAGGAGATATGTGACAGACCCAAGTCATATAGTTGATCACTCTGAGATCTCGGTGGGACCTAGCCTGAGATACGAAGAGCAGCCAGTGGGTATACTCGACACCAGCGAGAAGACACTGCGAGGACAGACTATCAGGCTGGTTCGAGTAGCTTGGAAACAGCACTCCCCAGGCGAATCGACCTGGGAGCGAGAAGATGTTATGCGACAGCGCTATCCGCATTTATTTGCAGAATCAGGTAACCTAAGCATTTTAATTCTGTAAAATCTTGTCTTTATAGTTTACCCTTCGATTGCGAGGACGCAATCCTCTTAAGGGGGGTAGATTGTAAACACCCTAAATTTTTTCAGATTTTTAAAATCAATTTTTGGAATTAAATATGCAATTTTCAGTAATTTACATAGGGCCTGTGGTGAGTTTGTAATTTTTAATTGCCAATAAATAACATTAAAATGAATTGAAAACATGATTTTTTGGTGTAAAATAGAAAACCGGACTTAGGGTAATTTTCTGGGATTTTATTGGGCCTCAGACCTATTTTTAAAAGCCTAAAAACTATTTTTCTAAATTAATTAATTATTTAATTAATTAATATTAATTATTATTATTATTATTATTAGGTTTTGGGCCGGCCCGGCCCAGTGGGCCGAGCCCAGTGCAGCGAGCCCAGCCCCTCCTCCTTAGCGGGTCGGGCGGGTCCGCTCACCCGGAGCCCGCCGCCCGACCCGACCCGGACCCCGGTCACCCCTGTCACCCTCTCCCACGACCCGCCGAGAAACCCGCCGCCGCCTTCGCCGGAGGGGATCACCCCCACGTCGCCTCCCCCTCCGACCTCTCCGCCACGTCGCCCCCGGCCTTCCCCGCCCGAAACCCCTATAAATTCTCCCATCTCCGCCCTTGTTCTCCCCCCAAACCGAAACGCTAGATCTACCCCGACTCCGGCAGCCCGTCCGGCGACCTCCACCTCCCTCAGCCACCTGCGACGACCTCCCCCAGGCGAACCACCTCCTCCTCTCCCCTTCCTCCTCCTCCCCAGGCGGCCAGACCCCCGAGCCCTCCTCCCCGCTGCTGTCTCCCCTCCGCCGGAGCCGCAGCCACCGCCCAGCCCTCGCCGGAGCCGCCGCAGCCCCGGCCCGACCTCGCCGACCGACGGCGTACCCTCCAGCAGCACCGGACACGCCACGGACACGGCCCAGACGTGGATACGAGCCCGGACACGCCGCGGACACAGCACAGGACACGACGCGATTCGGACTCGAAAGCCTGATTTCTCGGTCCCCTTCAGGTACTCGTATCTTGCAACCCTGATCTCCGTTTTCGATTCCGTCAATTCCTACGCGAAGCCTGTATGACCCTCTCGGTGCCCGGACAAACCGCTCGGGGCATCGCGTCCTGTGGTGATCGCACACCGCGATCCAAAAACAGGAAAAACCAGACCCTGTTTCACCCCGGAACCGAGTACGCCCCGCCAAACGGGACGACTTGGTCGCGCACGGTCTTCACAGATACGTGCGCCTCGTCGATACGGACGTGTGGGTTTTCGCGGAAGCTGATTCGGGTGTGCGTGCACCCCGGAATCAACGCGTATCCGCGGACATCGCCCCGTATCCGCCCTTTCTGCAATTCGACCTAACTTCGTGCACACACGTCAGATCGAGACGAAACTTGCGCCATCGGACTCGTAGCGATACGCTGGTCCTGTGGGTCAAGTTTGGTTCGATTCTGAGAACGTTGACGAAATCGGGTGTCGTGGGCCCCATAGGCCCCGCTCGACGGGCGATTTCGTGATCGGCTCATCGGAATTCAAATCTGAAAGTTCCGTTGGGTTCGTATCAGCGTTCCTGACCTGTTGACACTAAGTTTGGTGAATTTGGAGACCGTTGACCCGGACACGTTTTTCGGTGCAAAGCGGGCCCACCGGCGGACCCCGTTTTGGCCCGAAACTGCCGTTTTTGCCCTTGTCTCCAAATTGGACCCAAGGACAGGCGATCCTAGCTGTTTGACACCTTCTGAGCGCAATGGTACTGTTTATTTCAGCTTTCGGAGACATCTCTGGAAATTTCGAAACCAGGACCTTAGTGGAATCCAAACTCCAGGCAAGTGCACCTTGCCAAACTTGCAGTCATTATTTTCATATTTTCTGAATAAATACTCTGCTGGATGTTTTGTGTAAATTCATATAAACTGTTTTAAACTGCTTAAACCTAGGGAACGTATGACGTACCTAGTGTCCGATCATAGTCGGGTACCGACACCGTACGCGGTGTTGGGTTCGTCATTTAGAGATGGATTTACGATCCCCTTACTCTTGTACTTGACCTATCAAGTACCCTAAAACCCAGGACACCTGACACTATCATGAACAGAATCTTCCTGAGTTATTCGTGGTGATTCTGTATAGGATACAGGACTTGACAGAGTTATTTTATTTAGACATTATGACTTGTTGCATTAGTTATAATCCCGCTGACATGGACATGAGACGTTATGGTCATGGCTTGCGTGATTACATTGGGTGGGGAGAGACACACAGGCTACAGGCTGTTCTATATATATATCTACTATTAGTGTGAGGTCGTAGACTCTCCAGCAGAGCTAGACCCTTTACTTGTTATTACTGCTACCCGGCTCCCCGACACAGAGCTTGTAGCAGTCTCAGCCTGAGTACTAGTGTTGCTCTCATTTGCATATCACATAGATGGTTAGTTACTTAGTTTACCCTGCTGTTTCATTTACTTATTGCACTGCTTATTCATTTGGCTTGTTTTATCTTGTGCCTTGCTTGTCCACTGAGGACCTGGATTTGGATGATGTCCCCAGGTTTAGCTGAGGAGCAGTATCCCGAGGTATACGGGACAGGTGCTGAAGCTATTGCTGGAGCTGAACAGAACACAGAAGACGAGGTGACTGCCGAGGACTTCTCCTGAGTGCTTGTTCCAGTACTCAGTATTTTATTTCATGTTTATTTCCTTGTTCCTGGCCTATAGAGCCAGTTTATTTCAGACTTAAGTCGGATTGTTTCTCCGACTGATTTGCTGTGATTGTTATTGCTACTCATTTCCATTTCATTATGCAGTTTATTTCTTTATCTTTATGGATGAGATTAGTGTGGCTTGTTAGTAGACCTTATTTACAGCTTAAGTACGCCCCGATGGCTCCATTCAATTGGGTTATCCATCGGTGCGTGCTGCTGGCCGTTGCCACGCATCTCCAGTCCCTCGGCATTTTGGGACTGGGGCGTGACAACTATGCACTTGGCATATAAATAGAAATATCCAAGCTCAATGCAAGAAAAAATTTGAAACCGTGGACGGTAAAATTGACATGCTTCGCTTCGAAGAATTTTACAGTGATTGGAGTCTTGTATGGCGAGCAAGTACTACAGACAGTTACGACGCAGCGTGGTACATGTTCCAACAAAAGTGGGAGCCAAGTAACCCGACATGCATATCTTATATCAAAGATACTTGGCTAGAACCACATAAAGAGCAATTCGTCATGGCATGGACCAACATGGTGAAGCATTATGGCACGATCCTTACGAACCGGGTCGAAGGAGCACACTCATGTTTAAAAAGATATCTACGGACATCGGTCGGTAATTTTGTCTCTGTTTGGCAATCGATTCATTTGATGACTATTGCCACGGTGAACGAGATTGTAGCATCATTTGAGGTGAGCCTCAATATTGCAAAGCATGAATACAAGCAAGAACACCTCTTGGATGGTTTAACCCATGTGGTATCTCACAAGGCCTTGGGGTTATTGTTTGAGGAGATTCATAGGTCGAAGTCGGTGGGTTATGATCCCGAGGTTTGCGGTTGTTCATATCGACATTCACTCGGACTTCCGTGTGCACATGAGATCAACGAATACCGTCGTGAATCTATACCTATTCCAATAGATGGTGTTGATCAACGTTGGCGACAGCTGTCGATAATGCCGGCGGTGGAAGTGCAAGATGATTTCTTTGCGTTGCCCCAAGTTAAACTACTTCACGCAAGGTGGTGTGGCGCATCGGAACTGGAGAGAAGATCCATTGAGTTTAAAATCCAAGAGATTGCAGTCCCGGCAACAACTCGATTGCAAGAGCCATCCGTTGTTCGAACTCCTAAGGGAAGACCACACTCAAGAAAGAGTAGAGCCAAAAAGAAGGAGGAGGAGTCAACTAAAAGAGATCCATCCATATTTGAACATATCGAATGCAGTTTGGAGGCAAAGTCCGTTGTTCGAAGTCCTAAGCTAACTATTCGAAGGGGGAAGAAACAGAAAACGATAGATGCAGGCACGGCGCAGGGTGTTGAAAACTTTTCTGTTTCTTATAGTCTATACATTGAAAATTTCCTACCTGAGATGCGGAACTTCATTTGGTCTATTGTTGATGTTCCTACGGATGGCCACTGTGGATACCATGCACTAGCAAGACAACTAGGCTATTCAGTGGAAGCAGGATGGAGACAGGTTAGGGCAGAGTTGTACGAGGAGTTGGAGTCGCGACTAGCCTTCTATAGCCAGATACTTGGCGAAGAAATTGTTGGAGATTTGTTGGCAGGCATACCTTGTACGGAAACAGTCACCGGACCAGACCATTACATGGATGTCCCGCCTGCTGCTTACGTCTTCTCTAATAGGTATAAGTTACCTATTGTAATTATCTCACAAGGTATTAACAATACTTTCTTTCCAATGTGTGCCCCCCCCGGCCGAACACCGAGTATCCAATCTATGTTGCATAGGGCTTGTCGGACAACACTTCGTCATCCCAAGCTTGATCGCTCATTCTCCTATTCCGCCACCTTCTACGCTTTGGTATAAACACGCACCAGAGGAAGCGATCGCATGGACGACACCCTACAAGGATGCAATGGCGGCCTATAAGAAGATGATGAAGATGGAGGATCCAAAAATTATGCCGGACGACTACTTTGATATTCTTATCGATTGATACTGTATATTGAAAATGTATTTTGTGTTGATTCATGTATGTTTAAGTGTATATTGAACAATATGTTGTATGTTGTGTAATGAAAGAAGTTATGACGATTTTGACTGAATATTGTGCATTGCTACTAATAACTTAGGACTGTAAATTTCAAAGACTGTCAGGATAATAGGACTGTCACAATTATGACAGTCCTAGTATATACTAGGACTGTCATAATTGTGACAGTCCAAAAGTTTGCCCTCTGTCATATATGCCCATTTATATAAGTTTAGGACTGTCACAATTATGACAGTCCTAGTATATACTAGGACTGTCATAATTGTGACAGTCCAAAAGTTTGCCCTCTGTCATATATGCCCATTTATATAACTTTAGGACTGTCACAATTTTGACAGTCCTAGTGTATACTAGGACTGTTAAAAATGTGACAGTCCTAAAGTATGCCCACTGTCATATATGCCCATTTATATAACTTGAGGACTGTCACAATTATGACAGTCCTAGTATATACTAGGACTGTCATAATTGTGACAGTCCAAAAGTTTGCCCTCTGTCATATATGCCCATTTATATAAGTTTAGGACTGTCACAATTTTGACAGTCCTAGTGTATACTAGGACTGTCAAAAATGTGACAGTCCTAAAGTATGCCCACTGTCAATATTGGACAGTCCAAGTGTAAACTAGGATTGAATATACAGTTAACCCAATGACCAATATGCACAGTATACAGATCAAAATAGTAACAACAAGGCAAAATTAACTCACAGTGTCACAACATGGCAAAATTAACTCAAAGTGTCACAAGTAGGCAAAATTATAGTTTAAAGTTTTACAACTCAAATCCTCAATATCGTCAAAAGTCATATTCAATCAAACTTTTACAACTTTTACAGCTCAAATTTTGACAATTCTCAAAGCTCATATTCAGTCACACTTTTACAACTCAAAATAATTGTTCAAACGTCATGGCGCCTCTTCGTGCGTTGCTCTCTAATATCCAAGAAAGGATATTCTTCAGCGTTGTCGATTTTTTGGAGTTCATCATTGATTGTCATATAATTGGAACCCTGGCAACTGACGAGGCTTCTTCCCAACTTCTTAACTTTCCTTGCCTATTCATGAAAAATGAAAAAAAATTTAGCCACAGTTACAAATATCAAACTTAAGGTCTACAAGTAGGCTCACCATCTTGACCAGTGCAGTATACAAGACCGATTTGGGAGGAAGATCTGACGGTACACGCACAATATCCCCTCCGCGTTGGAACAAGATCGGTAGTCCGACACCGGCGAAGTAGGCGAGGTAGTCGTCGCTGCACTCCGCCATATTGACTGCTGCTAGCCGGTCGGTATCTCTAATGACGTGGCGTTGCCACTCGGTGAAGAAGTCCGATGCCCAGTTGAAATGTGCAGGTATATAGTTTAGCGATTTTGTACCGCGCGGAGGATTTATCATTTGCAAAGTTCGCCTTGGGACAGTTTGTACGTAGCCAAACTGACGTAGCACTCTATCCGGCATATAAGCCTCCTCGATTTCATGACAACTGATAAGACCGTGATATAAGGCGACTGGTTGCAACGGACGGGTAGTATGTCGCAAATCACGGTATGGATCCCATATAATCTGTACCGCATAAAATGTAGCATAACGTCATTTAGCATAACGTAGTAAATTAATACCAATTAAGTACAATATTAGGTCTAAATTCACCTCTTCTGTCGTCATATCTTCGAGTGCATGCCGTAGAGCGGCCAATGTGTGAGAACGTTTGGCATCTTCTTTATTTGGCTTCCATCGGCACATTCTAGGCAGGTTCTCGTCATACTCTCGGTTCGTCTTCGCCCGCTGCAGGGTTGGAAAGTGCTCGTATATCCATGCCTTCACGTTACCGGAAATATATTAGTCTAAAAATAAACAACACAATTTTAATTGATGTAAACAAGTTGAGAAAGATATATCTATACATGGAGTAGAGTCTGGCATCCGAAAATTGTCTTCAAACCAACACGGGATGTCGCACCAAGCTCGCGGTAAAGGTATGCCAGTATACCGCTTCCCCAAGAAATTTGCTCCACCGTCTCAATGTTGTCCAAATTGATGAGATATTTGGCATTTATCGACGTTCCAGACTTATCGGTAATGCCGACAGCCCCTAAGATGAACTGAATATATCCGCGGGCCACATTTTCGCTATTATCAATTTCAGGGGCCGGCTCAGCGAATATCTCCTCCAAATATTTTAGAGGAAGTCCGTAGGACTTCTTGAATTCTCGAAGACTAGTAAAACTAGTGGCATCAACTCCCAAACACCCTGATACATAATCCACCATATAGTCGTAATAGTTGATGCTCGAATCATCAAAAGTATGATTCTGCATGGGACGACCATCAACCCTAAGTCCCAATATATGATGGACGTCATCAAGGGTAATCGTCAACTCCCCATTGGGTAGATGGAAAGTGTTGGTCTCTGGATGCCACCGTTCTACAAATGCTGAAATCAGTGCATTATCCACCGTCGTATATGAGTAGCTACCCAAATATTGTAGACCGGTGGGACTGATTTTTGACTTCACACCATCTCCCAGTAATTCATACCTCCATGTATTACATTTTTTGTCATGGTTGATTACCGTCAACATACGACCACTCTCCTGAAAAGTCAACAATTGGATAAAATTAAACCTCTATGTAAAATAAACTTTCAACTTACAACTATATATAAATTTATCATAACGTAATGTACTTACCGGATTGTTCCATATTTGGTATGCAATATGGTTTCGATCGACGGTAACATAGAGCAACCGTTTGGACGAGTGTCGACTGGACTATCTGCCTGGTCAGAAGGTCCCGAACCATCAGTAGGCCGGTTTCCGAGAGTTTGTGGAAGACTCTCGACAGGACTACCTGCAGGCTGAGAAGGTCCTGAACCATCAGTAGGTCGATTTGGAACATTTGGCATGTCCTCATCGGAGGAGGAAGAAGAACCGGAAGAACTAGGAAGAGCACGTCTCTTCGAACGAAGGGCAATCTTCTTCGTCAATGGACGTTTCCTCACTTCAGGGCGTGCCTCGGCCTCGCGGATAGTGACGCCTGGTAAAATAGTACGCGAAACTGTGCGTTCCTTACGCATCGGCGCAGTAGGGCGTCTTCTCAAATCTTCATCCACAGTGTCCTTTCCAGGGACATGACTATAAGACAAAAATTATTATATACATACAATAATTAATTTCTATTTTAACATAATAATTGAATTTTACATTGAGGACTGTAACCATTTCTACAGTCCTGTAAGTATACAGGACTGCAGAATTTTCAACAGTCCTAATCTTTTAGGACTGTTGAATTTCCTACAGTCCCATATAGATTTAGGACTGTAGGAAAATCGACAGTCCTATATATATATATATATAGGACTGTCGATTTTCCTACAGTCCTAAATCTATATGGGACTGTAGGAAATTCTACAGTCCCGCTCGATACTGCTCGACAATGTCGAGCAGTCTCAACATTTTACGTCCAAAAAACATGTTCGAAAGGACTTGTATGTCTAAACTACATTCTAGACTCCGCCAAGGACTAGTATGCCCTCATTTGAAAGAAAATCACTCAAAAATTTCAAAATGCAAGAGGATTTCTTAAAAATTTTGAACAATTTTGCAAATACAATAGCACAAGGAGAATGAGAATTTCTACCTTGATTCTTTCGAGACTTTGGGAGCCATCGACAAGGAGGAGGAGGACAGCGGAGAACGGCCGGCGGGAGGGGGGAAAGCTCCGGTCGGATGGGGAGGGTTTGGGAGGGTTTGGAGAAGTAGTGGGCTAGTATGAGTAAAAGATTGGACTAGTATAAGTAAATGTTGCTCTTTAGTGGGCTAGCCCCAATCCTGGACTAGCCCCAAGTAAATTTGGCAGTGCCCTTATCAAAAGCCTTTTTTTACAACCCAACCTTATCTCTTTTTTTCCCACAAACACCTTCCTTCCTTCCTTCGTCTCTCTCTCTCTCTCTCTCACAATATCCAAACCCATGGCTACTACCATCTACCACTTCCATTTCCCTTCTTCATTTTCTCCCTTCTCCTTCTCCAAACCCCAACCCACCCAGCTCCATCTCCGGCGCGGCCGCGTTCTACGAACGGCGGCTCGGACATCCGCGTACAAGGTGACGATCGAGCACGAGGGGAGGAGCCGGACGGTGGAGGTGGAGGCGGACGAGACGATCCTGGAGAGGGCGCTGGAGGAGGGGATGGGGGCGCTCCCGCACGACTGCAAGCTGGGGGTGTGCATGACCTGCCCCGCCCGCCTGCTCTCCGGGGAGGTGGACCAGTCCGAGGGGATGCTCAGCGACGACGTCGTCGGGAAGGGGTACGCGCTGCTCTGCGTCTCCTACCCCCGTTCCGACTGCACCATCAGGACCATTCCCGAGGAGGAGCTGCTCTCGCTCCAGCTCGCCACCGCCAACGACTGAATGGTTCAGTGTCGATCGAAGAGAAGACTCTTCTATTTCTACTTTCTACTTTCTACTTTCTACTTAGAGAATTTGGTAGTAGTGAGTGGGTCGATGTAGTGGTACAACTTTCGTAATTCCTAGTTTGCTGATAATAGTGCAGCAGCAGCAGCACTACGGGAGATTCATTTGTGTTGGGCAATTCGTCGAACACCTCAGTTGCAGCACTGTCACCATTGGAAAATTGTCTTGGTATTAACCAGAAGCAACCATCCGAGGAGAAATTATTGTATGGCCGGATGCAGTACACCCGTTGCTTCTCCAACTGTTGAATTGTATAAAAATATGGGCATACACATATTCTTATGATAGTTCAACAGTTGGCATGTAAAAGATGTATTGTATCCGGCACATACAATAATTTCTTCCATCTGAGACGAATGCTTATGTTAACACAATTTACTTAATTTTACTTTCAGGGAGGATACATAATTTTTCTCTTGGGGGCAATATATGTTATTATCCTCTTCCAAACCCAAAACATAAATAATCATTCCTCCTCTCCTCTCCTTTCTCTTCTTCTTCTTCTTCTTCATAATTTAGAAATCTTCTTATGATTTCTTAGTAGATAGCCACATGGACTTTTGAAAGTTCAAATTACACACTGTCCCGTTTGGAATGATAAGCTCTATAACCAAGGACGGAACCAGAAACTCGTGTACGAGTTAGGATGAACTGGAGTGGATTAGGATAAACTAGTTATAGACTGACTCACAAAAAAAAAAAACCAAAAAAAAATAAAAAAAATTATATATACAAAAAATAAAAAAAATTTTTTGTGGGCTGGAGTTCGCCCCAACCCTGTTTGGGTCCGCCCTTGTTTACAATAGAAACAGTGCTCTACAATAGAAAATGATTGTCCAGGTATTGGCAATCCTACACTAAAACTGGACTGTCCAAATTTTTGTTGTAAAATAAGTTGTCTTGCTCCTGAGATAAAGAAAAGATGATACTTAGGAAGTCAAAAGTTAAAAAACATTTGTGTATCCACCTAGATAGAAATGAGGTGTCTTTTAACACAAGCCAAGTCAAAGATCTAAGGCTTTTCCATCAATAAAGTAAATTCTACAAGTTGTTATATATGTGATATACGTTAATTAATTTGACGGGTGGTTTTCGATACACTAGATCCACAGCACAGAGTTGGAGAGGGTGGCCTATATAGGTGTTTGGTTGATTATGTTGTACAAATGTAGATATATATACAGGTACAAATAGGTAGAAGCGTGTGGAGGGCAAGGAGAACTGTAGCTATTTCTCACAATCTATACTACTATATAATGTCAAAAGTTGGTTTCAGCGTAAAACTTTTTTTTCCAAATATACCCTCACATATATTGACTAATTAAAAGTGTCCATTAAAGTTAATATGGACAACCAGATAATTACAAAAGTTGTCATTCGGTCTTCATAAATAATCTTAGATATTAAGTAATATCTATATATAATAACATAATAATAAATTTATAATAGTTAATGATTTATTTTTTAGATTTCTAAATAATCTTAATAAATATTAGAATAATTATAGCAGTTACCTTTTAGTTTTTCTAACAATTATCTATAAAATATGCACACGAGTTTGAATAGTTTACTCTTGAACTTAAGAAGGTCGTGATTTCTAGCATACAACGCGGCGACACACAGAATATCTTGTTTATTGCTTTTGGTGTTTCATGGAGGCGTTCTTGATTGTCGAATCGTGTTTTGTGAAACACAAGTGGAGTGCAAATAGGTGCGGACGACTACTAGAGTAAAAAAAGTTTCATCAATATGTCAGTCGAACTCCTCAAGATAAGGCAAGTGAAGATGAGGCAAAACTCGCAGAGTTTTATGTTGTTTGCATAGATCATGCAAAAAGAGGATGGAAGGAAGAAAAACAATGTCCAATGATTCATTTCATGGAGATTTGACCAATCTTTTTTTTTTATAGGGGGTCTATTGATTGGAAGGTAATTATCCTAACAGTTGGACTCGAGGTCTCTCTCCCACCAAGACAGGTGTTGTTATGGATCTCATTTTGAGTCCGAGAAATAAAAGTCCAGTTCGAACCTAACTTAAACCTATATATTTTCAATAGAGATGAAAGACAACCAAAATTAGTTCTAATTAAGACAATTCAATCACTGGCCACCTGTAGCATATAGTAGTGTACATGTCTTAAATGACAGAACTTATTGTTCCTCTGTGAACTAGTAATGAATTTTCCTTTCAAAAAATAAAAAACAATTATATTTTGGAGAATACACCAAAACAACAACAAAAAACTGTCATAGAAACAGTAGAGGACAAGTTAGGACCTTTCCAGAAAAGAAACAAGGATTATTTACACTAACTACTCCTATATTTTTTATTTATAACACGTGATACCCCTATTTTTAAACAAATTACATAGACCACCCTCCCTTTAGAAAAAAAAATAAAAAATTGGAGTAGTCAATGTTATAACTTTTTATTTTTATCTTAAAGTAATTGTACCCCGTATAATAAACCAAACAAGTAGGGATGGTCGGTATAAATAGTTTAAAGTAGGAGTACCCCGTGTTATAAACAAAAAAAACATAATGGTAGGTAGTATAAATAGCCCAAGAAACAATTGAAGACAGATTTATGTCTATTGCTATGAAAGAGCGTAGGGCAACAGGGAATTGCATTTATCCAATTCTCTCATACCTCTTCTAACTACAATAGTCCAAACAATCAGTAGAGCAATAAATTTATTATTCCAAACAAGAAAAATGATAGGATGTCCATTCGTACTCAACTAAATAATGCAAAGCTTTAGCCATTTGGTTCAAAACTCTAGCTCTGGCTTCCAGAAAAACTAATACGTATAATATCGTCAGAAAAACTAATACGTATAATATCGTCAGATGTTTGACCTGCATTTTGGTTAAATATCGTCAGATTTTTAATATGTTAAATATCATAAAATTGCCAGAACTTGAATGTTAAGAATGCCAAAATAAGGGACCTTTGGCATAGCAATGTGCAGATTTTTAAGATGTCAAATATCAGAAATTTGCCAGAATTTGAATGTTGAGGGACCTTGGATATAGAGTAATGTTGGTATCGACAAAAGAGGGGTTAGTAAAGGTAGGATACAAATACAAGGTTACCTATGCAACTGAAAAATACAATAGAGCGGACATCTTCATGTGTGCTCAAAAAGATGTGATCAATTCATGCTTTATCCAAAATGAGGATTGATCGATCAACCAATATCAGGACCTCGTCACTAGAGCATGAAAATCAACTGCAGACAAGAGAAGAAAATGGGTTTACACCATATAAGAAATAAATCCAGTAGGTCCATGTTAGTAGTTTTGAAGGAAAACAGGAAACAGGACTCCCATAGTCCAAAGAACTTCAAACAGACGGCAACAGCATTTTGCACTCTAGCAACCACTCCAAACAATAATGCCACTAACAAAGAGTTTGATTCAACACCCACCATTGCTGATAAAGACCACCACCAACAATAGATCCTGTACTTATAAATACAGCACATTCTCTTTTGCATAAATGAGACTAATCAAGAGAACTGTTAATAAAAGTTATCCCAAACAACAAAGAAAAATTATTCAGTGGTCCGGGCTCATGGTGAGCCTTGATCCGTACCAATTACATAATTACACCAATTATATTATTACAAGTGTATGTTTTCTTTCTTTAATTTAGACTTGCATAAAATAGAGAAAACATGTCATGTGACAGATCAAGGCTCACCGTGAGCCCGGACCACTGAATAATTTCTCAAGAATGACATCAAATACTGTTACGGATAGCACAATCATGGGTAGGCCACTTGAAAGTGACACCTGCCAAGCATGAAGCATGTTAAAATGTCCGTAGAGGAATAACATGATCTGAAAAAGCATTGATACAACTAAAAGGAAAACCAAAATAGAACAACAAAAGCAGAACTGAGCATCTCAAGGAAGAGTTTCAGCGTCGAATCCACTGAATAATTTCTCAAGAATGACATCAAATACTGTTACGGATAGCACAATCATGGATAGGCCACTTGAAAGTGACACCTGCCAAGCATGAAGCATGTTAAAATGTCCGTAGAGGAATAACATGATCTGAAAAAGCATTGATACAACTAAAAGGAAAACCAAAATAGAACAACAAAAGCAGAACTGAGCATCTCAAGGAAGAGTTTCAGCGTCGAATCAGTATGCAATGCAGCATGGGAACCGGGGATTTCACTTAAATACATGTACATAATCACCTGCGACGTAGTACTGGTAATTTGATTACATCATGTAAGAGTTTAACAGCTCTAGTTAATCCAGATGCCATAATGAGGATTAAACAACATTCAGTAGAGATACTACACAGCACAGGACAGCTTAGCTCAAACTAAACATAAATTAAAGCAAACACACATCATCCTAGCATTTGTAGTCAGTCGCTACAAATTAGGCCATAAAAGCATACTACAAGGGTCATAAGAAGTTACCATCCTCCAGTTCCTGTCACTTGGTTTTTACCATCCCTATTGATAGTAAGCCTGCTGATACCCTGGTGCCAACCCATGGCCGTAACCGCCATAAGGGGGATAATTCATAGGAGCAGTGTATGACACCCCAATCGCAGCAGGAGGCACTTTTCCTGTAGGGTATGCATAAGGATCTCTGATCACTGGTGGGCTTCGACTGCCATAAACACCATGAGCTGCTGGCCAGTCGTAGGGATAAGGTGGCACTGGAGATGAGTATGTGGTATGAGATGGTAGATATGAGCTATGAGAGGAGGGTGGGATAGCAGATGAGTATGTTGTATAAGAGGAGGGAGACCGGGTATAAGTGGTAGCAGCAGGAAAAGAAGACACATAGGCATGGTTTGTCAAACGACCAGCCTTAGCTGGAGGCATTGGGCCCCCATTATTGGTCCTTGTTCGCTTGTTGGCAGAACTGCTGCGGCTGTTGCCGCCACCACCAGACGGTTTTTTCTTCTCAACTTTGGCCTTCTCCATGTTCTCAAGTTTCTTCTGGAGGTCCTCTATGGGATACTCAGCTTCAAGCTTGCGTTCTTCAATGCATTTGATAACTGCTCGGAGTGTTGCCTGTTTCCTACGACTGGCATTCTACAATAAAAAGAGAGAAGATTTCTAGTAGTCTATCACCTAATTTAAATATTACATGAACGATCTAATATTGAGAAAGTAACCTTTAACTTGATCAGGACCAAATCTCATTCCTTGTCATTAATACCATTTGAAAGGACAAATCATTGGTCAAATTGTGAGACTAGAAAACATTTGGTGGTTCTGATACTACAATATATCTCAAGCTCCAAATGATCAATGTCGTTCCATAACGAACTAGTAGGGTATTAGATATACGATTGTAAGATTGTTACAAAATAATTTTGTAACAACACTCATAACATTACAATAAAATGAGAAGTGAGGACATACCACAGTTTGGCCAGAGTTGTTCTCATCCTCTGGAACCATAGATGCCACCTTTGAATCTTCCAGAAAGGATTTCAATAGTGGAACAGGGGGGAACTTGTCCTGAAGACCAGCCTCATAGGCAAAATTTATTGCATCAAGTTGTTGTCCCTTAGCAATCAGTTCCTCAATTATACCTGCAGACCAACAGACAAGAAGTTCATCACTTATTTAAGCCAGATAATGCTAAACATTGTAGGTTTTGATGGCAAGAAGTACTGATCTCAAAAGACAGACAATAGTTTACCAGTGAACCCTTGTATAAAAGCCAATTAGTATAACCAAATAAACCTACCAGCTAGCATAGTAATTAGTTTATGTATGATGGGAAAACATCCCATTTCACAATCATCAAGAGTTAAAACCAAAATTGTCCCTCACGTTGAGAGTATGACCTACTTACGGTCGTAAAAGTGAATTGCACGTCTACAACTCTAGAATACCACAAGGCTAGTTTGTAAAAGAATGATTACCAAGTAGGTACAAACACCAAATTCAGTAGATCAATCTTAATGAGGACTCACCTTACCAAATATTATATGCTGAACCTTACATCAATATGAAAAGCTAGCAAGTTTGTCAAACAAATATCCATGCTAACACTAGAATGCAAATTGAAATCAGAGAATTCCATATAACTTTCAAAATGTCATAAAAATTAAAAATAGACGATACTCCAATAATATGAATATCGTTGATTTCCATATTGACATCAAGGGTTCATAGACAAACCATGTACTGATGGTCTCTAACATGTATGAAGGTAATAATTCTTCAATCCAATAGAACAAAACTGCATCATGATTACCGGTGTTTTAAAGACCATAAAGCCAATTTGAAGGAACTGAACAGTTATGACAACCTCAATTCAACTTCACACCTTCACAAGTCTCAAAACACGCAGAGTTACTCCCACTGTTTATCAAGAAAACTTCAAAGGTCTAGTAACAATAAAATCTTGCTGATGAATTGTGAATATAACGCATTGATAGAACTCTTGCATCTCAAAGGAATCTTATTCACGGATGAGAATCACTTCACATTATGCTATGCAGCTACGAGTGCAAAGCAAGTAATAAGGGTGAAAACCACAAAAATCATTCAAAGAAAAACTATTTCTTCTTAATACTACATGGCAATATGTATTTAGTTTAGCGAAAGATAAACACGGCCTGTGACGTGACTTACTAGGAATCATAATCTATACTACTATGTAAGAGGAAAAGTTGGGACTTCACCGTGGAAGTTTTTGTTCCAAAAATGTCCTTACCTATGTTTACTAATTAAAATTGTTCATTAAATTTAACATGGGTAGTTAGGTAATTACGTATAGAAATTTTTTTTAAGGAAAATGTTGTTTGCTCTTCCCAAGAAGTGAAAAAGTTAAGGGACCATTGTTTACGTTTTCCAAGTAGTATGAAATGCGTGCAACACGTGCATATATACTAGTGTTCGCATGTTGTCTCTCATCACAAGTTGAGATTCCCACATTTCCATACTGTGTTGGACAGACAATATTACAACAATGATGGTTGTGTCCATTGCTTCATTGACATGGGCAGTACCAATTCAGAGTGTGTGTGCGTCCTATTGAATATCACAACACTATTATTATTATTATATTTGGAATTTTTTGCAGTAACACATTTGCAGACTAGGGTATGCAATGTGTTTGCCGATGTAGATGCTTCGATTCACTCTATTACAAATTCGACTATTTTCTACAACTATAATTGATACAACCCAAACAAATAATCGGAAAAAAAATAAGGCATAACATTATAATATCATACCAGACATGTACTCCTCGAGCCCCAACGACATAGCAAGCTTCGGCATCTGCTTCCTCCATGCATTCCCGACCACAATCTTCCGATAAAGATCCCTATCCTCCTTCTCCACAACCCCGAACGTCACCACATGCTGCAAAAAAGTGTGGACATCCGCCGGCTTCAAGCTCTCCACCCCGCCACGCTCTTCTATCCCTCCCTTCCACTCGGCCGCCACCGCCCTCGCCCGCTCCTTCACGCTCCTCGTCACCAGCAGCCTCTCCTTCCCCAGCACCGGATCCTCCAGCGCCGGCACCAAACCTTCCAGTATCAGCACGCACACCCACGCCAGGTCCGGCGGCGACTTCACCTTCCTCTTGTCCGCCGGGAAAATGCTAGATATCGCATCGAGCACGAAATTCGCCGGATCGACGCACTCCGAGAGTGCTGCCGGAACCTCCGACCGGAGAACATCGGTCTCCTTCCTCTTCGAGACGACCAGGTCAAGGAACCCCTCGGGATCCATTTTCTTACAGAGGGATCGGATTTTCGAGGGGACAGCGTCGTCGTCGCTGTCGGTAGAAGAGAGCGCGGCGAGCGCGGAGTCGCGGAGGGAATTGAGGCCGGAGATAGCAAGGTCGACGGAGCGGTCGATGGACTGCTCGCGGCGGTCGAGGGAGGCTAGGGTTTGATGGGCGGAGAGGTCCAGGAAGCGGCGCTTGGACTCGAGGGAGTGGAACTTGGTCTGGAGGTCCCTCTCGAGGGAGGAGAAGTGGTCGGTGAGCTCCTTCCAGAGCTGGGTGCAGCTGGCGATGAGCTCCCTCTGCCTCTCCAGCTCGCTGAAGGCATCGGCTATCGTGGAGTCGGGAATGGCGGCAGCGGCCGACGCCATGGAAATTTTGGGCTACCAAACCCTAACCGTACTTTTTTGAGAAGGGAAAGTGAGAGAGAGAGAGAGAGAGAGACGGAGGGAAGAAAAAAAAAAACTGGTGGGAGTGGAGGGAACAGTAATGGTTTAGGCCTCGTCTCTGATTTCTCATTCAATGGACCTAATCAGCATTGGGCCCGATGCCCTGCCCTAAAAGCCCGGCGCCAGTTGGGCCAATGCCCAATACGACCCCAGGCCCATGGACGCCCTAAAAGCCTGTGCTGTCCGGTGGCTCGAAGTCCGGTATAGTCCGATCATTATGTCGTCTCATCCCATGCCAAATTAGTATAGAGTAGCATTTGGACTAAGCATGTGTCTGTCCGAGCCCAAACCTAGCCCCGCCGAATACAAGCCCAATCAAACCAAATCTGATAAACATGTATAAGTCCAAAAAATCTATCTAATCCATGTTAATTTCTATATTGTACAGTATTTAGAATTCAATTTGATCATTACGTTATTTATTTGTTGTAAATTATAGTTTTTTCATGCTTGAAGAAGAATTTGAAGCTGAAACCGAACTATTTTGTAAAATCCCTCCACGAATTTTTTTTGTATTATTTTATTGTCAGTTAAAAAATTCTATTTTAATAATATCTATTGGTAATAATAACTACTGATAATATTTCCATTATAAATAATATTATTCATTATGCTCGTTGAAACCTTAGTAGTGATTTATAATCTCAAAGCGTAGCTGCATCTCACTATTGCATGGTTAAACTAAGCTTTATAGTTTTAAGTCCAACACACCACTCCAAATCACTACACATAATCTCTTCCCTCAATCACACATACAAGTTTCCATTGCACACCCATAAACTCCTGACACACACACACACACCGGCGTACACAGTAACACATCCACACGATTTTTTATACATACATGAGAATGGTTTGCCTCCAACACAACTATAGTTGTCAAGTGAGCCGGGCCTCTCAGACCCATACACTATAGCGGGTCGACCGGACCTAAGGATGAAAATCGAAGCCCAGCACGGCACATGGCCCACAACACGATGGATTTTGGACCGGTCCGGACGTGGACCGGGTCTCGGGTTGTATTGATGGGTTCGTTGAAAGTTTTCATCTCCGGCCACTTTCCGTTGAAACTTGCAAAGTCCCATGTCTTTCTTTCAATTGAAAGCAAGTTGGCTTGGTTCTTTTGCCTGCAAACAGAGTATGCAACATGCAAGTTGTATATTATATCTAGCACAACGTGTAAGTTGTTATGGAAATAATAGTGTGATGGAATTAATTGTGTGACAACTCATCTCCTTAGTTCATTATATTAGTACTGTCAAAATCAAATTGGACCAACCACAAGGGGCCTTATGTTTTACCAGTCAAGAGTCTCCACGCCTTGTGTTTCCAGTACTAGACAGGGATAGGCTTCAAATGGTGTGTAGTTACAAAGATATTAGTACCTCACCTTTAACTTAATTTACAAATTCCCTGATCACATTCCTAAGTGAGTACCATTCATGCATACTGTGAATTAGACGCTTAAGGAATGCTTAGTTCAAGGCTTCAAGCAATTATTAGACTTTGGAGAAAATCATGGCTACTTACACTGTCAAGGTTTATAATCGATATTGGTGTTAGATCGGTTTGTGTTTTCCACGTGTGTCGGGCCGGGCCGCGGGTCTGTACGGGCTTGGGCTTTGGGCCGGACCGACACATGGGTCATTTTTTTGTTCGGACTCGTGCCGGGCTGGGCCAGCACGACCCATTTGACAGGTCTAAACACAACACACATATTTCTCATTCAAACACACACATGATGCCCCAAACACAAACATGATCCCTCACCAATACCACAGCAAGACTTCCATCCCCTTTCTTCCTATTTTCAGTCACCTTCTTGTTTTCTTTTAATGCCCTATCTCCTTTTTCAAAAGGACTTTTTTTTCATTGCCAATTTCATACAAGTGAGCACGGAGAAGTCCCTGCCACCCAACAAAGCAGCACAAGAACAGCTTCCCTAACCATTTTCAGTTTATCCCTCTCACATCCTAAATTTTTCTTAAAGCCATTGCACCATTCTCTTCTCCCCATGTACACAGCCCTCTACTGCTTCCTAAATATTACTGTCCCCTCTCCCCATTCTATACTACAGCTTCCCTATCATCTATTCTTCTCCTCTTCATCCATCCCCCACTTCTTTGTGCACCACCCCTTAGGAAACAAATGACGAGAAGAGAAACAACAACAAGAAGAATCAACAACCAAACATCACCTAGAGCACAACAAACTCAGAGCAGCAACAGGGGGTCCGACCCCCCTGTTCCACCTTCGCTCAATCGTGGGTTTGTCGCCGACGCCAACAACAACATAAAACAAATATAAGAGAGAGAAGAAGGATAAGAACAAGCACAGACTAATTGACGTGGAACATCGCGGAGCTCGTCCCCAACCACCAACTGTAGAGTTTCCGCTTCGCTCAGATGTTGCCACTGCGAGGTTCCTGCCACGACCGATTTTCCTTGCCGGAGCCAGACGTTGCCGCGTGCTGAGCACCACCGAACGACCCGGAACTGCAATCGCCCGCCACTGCCGAGCGCCTCGACGAACCATCGCCACCACATCTGGAGCGCCCAAACGAGCTTCCATCGACCGACGCACCGTCCCTGTCACGTTCCTGTCCCAAAATATCGATGGACTAGACGCGTGGCAATGGCCAGCAGCACACACCGATGGGCAAACCAAATTTAATGGACCCATCAGGGTGTACTTAAGCTGTAATACAACAATAAGGGTCTAATATACTAATCTCATCCACATAAATGAATACAACAATATCAGAATATAAAGTAATATCAAATCTCAATAAAACATAACTCGGGGAACAACCCGATAATGAGTCTGATACAATAGTCAAGAATAAAGATAACAACAGCAAATACTGAGTATGGATAAAGCATATACTTAGAAGAAATCCTCGGAGATCACTCGTCTTCTGGTTCTGGTACTGCTCCTGTGCATGCTCCTGTTTCATACACCTCGGAGTAGATCTCTTCGGCTAAACCTGGAGACATAATCCGGATCCAGGTCCTCAGGGGACATAGCAAGGTACAAAATAACTCAAGTCAAAATAAATATAGTGCAGCAATAAATGAATCAATAAGGTAAACTATATAACCAGCTAAGTGATATGCAAGATGAGAGCATCACTAGAACTCAGGCTGAGACCACTACAATCTCGGTGTCGGGGAGCCGGTAACAGTGATATCATGTAGTTGTCTAGCTCGGAGAGAGACTACGACCCCGTCATAATATAATCAACTTGTAGCATGTGTGTCTCTTCCCACCAATGTAATCACACGTCTCATGTCCATGACACGCAAGATCATATCTAATGCAGCAAGTCATAATGAGATTTAAGCATGTATAAAGTATATGTCATAAAACCTGTATCCTATACAGAATCACCATGAATATCTCAGGAAGATTCTGTCTCATGAATAGTGTCAGGTGTCCTGGGTATGACGTACTTGATAAGACAAGCACGAGAATGTATAGGGTCACGATATCCATGACTAGGTGACGTTACACAACTCCGCGTACGGCGTTGACACCAAAATATTATTCGGACGCTAAGTAATGTCACACGGTCCTAGGTTGAACAGAAATATTACAGTAATAAATCAAGAGAATAGTATAAACAAATGCTGCAAGTATGGCAAGGTACACTTGCATGGGATTTTGGCTGCAACTGCTGCTCTGGTATCAGCAGAACTGCAGGTACTCCTCTGGTTGTTGAAATAAATGTTACCATCAGGTTCAGAAGATATCAAATAGCTAGAATTTCCTGTCCTTAAGTCTAATTTGGACACAGGGACAAAAATGACAGTTTCTGGTCAAAGCGGGGTCCACATGTGGCCTGCTTCGTACCGAAAAATGTGTCAGAGATAATATTCTCCAAATTCGTCAAACTTAGTGTCTACAAATCCAAAACGGTGATACAAACCCAACGGAATGTCCAAAACTGGATTCCGATGAGCCGATCACAAAACCGTCCGTCAAGTGGAGTCGTGGGGCGCACGACACGCGATTTTGTCAACGTTCTCAGAATCGAACCAAACTTGGGTCACAGGACCAGCGTATTGCTATGAGTCCGATGGCGCAAGTTTCGTTTTGATATGACGTACATACACGAAGTTACAACGAGTTCCAGAATAGGACCGATACGGGGTGTTGTCGACGGATACGTGTTGATTCCGGTGTGCACGCACATCCAAATCAACTTTCGTGAAATCTCACACGTCCGTATTAACGGTGCACACCTTTTGGTGAAGTCCACACACGACTAAGTAGTTCCATTTAGCGGGACGCACCCAGTTCCGGGGAAAAATAGGGTATCTATATTCCTGATTTTGGGTCGCAGTTTACGATCGTCACAGGACGCGATACCCCGAACAAATTGTACGGGTATCAAGAGGGTCACGCAGTCTACATGTTACAGGAGACGGAACAAAAAATGGGACATCGAAAAAAGAGAAACAGTCACCTGAACAGGGCTTCGAATACGCGTTTCCGCGAGGTGACGCGACGCTCGGCCGGCCGGAGGCTAGGGTTTCTACTGCTGGAGATCGCCGGGAAAGCTCGACGGAGCTGGAGGCGGCTGGAGGAGCTCGTCATGGCGGCACTGGTGGCAGCCGGGGCTGCTATTGGTCGTAGGCGGCGAAGTCCGGTGGAGTCGGAGGCGGTGGAGTCGGAGGCGGTGGAGCTCGAGTGGCCAGCTGCGGGATCGTCGATGTCACGCCCCGATCTCCCGCAGGCAATCGGCCGTTCCCGCTAGGCGGGAATCACCCTCGCCAGCGCTCCCGCGGAACGATCGCTTGACCCATCCGGGCGTGATGCCGCACGGGCGTGATCCACGTCCTTGCAAGGCCATGGTTCATTGGCTGGCGGCAAGAGTTCTAAGCCACAGAGTCGCACAGATTGTCCGAGTGCAGCGGAGTCATGAACGCATAGCGATTCGGTAACAAGTTCTCTGAGTTGACAATTATAGCGGAAGCATTGAAACACAAGTTGAAGTAAAGCAAGCTCTTTTATTGATATAAACATGTGTTACAGGCGGCGTATAGCCGAGATTACAAGTCGCTCAAGCCTCTCTCTCTGAAACAGTAAAAGCGTGCCAAGTGGCTACATTTGTGGAATGTTTGTTCAGGCGATGTTCAGGCTATGTTCACAACATTATGTCTTGTATATGTGCTTCAGTTCCGGATGCGCCGTTGCTTCGGAGTGATCTTCACGCCTAAGCACGCACGTTGGAGGCATCCGCACCGAACGAGGTTCTTCCGCACCCTGCATACAAACTGGTGGATTATCAGTACATTGAATGCACTGGTGGGGAAGCTACTCGCCGGCTCGACAAATCCAAACACGTAATACAGGTTTCGTGCACAACTATTAAGTTGTCTTTCTAGTTGCCTTAGGATCAGTTTCATGCAAACATTGAATAGCCTAACGTGTCGGGCAGTGCGCCGTGCGATGTTTGAGGAAACACGGCGAGACTTACCAACTTACCATCTCCTTCCCTGTCCAAGGCAAACATTGAGGCAACATGGTTAATTCAAGCACAGCAAGTATAAGCATTCAGGAGGCATAGCATATGCAAACATGCGGGTCGTTTTAACATGATCGTTCAGGTGTTCAGTTGTTCTTGATGCGATGCAATGACTCGCACGCGGATAGCCGCTAAGCGATGATGACTTATCTATATGAACATGAGTCGCTGGCATAGCCATAAGGACCAGTTATAGTCTTGAACAAGGATGGGAAGCAACAAAGAAGCAGTGGTGGTTGCAGGCCATCCTGTCCAGATGCAGTAGACTATCGTGCAGTTCGTTATAGTCTTGAACAAGGATGGAAAGCAACAAAGATGCAGTGGTGGTTGCAGACCATCCCGTCCAGATGCAGTAGACTATCGTGCAGTTCCATCCGGATCGGAACGGTCCCAGTGCCCCGGTGACTGCCCGTGGAACTATGCCTCGTTTCCGAGTTGTCCGCGACATGCAGGTCAGGATCTCGGTCTGGTACAGGAACAAGTTCGATGCAGTATGTGTATATATTGAACAAGTCCGGTATGGAACGAGTTCGAGGCAGTATATATACAGAACTTGTTGAGGCAGTATTCAGTGATTCAGTAGTGTTTGCCAGGCCAGTTGATTCAGTAGTTTGCTCCACGAGCTGTGATTCAGTAATTTATTCAGTCAGGGTGCAGATTCCCTGGTTCGGGAATTGCCTTGGTGACCTAACGGTCCCGAATACTTGCAGGTTCATTCAGGCACGGAACGACTACGTAGTAGTCTTCCGGGATTTGGATGAAAACATGGCAACATTCAAGCAGACAAGCATGCGTTTCTAAAGGACATAAGTAAACACGTTTGCTCGGACCCGAAGGTAAGCCGAGAGATGAAGCCGTTAGGGACTTAGCATGCGAGGGTCTGAATACAAGCAGTATTTCATTTCCATGTTCTAGCATAGCAATACAAGTTATGATTATTCCCTTAGCTAGGTGCGTTGGATTTATTAGCATGCATGGGTGATTCACCTAGCGGCTAGCATGAATATTCCAGATTTTAGGTGTGCTGGCTAAGCAAAGACAAGTTCACCGTAGCCACCCACCTTAGCGATGATTCGCCTCGGTAGAGCGATACGCCTGAGCGAGCCTCTGAAAGCCTAAGCCGAGATTCCTGTAGGGACAAGTCTGGATATCCTTTGCTTCTCGTTGAGGCAAGGCGGGTCGGGACAGTTGCACTATTGCCGTTTGAGACGGCAGTCCGCTTGAGCGGAACGGGGTGTTACAGTCGAGGCTCAGGGCGGAGAGGGATGGCCAGCTGCGGGGTCGTCGAGGCTCAGTGGCGGTGGTGGTGTTGGTGGTGGAGCGAAAGGGAGGCCGGGGTACGGTGGCGTCAGTGGGGATAATGGCGGTGGTAGGGATTGCCGGATTTATATAGTAGGAGAGGGAGGGCGAAGGGCGGCCGGTGAGGTTAGGAGAGGCGAAGGGGAAGAGGCGGAGGAGGCGGTTAGGCGCCGGCAGCGGGTCGGGGAGGCGAAGAGTCGGGAAAGAATTGCGTTTAGGGTTTCACTGTAGCAGCGGGTTATCGGGTCGGGTTTCGGTTTTAGGATCCATATCCGACCCGATCCGATAGGGTATGGGTCGGGTTCGGGTTAGCGGGTTCCGAGTTGGGTTCAGACCTGACCCGACCCGCTAGGATTTAGGCCCGGTTCAGGATTTTTGGCCGGTCTGGGTTGGTTCAGTTCAGAATTAAACCGGATTTAGTTTGGTTTATATTGGTTTATTTTGGACTTAATAAATAACTTAGTTTTTATAGGACTAGACCGGCCCAATTCGACTTGGCTCGAAAAGCTCGACCCTTGTGGGCATGCTTAAGCTTCGTAAATAATAATTAGAATCGATGCGACCAGGCCAACCTTAAATATCTCGAGGAACAAAAAAGCTCGGCTAATGCCCAGACCGAGCTCGCAATTTATGGCCTTGGGAGGCCCTACCCAATGTCGATTCCTATTCGTAACTAAATAACACCAGCTATCATACAAAATATATTTTATATATGTATCCGGATCAAGTGTCCTACTTTTGATGCCCCCAAAAAACTCCGTCATTGTGGTCAGTTGGATGGTTCTGTAAGTCATCTAATTTTGACCGTTGATCAAACCAACGGTCAAGATTAGATGACTAAAGACGATCCAACGACTAGAAAATACAGGAATTTTTAGGGACATTAAAAGCGAGACACTTGATCCGGATCCTATATATATATATATATATGGTAAATGATCTAAAACCATCTGGGTAGTTTCATATTATGGAACCACCCTATGTTATATTGGTTTGATTTGGATTGTATGGTTGAGATTAAAAGCCGGTGGAATCCACACATTTTAATCTCATTCAATCTCGATCAAATCCATATAATATAGGGTGGTTCCATAATATGAAACTACCCGATTGGTTTTATGATTTATCTGATGCTATTAGCAGCGGTGACACATGGTTGCTTTTCACTAACAAGTAGCAGCCGTGACCAAGGTTCAGCTCTTCACTAATAGACATTGTCCAACCGATGCGAATGCATGAAGCACTATCAAATAAACTCTACGATGCACATGTTCAATATATATATATATATATATATATATATATATATATATATATATATATATATATATATATATATATATATATGAGTCATAGTGCTCATATTCCTACATGAGCCATGCACATGTGGATTAATAGGAATAGACTTGGGTAAACGGGATATGAGCCATAGTGCTCATATTCCTACATGAGCCATACACATGTGGACTAATAGGAATAGACTTGGGTAAACGGGATATGAGCCATAGTGCTCATATTCCTATATGAGCCATGCACATATGGACCAATAGGAATAGAGTGTACTAGTGCACATGGGTGCACATGGGATGTGAAAGTCTATTCATATTGCTCCACATGTACATGACTCATGTAGTATGAGCACTATGGCTCATATCCCGTTTACCAATATATATATATATATATATATATACACACAACAAAATAGTAGGGATAATACTATTTTTTTGGTGTAATGTTTTTTTTCTTACAAATAAAATTAATTAGGGATAAACAAGGTCATTTATGATGAAAGAGGGGTTCCTCATACGGTTAATATGTTGACTGGTTGATTAAATCCAACATAATATAAAAAATTAATCAAATAAAATTTAATCTATAAGTTAAAATCGATAAAAAGAATGTTAACTAAATGATGTTTGAATTTTGTTTGAGATCTAAATTGTTACATGTATTAGATTAGAACATAAATTTGTTATTTGTGAGATAGATTCTCATACTATTACATCAAACATAATCTAATTTTTAATATTTAAAACAAACACAATTGAATCTGTAAGGTTAAAATCGATCCAAAAGAATGTTAATAAAACGATGCTTAAATTTTATTTGAAATCTAAATGTTACCTATATAAGATTAAAACATAAATGATACATTTATGAGATGTTAGCATTCCATTTTGTTATCCGTAGCAAAAAATTAGTAGTTCAAATTTATTAAACAAAACATTATATCAAATATTTTTTATATTTACTATTATTTAATTAAATATTAATAGTCTACTTACTTAAA
Source organism: Iris macrosiphon (assembly GCA_036927795.1). Lineage (NCBI taxonomy): Eukaryota > Viridiplantae > Streptophyta > Magnoliopsida > Asparagales > Iridaceae > Iris > Iris macrosiphon. The sequence goes on from JAYESA010000003.1 coordinate 156,968,325, forward strand.
GAATTATTACTAATTATTTGAGTATCATGTTGGCAATCAGTTCAAATACGAAGGCTCTTAATAAGAGTAAGACAATTTTAAATGCTAAAAATATTGAGTATCCCTTTGAAGTAGAGAAACTGAACAAATGGACCATTCCTAAAGTCCAGTCAAAAAAAATATATCAAAATTGGTACTTTTGATTTCAGATCATCCATTGCAATAAAGACAATGGAAAGGACTATTCTAAGTCAGTGATATTGAACATTCACTAAATCATAGAGAAAAACATAATTATGTCAATATTTGACTAATCCAAGTAGCTTTTAAACCCTTAACTTAACCATGATTAAATGCATCAATAATGACATCTATGAGAGATGCTAGATGTCTTGACTGGAGCCAATCCCTAATGGAAGTAATGCAAACTAATCTTTGCCATGGCCCTGTCTATTTTAATGTTTATCCTAATTTCAGTCTGTCATTAACAGAAACTAATTTATTAGAGTCATTAACTCTTAATTTGAAAACATATGGTTATAATTTTCTTCCGGGTTCAGAAACCATATCAATAATCTATAGAGCTTGTGGAAGCAATAGAAGACATGTCGATATCAAATGCTAATTCAGATTGTGAACACATATTACAGACATTTTTGCTTTAATTATGTTTCGGAGATTCAAGGATTCTTCCTACTCAATGAGTCCTTCAGCTTATTGATTGAGCTTTTCTTGATTATTTCCTTTTGTATTTGAGATTCAATCTTTGTCTCATTTTCTTTGATCGAGTCAAGAATAATTCCTGCTTTTTCTTTTTCATTAATTCTGTCCCACCATTTAGTGCAGAATTTTCTAGCAAGAATAGGCATGTTATGCTTATCAAACTTGGTAATCAAATCCCTTTTGAAGATATAAGGGATTTCAAATTGAACAAAATAATTTAGTGTACTCTCCCCGAAAAAAAGAGCTTCACTATCTTGGCATTGGACCCATTGTGGGAATGGTTCTTGAAGACTGGGAGGTAAGATATCAAGGTTGGTACCAAAATGAAGCCACCAATCATAGAACCATGCCAGGATTTCCTTTTGTAGAATTGAGGGTCAAACCCTTGAAACATGAATGCTTCTGACGAGAGTTGTCATAATACAAAAATTTATAAAAAATATTTAGATAATCCCAATAAATTGTAAGAGATGGATTTATCCTTATTGATCATTTTGACTGGTCGATTGGGATGAAGTCCCCATGATTGTTGAGTAATAATTTTATTGATTATCGTCTTAATATAAACGATTTCAGATGTAGGATCATTTGATCGCTGATAGGAATGTTCAACTTCCTGTGATTGTGAAACGATTAGAACTCCTTCATATAAATAACATGTCCTCTCATAAGTGGATCGGGCTACTGGAGCAATTTTTTTTTTTAATTACTGGCATAACGCTTGGACCCGGCATAACGTTCGGGACTTTGTGTTCACTTCCTTACATACCTTTTGGTCCACTGCCTCCCAACTTCCACCATTTTATAAATAAAAGAAATAATACGCCCCTGTGGCTCGATTCATTGATCTTTTGTCACCCAGCCGAGGTCTTATACATCTGCTCGGTAACCTCAAGAGCCACCCGAGTTCGGTAGTATTCTATTTAAAGTTAATACTAACCATTTAACTAATATTGAATAATGATAAAAGTGTTACTTTGCACTTTTCTACTAAAAATAGGTGAAAGTGGAGATTACTCTTTTTCATATAAGACAAGTGTAAATAATAACTAGAAATTAATAATGACTCAAAGTTTTCAGTCTCCTCTTCTTTTATATTTAACAAAATACTGAAAGTGTGAAAGTCTCTCAAAATCTGTCCACTTTTATAAACCGGATTTTTTCGTTTAAAGTAATAAAATATAATATAATTATAAAAAAAAGGAAAAAGTGGGGGGTATCTGCATATAGGGGGACCACTCGCCAAGTGACTTGGCGGGGTGCTGAGTTGGAGAGCATCTCGCCAACTGAGTTGGCGGGGCGCTCCCCTCGAGAGGCCGCTCGCCAACTCAGTTGGCGGGACATGCTGAGTTGGCTCACGACCGTTGCAATATGCTCGCCAACTGAGTTGGCGAGTAAGGATCCGTTTCCCGACCGTTCCACAACGGCTATTAACAACAACGGCTATTACATTCTCCCTCTATAAATTACCTATCTCAACCAAATCATCTCACACTCAATCTACTTCCTCCATTTCCTCTCTTCCCTCTAGCAAACTCTCAAACACTCTCTCTGTCTCTCTGCCTGCAGCTAAAGTTCATTTGAGTTTTCTGTAGCAAAAGTTCTCAACCGTCATGGATCGTAGCGTAAGAATTGTATGCTCGCACGGCGGTAAAGTAAATGGGTTAAATTACGAAGGAGGAGAAAGTATAATTTTTTCAACTTATCCGAATATTAGTTTTGAAAATATACGTAATCATATTATTGAACGTTGTTCTATTCATTATGATTTTATTCTGAAGTCTATTTTTTGTTCTAATTATTTTTTGATAGATAGTGAAGATGTATGGAATTATATTCTTGAGATTAATTCACAATCACGGTATATAAAAATATATGTTATTAAAGTAGCAGCAACCTTAGATAGTAGAAATAATGAATATTTTTCTGAATATCAGCATGTTAGTTCGGGTACTAGTTCTTCTCAACAAATAGTTTCATTTATCCAAGAAGGTCATTCATCAGATGAATGTAACCATGATGATGATAGTGACAACGACGATGGAAATATTGATGATTTAGTTAAAAATGTAGATTATACGGTAGATGATGATGTTGTAAAAGCTATCACTGATGAATTATTTAAGGGACAATCTATTGGAAATGGCGATATAGTTAAAGTTAGTACATTAGAAAATCGTCATTCTTGTTTAGGAAGACTTAGTACATGACGTCATCGACTAGCTACCGCTTCATGGATTAAGACCATGATAATTGACATTATTAGAGATAACCAGTCATACAGCCCATCACAAATTGTTAAAGATATATATAGGGAGCACCGTATACAAGTTAGTTATTCCAAAGCATGGAGAGCCCGAGAGACAGCATTAGCTGAAATTAATGGTAGTTATGATGAGGCATACGCTAGTCTTGAGGAGTATTGTTATAGAATTATGGAGACAAATCCAGGTAGTACATGTTTTATTAAAACTGCCGAAAACAATAGCTTCCAACGAATTTTTATTTGTTTTAAGTCATGTATTGATGGATTTTTAAGTGGATGTTTACCAATTATTAGTACTGATGCTACATTTCTTTCGTCTAAATATCAAGGTATCTTATTTATTGCTTGTGCTCACGATCCTAACTATCAATTATATCCTATAGCTTATGCTGTTGCTGAAGGTGAGAATAGTGATTCTTGGTCTTGGTTTTTAAATTCTTTTAAAATATATTTTGAAAGTTGTTTTAATGATTGGAGTACAATTTTATTTATATCTGACAAGCAAAAGGGATTAATAAATGATGTTCGTGCTATTTTGTCTGCATCTCCTCATTTTTTTTGTATTCAACATTTTAAACAAAATATGAAAAAAAGTTACAAAAGAACCAGTATTTCAACGCTTGTTAGACTCGCTTGTTAGATCCTATAATAAAACGGATGCAGAGAGTGTGTTTGATATAATTAAAGCCGAGAACATAGTGTTGTACGATTGGCTTATTGGTGTAAACGATGAAAGTCGTCAATTTGAACATTGGATAACAGCGTATGCTACTTGTCCTAGATTAGATATTAACACTTCTAATCTTGCTGAATGTTTCAATAGCTGGATTAAGAAATTACGAGATAAGCCAATAACAATACTTCTCGATGGTATTAGAGCCAAGATTATTACACTTCATGACAATCGTAGAAAGTTTGCAGAAAATATAGACACAGATTATTGTCCGAAGATGTTAAAAAATATGGCTTCTATTATCAAAGAGAAGAACCACCTAGAAATATTAGCTATTGATAGTTATAAGTTTGAAATAATAGACCGGGCAACAAGTAGAACCTATATTGTTCATATAACTGACAGATCTTGTACATGTTTTAGATGGTACCATACTTATATACCATGTATACATGCATGTTTTGTTTGTAGATATTGCAATATTAGTATTGATAATTTTTATCCTGCAGTATTTTCGACGCAAAACTTGAAAAGTGTATACGCGCAAAAAATGGAGCAAATTCCAGTTCCCTACGAGATCCAAGGTCCTTTGGTAAGAGGACAAATTGGGGTGCCAGATGTAAGACGCAAAGCCGGAAGACCAAAGAAGAACCGCATCAAACCCCGGGATTCATCGACAAGAGATCTACGTTGCAGTAATTGTGGTGCTATGGGACACAATCGAAGACGATGTACTAGTCAACCGAGAGATTAAAATAGAATTGTTCAATACCCAAATATTGTAATAAAAAATCATTACAAATCCTACAAAAATTGTAATCATACAATGTTACAAATTTTCTACTAATCCTCGTCCTCGTCTTGTTGAGTTTGGGTAGGCAGCGGTGCTGATGGAGTTGAAAAAAATTGTGTGAATATCTGGTAGCTTTCATCTCCAGCAGTCTGGCCACGTACCATAATTCATTTCGGCCCGCCAATGTACATGGATCCGGGTTCGTAAACCATGATCATCGTCGTATAACTATAAAAAACATATGCATTATATTTTGTGTGTAAATTTATATGCATTAATAAAGTAAATATATGCATTATAAAAAACATATGCATTAATAAAGTTGGCAACTTGTAATTTCAAAAATTACCTCGCCAGTAAATATCTGACTAGAAATGTGGTCTTCACGTTGCTTAATAATAAGCGCGGTAGTCGGTCCGCCAGGAATACGACCGTCATTGTGGGTAGCCATCGCTAGTAAATATCAGGAGGAGAAAGAGGATTGCTGTGATTAAGAAGGAGGAAGCTGTGAAAATAGGAGGAGGAGAATGTGCTGTGAGGAGTGTTTGGGAGGGTGTTTATAGGGAGGGAATGTAGCCGTTGTGCAACAGTTGGAAAGCCAACTCATCATGGCCCGCCAACTCAGTTGGCGAGCTGCCTCGTCCCGCCAAGTTAGTTGGCGAGTGGACCCCCTGTCTGCTAATTCCCCAAACTTTTTCTTTTTTTTATAATTATATTATAATTTATTACTTTAAACGAAAAATCCTGTTTATAACCCACTCGTAGTCATCAAGAGAACCGCTTACTGTTCAGATATTTTAAAAAAAAAAAGTTGGTTGATATCAACTGTTTTGATCTAGCTTTTTTGGAAAACTTATGTAAAAATTATTTCTAGTATCACTTTTCTAGAAAAAGAAGCAATAATTCCAAACCGCGTTGAAAATTGTTAACATGGCGGCTTTTGCTTATTTTTCGAAAGACCGACTCAGAAACTGTTTGATACAACAACAGCTTATGAAAAGAGTTTTAAAAAGTCAATTTAATTTTGAACCATGCTACTAGTTTTTTAAAAGCAGACAGGCGGCTTCTGCTTATTTTTCGAGAAACTGACTAAAAACTGTTTGGTACAACAGCTTATCAAAAGAGGTTTAAAAAGTCAAATTTAATTTTGAACCATGCTATCACTTTTTGAAAAGCAGAGACGACCCCAACCCAGGCCCAGGGAAAGCTTATGCCCAAATTAATACAAGCTGCTAAGAGTAGTCGGCGGTGTGCGCAAACTCTCGTGAATGGATAGACACAAGAAATAATTTACCTACTTCCAGATCTCAACCGAGAGGAAGAAGAAGAAGAAGAAGAAGAAGAAGAAGAAGAAGAAGAAAGGAAGCGTTCCATGGGAGTCCCGGCGTTCTATCGATGGCTGGCCGACCGGTACCCGCTCTCCGTCGCCGACGTCGTCGAGGAGGATCCCGCCGACGCCACGAGGCCCAACCCTAACGGGATGGAGTTCGACAATCTGTACCTCGACATGAACGGGATCATCCACCCCTGCTTCCACCCCGAAGGGAGAGTAAGGATCTCTCGAAACCCTCTTTCCGTTGTCGATTTGGTCACCGATTAGCCGTGATTGAAGGAATTAGGGTTTTGTTTATTGTGGTTCGATTTTGGTTCTTCTGAACATGATAGTTCTATAGGGAATGGGCTTGTGCCAGTTCGAATGATTGATATATAAGAGGTGTGGAATTCGATGATCGGACATGAACGAATTCGCGGAAGGAAAAAAAATCCGTAACTTGACGTGTGAGTAAAAACCAATGATTGTTCCGAAGTAAGAAATAGTTGATTATAAGGCCATCTCCGGTGGGAATTTCTAAAATTGAGTTTCTATCCTACCTGGCATTGTACTTTAAGGAAATTTCTATCCTAATTGGTAGAGTTCTATATAGAATTTGCACACATAAAAAAAATACTTTTCAATGGTTCTCCATTTCTATCCTAGACAAAATAAAAGGATCCATTTAATGGTGTAGGGCCCAATATTAATTGCTATGAGAGGGGAAGAATTTCAATGAAAGTTTCTACATGTAGAGACCCTCATAGAAATTCTCCATCTTACATCAATGTCACGCATGATAGAAATTGGGATAGAAACTATGGTTGGGAGAAGTTCTTTTCTAAAAATGATTTCTACCATAGAAATAGGGAAGATAGAAATTCCCCTTGGAGATGACCTAAGTTATTGTGGATCTCCCATATTCTAACAAAGTAGGGATGTTAATGGGTCGGGTCGAATTGGGCAGAGCAAGATCCATAACCCGGTCAAATAATTTTTGGGTAAAAAAATTGTTCCTAGCCGGCTGGTCCTTATTCTTACAAAATCTAGGCCAAAACATGGTCCATTTAGCTTTGTGCAAATTTCCGGCTGGTCCAATTAGTTGTAATTTTTTTTAAATAAATAAACCAAGATTCGTATTATTGGAATTTGGAATCAGAATTGGCACCCGATTCTTCTTATGAGTATCAATAATGTGGGTTCGGCTGTTTCAGTCGGGTCATAGTATTCAAGGTATTTTTTTCGGGAAGTCAAAATTCAAACCTTGAAAAATGTTATTATTTAAAAACTAGAAAATATTTCATATATTTGGGTATAATTATATGCATTGTTTGTTTCTTCTTCTTAATTTTTAAGGGAACACTATTAGGATTGATGGATACGAATTATAAATATACAACTTTGACAAATCAAATGGTTACAGTGTGGTAGATCTTATCGACTACTTGTAGCATGGAGATGTTTGATACGTTGAATCATTGTGCCGACACCGTTTTCCCCATATTTTTTCTTCTAATTTTTCTTTGTGGAATTGATGATAAAAGAATGGGTATCGACCGATATCAGTAGATGTTTGTATCGAACCGGATCGCCAAAAATGATACAATAATACATATTACGATCGGATGATTGCAAACATTGTAATAAGCAAAACAGTCAATTTTTTGTTAACCAATGAAAGGTTGATTAACTCATTTCAACACTTGTAGCAAAAGATGTGAATATGGCAAAAATCGTATGTTTCATTAATACATGACGTACAAGACTAATTCTACTACATAAGATATACTCTTGACACAAATAACTATATTTGTGAAGACTTCTTATAATTGAAATATTTTTGGAACAAAAAGAAAACAAATAGTAAAATAATAATGACAATAAAATAAGGAACAAAAGATCGTAAATTTAAGCAAGACTTTCTGTGTTTTTTCTGCTTTTCTTAGGCTTGATTGGGTTCGGTTTCTTGCTAAAAATGTACAACGATGAGACATATGTGTTTTATTCATTTCATAGGGTTCAGTTTGTTTTTTCTGACATGCTAGTTCAATAGGGAGTTGTCTACTTAGGGTTTGATTGTGCCAGTTCGAATGATTGATTGATGCCAGTTCGAATGATTGATTGAAGGTAACTAATTATTGATTATAATAAGATGACATGTAATTCAATAGTCCGTACTTCGACATGGAGTCATGGGCGGTGTTTTCATCCCGAAGGGAGAGGATCTCCTGAATCTCTCTTTCCCTTCTTGATTTGTTTATGAATTTGCCGAGATTGAAGGAGTCAGCTGTTTTCTGCTTCATCTCCCCAACTAATATATATATATATATATATATATATATATATATATATATATATATATATTGTGTGTGTGTGTGTGTGTTGGCTAGCAGGTGGAGAACACACATCCCGGCTGGGTAGGATCGATCCCACGGGGAAATGCATTATTCCTTCCAATTATGGTGGAAGATATATATATATATATATATATATATATATATATATATATATATATATATATATATATATACTGGCAACGACCACCTTTCAGCTAAAGTCCTAGAATGCTACCGTGGCAGACGATTGACTTGTGAACTTACTACCACCTTTCTGCATACCAAATTAATTTGAAAGAATCCTTAATAGTGTTAAATCTTAATTTATTATGACTTTTACACCTAGGAGGCTGTACCATGGGTTTTTTTGGCTTGTTTTTACTGCTAATCAACCTTTAACCTGTCTTGGTTTTATTGATTGGTTTAATCACGGAGGTTAGTTAGCCCGGTTAAGCACAAAACCCAAATATGTTTTGGACAAGGGATCACCAGGTCTGAGGATGCATGAGTTGATTTCTGGGCCACTGGAGAAAGTAATAATTGTGCTGCCTGCAGGCTGTGGTTGGATTCCGAAGTAGTGGAACCAATCGCCCCCATATAAAAAAGATTTTGCATGAAAGATTTTTTCTGGTCTGCAGAACAGGAATCAATCTTGTTTACTAGAGAGTAGAAAAAAGTACCTGGTGTTGTCTTTTAGTTTTCTACATTGTGAATCATCAAATTAGTTACTGAATCAGGGTAATTTTTTTTTCCTTTCAGCCTTCACCAACCACTTATGATGAAGTTTTTAAATCCATATTTGACTACATCGATCATCTATTTGGCTTAGTTCGCCCGAGAAAACTGTTGTACATGGCCATTGGTAAGTTGCCTGGATTCTCAAACTCCTGCTAATCAGGTTATCTTACTCTTGGTTGTCATAGTTAACTTTTCTATGTACCAATATCAAATTTGCAGATGGTGTGGCTCCAAGGGCTAAAATGAATCAACAACGTTCCCGACGTTTTAGAGCTGCAAAAGATGCAGCTGAAGCAGTAAGCATGTGTTTGTTGTATTTTGTTTATTCGGATTATTCTATATGGTACATTTCTCAACCCTTCACATGCCTACACTTTTAGGCAGCAGAAGAGGAAAAGTTGAGAAATGAATTTGAGGTTGAGGGAAGAAATTTGTCATCTCAGGAGAAATCTGAAACATCCGACTCTAATGTTATAACTCCTGGGACCATGTTCATGGCTGCACTCTCCACTGGGCTTCAATATTACATACAATCGAGATTAAACCGGACTCCTGGTTGGCAGTATACTAAGGTAGGAACCTGAGCTATATCAAGTATATGATCTCAGCCATAGGATCGTATCACTTCATTGCTCAGCGATGTAATCATTGCTGGTTTTATTTCAATCACTGTTTTCAGGATACTTCTCTCTCTTAATGTATTCATGGAGCTCTCCGTTGGATGATTATTTGAAGGTTATTCTGTCTGATTCAAATGTTCCTGGTGAGGGCGAACACAAAATCATGTCCTACATACGATTGCAGCGTAATCTTCCTGGTTTTGATCCAAACACGCGCCATTGTTTATATGGGTTGGTGAGTTTTTTTTTTCCTAGTGTGGCTACTCATTTTTAAGTTTAATTCACTCTCTCTCTGCATCCTGCCATTTCTATCCTTTGTAATCTATCCTTTTACATTATTTGCAGGATGCTGATCTTATAATGCTTTCTTTGGCAACCCACGAGGTTCACTTCTCAATTTTAAGAGAGGTCTGTGAACTCAATCTCTCTCTCTCTCTCTCTCTCTCTCTCTCTCTCTCTCTCTATATATATATATATATATATATATATATATATATATACAGCATCTAGATTCCAACTCATTTAACTTTATTTGTTTTTACTTGGCTTTTACCTTTGGCAATTGTTTATGCAGGTGATCACAATGCCAGGACAACAGGAGAAATGCTTTCTTTGTGGTCAAATAGGCCACTTAGCAGCTGATTGTAGAGGTAAGTCAAGTGAACGCTCATCTTCAGGGGAAATGCGTGCTGTTCACACTCCAATTCACAAGAAGAAATATCAGGTAGATTCCAGAACAAGCCAAAAGATATATATATATATATATATATATATATATATATAATTTCCTGTCCGGAATTAATGTGCATAATTTCTTGCTTAGCCTCTTTTAGGTTTGAGATTACATTTATTAGGTATCATCTTTATGATTAATTTCCTATCCATGAACAGTTTCTTAATATCTGGGTTTTGCGAGAGTATTTGGAGAATGACTTGGCAATCTTTGATCCTCCATTTGAGATAAACTTTGAACGTGTTGTGGATGATTTCGTTTTCCTATGTTTTTTTGTGGGAAATGACTTTCTTCCGCACATGCCTACTCTGGAGATCCGTGAGGTTCGTAGTAGTTCATATTTATTATTTAATTGTACTAATTCAAACCTGGGAAACTTTCTTCTTTGTTATTTCTTGTTTAGCAGTCTCTTATTTCCTGTGAATCTTCAACTTAACTCCAATTGTTCCGGGGATATTAAGTTCTTATCTTGAAATATTTTCATGATCAGGGTGCGATAAATCTACACTTATGTTTGTCTATAGAAGGGAGTTTGCAGCAATGGGAGGTTACCTTACAGATTCTGGAGAGGTAATTGTTGCCTCTCTTGTACTTCCTAGAAGTTTTTTTTTACTATTGCAGCACATCATATTTTGTTAATTTTGTTTGATAGACCAGCAATGTATTTGAACTTTATTTGGAGATTGTTTGTTCATATGTAATGCTAATGTAGCTTTACGACAACTATACTTTGTTTTAGTCGTCCTTGTTGATTATGAATTTCTTGCAAGCGCCACAAATCTTTTTCCTTTATCTACTCGAGTGGAGATTGTCAATGTTTTTTGACCCGTAGTTTATTTATTGCATCATGTGTTATGATCCTTTAGGAATCCGGAACTTGTATATACCGTTTATCTTTGAAGTCACTAACATTATGATCACCTCTTTTCCATAAAAGTTTGATAGAAGTAAGGAATTCTTTGCACTTTCCAGAAAAAGGTTATATAAATCATATGCTTAGATTATGTAACTCGTGTTTGTTGAAAACAAAACGTAGAGATACGTTAACTTTGGTTGCTATTTGTAATAAATTTGTTTTTTGTGTCTAGCAACTAGCCTTAATTCGAAATGCTCGGATTTTGATCACATATTATTAGGCCATATGTCATCCTTTTATCAGTGTCGTATAAATTTCTGTGGTTGGTAAACATCGTAGTGGATGTTACATGACAGGCTATGTCTGATGCTTAGTGGTGCATGCGGAGCAGATACGGTCAGGATATTGGTATTACCATATATGTATTTGTTTTCTAATAATGAGTACATATACATATATTCTTCGGAAATAAAAGTCAATAGCCATATTCGTAAAAAAAAAAAGGTGAATCCGGATGTAAGAAACAGATATGGGCCAAAGATGACCATGGTAATGTAGGGACAAGTGCCCCCACTATTTTTTTTTGGAAAAAAATAGTTATAGATTTTTTCCAGTATTGCCCTCGCTAAAATTCACTTTCGAACCCACTATCCCAATTTGCCCTTACTTGCCTATAGGCTATAGACTAAAAACTACACTGTTTATTCTAGAAGGTTAAAAGTCAAATCCTTTCTGACAAAACTCTCCTCCTCCTCCTCTCATATTTTATTATAAATCTTGGTATGTAATTATGTATACATTTGAATATTTTGATTGGCTAGTTGCTAAAGAAGATTATATTAAGACTATTGTTGTGTAATCATTTGTCTTTTTTTCTTTTCCATACAATTTTTATTTATTATTACTATTTGTTTTCTACTGCATAATGGAGTGAGTTCTAACTCGAGTATATTTTTTTAGTTTGCCTGCACCACAACATTTTCTATCTCCGCGGCTAAAGCAAATATGAGTGTGTAGGTATTGGAGAATCAGATGTTTGAATTACCAACAGACTAATGGATTCGTATAGGTTTAGTTAATTATTAATTAACTTATGCTTGCATATTTATATGTATACTTGAATATAATATGTTCAGTAACGAACAGAGTGCTGCCTAGTGTTAGAAGCGTAGAATGTATTATTGATATATTAATATCATTTAGGGTAACTTTCAAGAAACACCCGTGAACATTCATGCAATATCAGGAAACTCCCATAAAGTTTATCTCTCATCAAACAACCCCATCAAACGTCACAGAACTAATAGATTCGTTAGTTCCTTCACATATGGACCCGAAATGTTTTTAAAGGACGAAAATGCTCTCTTTTTCTTTTTTGACTCTTTCAATGGACCCACCTAGAGTATGCTTTCATTTAGAGAACTAATAACTAAGAAATTATGTTTACTTTATGCCTTAAGTGATGATGAAATGCCCTCTTTTCCTTTTTTTTAAACTCTTTCAATGGACCCACCTAGAGTATGCTTTCATTTAGAGCACTAATAACTAAGAAATTATGTTAACTTTATGCCTTGAGTGATTCCGATCAAGATGAAACTTCGTATAATTCTCCTCAATGTCTACCAGATTTTTATTTCAGTTTTTTCCCTTCTTTTTGTACAAATATTAGTAGACTTTATGATGAATTTAAATGTTGATAATGAAATGAAGAACAACATTTTATGAGAATTGTATCCTGTGAGGATCTGAGTTTTAAGATTAAAGATTAATTGAAGTAAGAAAAACCAAAAGTACAGATGAGTTTTAAGACTAAAGATTAATTGAAGTAAGAAAAACCATAAGTACAAATTGGGGCTTGTTTCAAATCCCTGATTTACCTAAACAATTAATCAATACTTAATCACAAACCCACATAAGAACAAAATCACAAAATCTATTCTCCCATGAACCCACATAAGAACGTGAAGAAGGATCATAACGGGACTTAGAACCCTTTGAATGGATGAAGAAATTGGAATAGAATTGGGAATTTGGGTTAGGTTAATTAAATTATTTTAGAGAAGAAAGAGACCATCATTCTAGATAGGGGTACTTCTAGATAGGGGTACTTCCATTATTAGAGATGACTTGGGGTCTAAGTGGCTTTTAACTAACAGAACTGTTAGGGACCTAATGGCTGATGGGGTTGTTTCACTTGTTTGATGAAAAAAAAGACTTTAGATGTGTTTCTTGATATCACACTAAACTTCAGGGGTGTTTCCTGTAATTTACCCTATCATTTATATATTATATAGGTATCCTGATTCCTGATCTGGAAAACAGAGTGGAATTTGTATCCATATTCGGATGCATTAACGAAATTAAACCCGAACTCGGATTCATATCTGAAAATAATAGATCCATATCCCGTTGTGATCAGATTCTCCCAGATCTGAACCAGATAATCTGGCTTCGGATGCACCCGGAGACTAATACTCATCTTTAGAACAAGTGTTTGACTTGATTGAAGTTAGACAGTTATCTCCACTTATTCTATGACAGTTATATAGGTATATAACTATTTCGGAACTTATATTGAACGACTGCATATATTACATCAGAGTTGGTCATATAAGATAACCTGAACCTGATACACTCTAAAGTTGTGCATTTGGAATGTTAATAGGGTGCTAATCTCACAATTCCCTTGGCCTAGTGGAGATGAATAAGGGATATTGTGTATTTATCTTTTTCATATTATGGGCCAAAGTGCAAAAATGAATTCAGTGTAAAACATTTGGAATGCCGTGTTGTAAAAAAAAGCCAATGACATTGCGTAATGGTGCAAAGTCACTTTTGACATAGAGCGGAATTTTATAATCAGCCTTTGGTCCATGCTAAATGTCATGTAACTTGTAAGGTTGTTCCTTGTAAGACCCCTAATCCTGAAAACCGTGTTTCTTTATTTATTTGAATTTATTTATAGTAGTTATGAGCTAAATAGAGAGAATATATTTTATTTTAATCTTTATTTGAGGTGTTTGTGCATTTAGAGGATTTATAGAGCCATTATAAATTTTCCTAATTTATTCCATGTAGGAGACCCTTTGGACAGTTGCTAGCTCAACCGTATGCACCAATATAATTCTGAGAATTTTCTATGAATAGATATGTGTGATATATATATATATATATATATATATATATATATATATATATATATATATATATAATTTCTATTGGATATTGGATATCAAAACCCAAACCCACTACCAGCTTGAACCCGGACCCATTAGGAGAGAGAAATATCAAACAGCAGCAGTAGCAAAAGCCCACTTTGCTTCTCTTTCTCCGCGCGTAAACCAATTGCACCGCTTAATTCCTTTCTCCGCGCGTAAAGTAACCCCCGCGTATATTCATTCCCTTTTTCCGCATGTGACTCATCCCCCACCTCTTTACCTATTATTACTAAACTCTCCTCAACCGAAACCTAAACCAATGAAAGGAAGAAACAGCAGCAGCAGTAGTCTTTGAGACTAAGTATCCCTACCGCCTCTTGACCCTATATATATTACAACTCTCTCAAACTAATCCCACTTCTTCTTACAACAAACTTAAACACACATATTGGACGTTGCACTCTACAGAACTTTGCTCGGCAAGTATACCTTGCCATTGTACTATTATTTATATTCCAGCTGATGCATGCATGTTTAATTCTGCTTATATAGATGTTTATTCATGTAGATTTTGGACCTACTTTATGAGACCACCCCAGTATCATGTAGCATCAGTAGGTTCATTGGTCGTGACACAGTTGTTACACGAGTTGTGAGTCTCATATAGATCCCAGACTACGTATTGGGTTGGCCTCCTGTACGTATGGCCGTGCGTTAGGGATAACTGCTGATAGAAACTTGCTATGCTAGTATACCTGGCAGTTATTTAGAGGTTTTATCATGGATGTGGCATGCTTAGAGCATAGGGTGGGGAGAACAACAAGTAAGGCGTTTAGGCTCCTTTACACTTTCCCTAGTTCGCACGGATTCTCCGCTGGAGAAACGGGTGGTTGTGACCCTATATATTGCAGGCGGCCTTTGCCGTTCAAAAGACGGTACGCTTGTAGGCCCCTGATTCTTCGAGAGAATCATGCCAATCCCATTATGGCCAGATAGCCCACGTGTTGGAAAGTTGTTCTCAAGTTGCATTTCACTTAGACGTTTAGGCGACCCATTAGATGTTTATATTTCAGTACTTATTGGCATGTTATTATGTATCTTGTTACGTCCCTCTGAGGACCTGGTCCCTTTCCAGATATGGACGAGCAGGAGTATCCACAGGAGTACGGACCTGGACCTGACTCTATTTACCAGACTGAGGAAGTCTTACCCTCAGAGTAGCTGCGATTATTTTTACTGTTTAGAGATTTTGTTACTACTTCAGTATAGTCGTTTTGTAGTGGATTTGTCTCCACTCGACTATCAGACTTGATACTTATCTTGGATATCCAGTTATTATTCAGCTCTTTGTTCCTACTTATTATTTGTGCTGTGGATGAGATATAGATTCTGTGTGACTTGTTGTGACAGTATATTACCACTGGTGGATTGAATATTCATAAACAACGTACGTGTGTATATGGTTTCCATATATTGGAGTTCATATATATACGGCTGGGCATGTTACGTATTCCTAGTCCTACGTATTTTGGGACTGGGGCGTGACATTCCTGCCCGTCAATTCTCAAGCATCATTCCAAAAATGCATCATGTTACAGCACAACAACAACTGTGCATTATGTATGGGAACCTTTGGTGTTGCTCTTTTATTTTTTTCCTCCTAAAAATAGAAAGTAATCATTGGGTGTTTACTAGTTCCACTACAAGGGATAAGAATCTTTTCCTCAAAATTTTAATTTGTCATGGATGAGATCCTGCTTGTGGCAACCATTGGGGAGTTCAAAACTTCAAATTCCGAAATTTTTTTTCTCAAAGAGTGAGCTATACTATTACCAATTTGTCTCTCTTAAGCTTTTGAAATATTTTTTACTCCAAGAATTGATCTCTACCAGACTTACCAAGTTAATATCTTTTTCCTGTATCAGTGACAGTTAGTTGTACCCAACAATAGTTTTTTTCTTTTGGTTGGTGATTATCTATATTTTTGTCCAATGTTTTGTCTTTCAGTGTGTAGGCTATAGGTTTGTTCGTACTTTTGTTGTTTCATTTGGATTTGGATTATATATTTTTATTCAATTTCAACTTGTTAGTTATCCCATTTGTTTGCATTAAGTTGTCACACTCGCTTAACCATGCGTCTTGGTCTTGTTGGAATATGCAGTTCTCTTTTTCGTTTTAGTCAATAAGCAAGCATGCTTGCCATATGATGGTTTATTTACAAAAGAAATGGGTTTGTAGGAAATAGATATATCTTGGTTTGTAGCTGATCTGACTGAGGTGATATGTTGGCCTTGAAGAAACATAGTTTACTTGTTTGCAAGGTGTTTATATCTATATTTAGTAATTTTTGGTGTTTTGAATTAAAGTTATTTGTTAGTGTTTCCTTAATTATAGATGACTGTAATATTCAAGCTGATAGTTTTTGAATTTACTGTCCATGTCTCCTGTTCTGAATATTGTTAGTTTTGTTTATGTAGGTTTCTCTTGAACGAGTTGAGCATTTTATCCAGTCAGTAGCAGCTTATGAAGAACAAATCTTCCAGAAGCGTTGTCGTATTCAACAGGTGAGTAGCTTCAGTCGCCAATCTTTGTGAAATTGGTTTACGTTTTGGTTTGATGATTATTACTTGCTCCTGCATAGCTACTACTATTATCATCTTGTACCTCCTTAAACCAATCCGTCTACTCTTGGGGTTTTCTAAATTATGTTTGATGGAGGATCTTGCTTTTGTTGTTAAGTGTAACAAAACAACAAATAATATGTGCTGTACTTATGCTATGCACCATGAAGATACAAGATAAGGACTATTTGACTCTTGCAAGGAGCAATATTTGAATAGAGGTATATTATTTATTTATTGTGGTCAGCCAACCCCAAAAATTAGGGATGACTGATGAGGGTTTTGTTTATATTTTTATTATGTAACTAATGGTTTTATTTGATTAGTTTGTTGAACATGTGTGTTTGTGTTCTGCAAAAAGAAGACACTTGAAACACTTTTTAATGCAACTAGCCACTATGGAAGCCAAAGAACATCAATTGAATTAATTATGGGCTGAAAATGGGTCTTGCAATTCATCAAGAAGGCCTGTATTTTGTGAGTTCCATAAGAAGTCTGCTTTCTATGATAAAAACATTGTGGTGGAAATAGGATTGATCACTCACTCTCTCCCTCTCTCTCCGTTACTCTTCGTGATGACCAAGAAGTACAATTCCGCTGTCCCACCACTATCACCTGTTTCCTTCATCCCCCAAACTTGGATTTCCACATCCTCAGTCTAAAAAATGGGTCGGGAAGTGGAAGATGTACTCTTAAAGCATTATTTATGAAGAATCTCTATCATTTTCCTTTTTCCTTTTTGATTTTTACAAATACAATGGCAGTAATTCCATCTTTGAACCAAACACAAAAAATACTTGGATTTGTGCTTCCTGGGAGACAAAACTCCATGCAACAACTTTGTCAAGAAGTGCACTCTTGAATTTGCACTTTTTACACGTCTTGGACCTTTTGCCATCCAAACAGCCTCTGAAGGTAAAATGTGAGATTTATGTCAAATAAGAAATAATAAGGTGAAGGTGAACAAAATAAGGTTTTGTTAATGAGAATGTGGTTTGACATAAGAGCTGCAAATATGATAGTGTAACTTTTATTAAAGTTGTTTCTTCTACCTTGACAAGCACTTAACAAATTTACCTAAAATGCTATTGCTTCCAAATAGTAATCAGTCTTGCTGTGTTAGAATGACCTTATCTTAGATTCTCAATACTTCTCTCATGTTTGCTGTATTGGTTGCTAAGTTCGTAAGTCATTCAGGTTTTGGTTGAATTCCTGACATCGAAGTCTTGTACCATGGAGTAATTTGTTCCTTGTTCGAACCAAAACCTAATTAGGCTATACATCTTGTACCATTGTTCTACTCCATCGCGTTTAAGATTCTTGGTGATATGTTTCTAGGCTTATAATTGAATGATTAAATGCATTTTAAGTGGTAGGATGATCACAATGGGTGTATGTTACACATCTCCGGTCTTATAGATCCCCTACTGACCTGATTAGTCAACCCCCACGATCAGCGAAAAGGAAAAACATAAATGAAATTATTAAACCTTCTTATTGAAGAGACCAATTTTAAATATGAAAGAATTTTAAAAATAGAAGGTAAAATGAATGAAACTGCTCCCGTGTTTCTTAAGAAATATATCTTTTTAAATTTAACGAACTCCTAGAAGAGATTCTCATATTGTTATATTCTTGCAGGTGTATGGTATTATCCTCCACATTATAGGATTGTAGGAACAATCTTTATCATGCCAACACTTACTGATTTGGGATTCTTTCTTCTGTTTCATTTGTTCTCAATTTAATCTAGAATAAGGAAAGGCTATTAAATCGCTTAAATTGAATTTGTTCAATCTGTATTTGAAATTTCTCACGTCTTTTTTGGTTTTGTTGTTATCGAATTCAAAAATAAGTGCATGTCACATTCTTCTCTTGGGCCCACTATTTTTGCTTTCAAGGGATCAGCGGTTACTGTTTGTAATCCTAATTGTTTCCAAAAGAAAAAAAAGAACGACACTAATCCAGATGAAGTAGTCAAACTTTACGAAATAACGAGAGTACTGTGCATATTAATGGCCAAAAATCTGCCAAATATTTGTGCAGGAAATGGAGGTTACTCTGAATCTAATTGTTTCAAACGTTTTTTTTAATCCAGATGAATTGATTGAACTTTACTATAAAATAAAAAATTTGAGATGAAAAGGGTGTAGCGAGTAGTAGAAAGAATTAATATTTTGAATATTATGCAGGAAGTGATGGAGATTACTTTGAACTAGTTTTATCAAAAAAGCAACCAAACTTTTAAGCGGAAAATAGTTTCTTTATGGAAAGTATGCAAAACAACCACTAAGTAGTTGGATCACTTGGGTAGTTGGGTGTTGTCTATGGGCATAAGAAAGCTTCATAAAAGATTTGACAAAGTTTTTATCACCAGCCATCGACCTAACTTCAACCTTCTATGTTGGTGCCAAAATCCTAGCTACTGTAGCTGCGAGCATGGGAGGGTCATGCCATATAGGTAAACCTAATTCCCTTAGGATATGCAATCAAAGTAGCACATTCTCCGAGATTATAAAGTCTTTATGACGGTAAGATGCTGCTATTTGCTATAGGGAACTGCATTAATCTCTATGACACGTTACAACAAAGAGCGAAAAGGAATGGCAATCCCATAAGAAGTAGTTGGGTGTTGGGTGTGATTGAGATTATTTTGAACCAGTTGTTTTAATAAAAAAGAAGTTAACCATATGAAGGAACCATGGTAGTCAAAGGCGCGACTCGGGTGCGCTTAAGGCGCGCCTTACAGCAAGCCGCATCATCTGCAGCCTTTTCCACGGGTGCCAAAGTTTGCTACAGTTGAACTTGAAAAACTAAAATTTACTAAAAGCGTGATAGGAAGAATACAAATTATTGTTAGTTATGTTGAGTGCTATTGTTGTTCTGCTAGTTCACTTGGTTATATTTTAATATATTTTTCTTGGTTTTATTATGTTATTTAGTTTTATTTCTTACATTGCTAATTCATTTATTTATTTATGTATATTTTTATTATTTTTTATTTTGCGTCTCACTTCGCTCGGGCGCGCGCCTTAAGTGCGCCTTCTGCCTCAGGCGATATGGACCCTTTGCGCCTCGAGTACGCCTTGTGCCTTTGACTACCTTGGAAGTAACCAAACTTTGTGAATGGAAAATAGCTTTTTTTTTAACTGTTATACCAAAACAACCAACAAACAGTTGGGTGAGGCACATGATGAGAATACTTTGAATGCAACTGTTTCCAAGAATCCATATAATAGAGTAAAACTTTACGAATTGAGAAGAGTTTCCTGCCTTGGTAGGAAATTGTGCCAAAATATATACCAAGCACTCGAGTACCAGGTGTCTGAGATTACACTGAGATTACTTATTTCCATAAATTTGAGAAACTGTTCAAAATTGGACTAATTAAAGGTTATGAAATTTCATCCGCGAGCCTTCTCCCGTGGCCCGTACCATGGTTTTGTCAATTTGGCAGTTGGCATCAACCCTCATCCAAATTCTTAGCCATGTAGCTATGAGCAAGAGAGGGCCTTGCCTTAAACTTTTACTGCCATTTGCCTGTTTTCAGGTAGGTAAACATACCTTTTTCGTCATGTAGTTTAAACTTACGAAACCAAAAAGCACCTTCCTACCCTAGGCTATAAAAGTCTAGATGAAGAGTTGCAATGATACATTTTTGCTATAGGGAATTGCAACTCTCTGTGGAACATATAAGCAAAGGAGTGAAATGGTATGGCATCAAAAGCAAAAAAAAAAAAAAAAAAAAAAAAAAAAAAAAAAAAAAACACAAATTGGAAGATTTTCTTGCATTGAAAGGAAAAGCTCCAAAAGTAAAAAAATCTTAAGCTTTTGAGTGTCAGAAATGATGAAATTTATTTGAACCTAATTGAGTCCCACAGAAGAGAAATTAATTAATATGAAATAGTCACGTTATGAAGGGAAAAAGTATATGATTGGGAAATAATTTCTTTACCTTGAAAGGGAAATATACCAAAACTGTCCACCATGAAGAAGCAATGTAAATAGAGAAAGAGGAATAAATTCTGAATCATTGTTCAATATAGAATCAACCCATCTAGATTTCTTCAATATTTTGTCTCACACACTGTATCTCTATGAAAATCTTTTGGGATCTTCTTATTTTTTATCCTTGTCATTCCGTTATGTGTTACTTCATTATTTCTTTCTGAAACAAACATGGAATTGAAATAACTCCATTATTTTCTTCTTTATAATCACATCCTTCTTTCTCCCACATAATTTCTTTCTCATTGGAGATGTGCACATTTCTCTTGCTATCCTTTTCATTAGGGATCTCATTGGAGATGAGTACATTTCTTGCTATCCTTTTCATTAGGAAACAATGTGGAATTGAAGTAACTAAATTTTCTAAGATCTGCATACTATGAATTTTTTTTTTTGTTGCTATGCTGCAATCACATCCCTGTCTATCTCACGACATTTCTCTGATAAACTGTTTGAAATATGCACATTTATCTCAAAACTGTTCGAGATGAAGAAAAACATCTTAATCAATAATAAATAAGAGAGAAATAAACACTTCTTACACTTATAACAAAATAAAATCCAAAAGTTATCAGGTATTTTAGGAAGTAGTCAAAATTCTCAAACTCGGAAACACCAATATTTATCCATCATCACCCCTTTCTCTTTCCTATTAGTTAATAACATAGTATAGATAGACAAAGAGTAATATTCTATTAAAATCATGGAGATTGGAGAGGAGGATTAGTGTATAGAGAAAGAGGGTAGCCTTACCTAATGAGAGAGACACCTTCTCCTTTTTTAGGGGAAGGATATTCTGTCATCATATTCCTCTTTGGCTTATAATAGATAGAATTGGGCTCAGTATACAAAATGTAGGCCTGACTTGATAAGAATCCCACGCCAGATGTGTACATTGAGACCCACAATTTTAGTGATAGTTAATCTGTATCGTTGGGTAGCAGCGGATTTTTTTTTACGTCATACTTTGATCTTATCTTGAAGGTGAAGTTATATTTGTTAAACATGGTGGTGAAGTTATATATAGTTAACCAGCAGATTTTTTTTTTACATCATACTTTGGATCTTATCTAAACATATTCTTTTGTTTGTTCATACTTTGTTTTCTAACCCATATTTCTATACTGATTTATCACTAACAGTTCAAATTCTAATTCTAATGTTATAGTACCCATATATAAAATTAAGATATATCGAGTTGTAAATCCTATTACTTCGAAATACTAATCAGTCTTGATGATATTGTATTGTTCGATGAGACTAGAGAAGGTTAGATGCTAAAATAGAGCCGTTGGGAGAAATTGTGGAATCTAAGGGCTTTTAAGTTACTAGGACAAGAAGTATATTAAATATAGCTTCTACTAAAAGGTAAAAATAAATGAAGGGGGAGTACATATAAATGGAGAAGAGTTACCTAGTAATTATAGTTTTTGGTATTTAGGATGAATCAACCATTATGATGGAGAGATTGAGATGTCATGCATGCATAGAAATAAAACATGATGGTTGAAATGAGAGAGTGGTCTTGGGGTACTTTGTGATCCGAATATACCTTTGAAGTTGAAAGAAAAATTCTATAAGACGGATATTGTGACCAGCCAACTTTATGAATCACCACTCTTTATGGATCAGAGTGTCGGCCAATTAAGAAATATGTCCAAAAAATTAGTGTAGCCAAAATGGGAATGCTAGGATGGATGAGTATAAGTGTATTAGAAGATGGAATAAGGAATGAATGTACTCATGGGAAGATAAAGGTGACGACGTTGAACCAATTGAGGACTAGATGAGAAAATAATTGTCTTAGATGGTTTGGACATATGGAATACTGATCGATAGATGCTTTGGTAAGGAGGAGCATAAGATAGTTGAAGAAGTTGCTAGGACTAGAGATATGTCTACGAACATGGATTGAAGCTTTAAAGAAGGATATGGTTTTTGTTAGTGTTACAAAGGATATGGCCCTTAATAGAGCTGAATGGAAGAAAATATTCGAACAACCGATCCCAATTTTTAGAGGCTTTGTTGTTATTGTTGTTGTTGTCGCAGTTGTTCAACTTGATCTCACAGAAAATTTATGGGATTTTCCACCTAGTTGCTAATAATTTTGACCAATTGTTGCGCGTCCTCCTTGCTTCTTTTGCTCTTTGCTGGTTTATGCTACAACTGATTCTCCCTATTTATGTATGACTGTTTCTTTTATTGTTGCAACCTGCCTTTTCTCTGTATGCCTGCTTCTTGCTACCTCTGATAATCACATTTAAGGTATCCTAGGCTCCTAGCTTCATCTGAGTTTCTTGGCATTTATAAAGACTTATAATCTGGTCATGTTCTCAGGCTATTGAGAACAGTGAAGACAGGCTCAAAATGCAGAGAGAGACCGCCGATGAAAGACAATCTATTACAGTGGACAAGGTTAATTTTTATCCCTGTTTTATTAATTTATGTATGTACATTCATTAATTTGCATTTAGAATCAAGCTGTCACACATGCTGGGGAAAATTAATGAACTTCATAACTGGTATCAGTTAAGCTGATTTTGTTCCAGGACAGGAAGAGTAGGAGTGGTCCTAAGATCAGATAACTCACCCAATCATTATAAATTGATAACATTAGAATCAGCATTTCCCTTTCAGTGATCCTTTTCCTTTATACTGAAGCAAAATGAGTTCCATTACTGTTCTGGATGCTATCTGATTTATTGATTGCATCAACATGGCTTTTCGATACTCCAATCTTGCTGTAGACTTGTTGTCTATGACTAAAAAGTAGCGTCTGGATATCGTAGCATTCACAAAAATAAACATATCAAAAAATTAATCGAATTATGATTTATGCCAACTGCTGCCTCAAGCACCAGCAAGTAGCCATTTCGTTCACAACAATTTGTTAAATTTCCAGAACTATGTACGCAACAACAACAACAACAACAAACTCTTTATCCCAAATTTTTGGAGTTGGTTGTTTGAATCATTTTCATCAATTCCCTTTATTTAAGAGCCATGTCCTCCGTAACCATTGTTTAAAAGGCGGCGCCTAGGCACTAGGCGCCTGGTGTCCGTTCGATGGCCGCTAGGCGCCTTCCTAGTTCCCTTCGGCGTTCGACTATGGATGTTTTGGTGGTTTTATGGACTGTTTTTACAATTTGCAGTAGTATTTTTTTTGGATTTTTTTATTTTTTTTGAACCGCATAGATTTGGCGGTCGCTTAGGCACCTGCTTAGGCGGGATAGGCACTATGCAGTAGGTGCCCGTCCGCCCGCCCCCCTAGCACCTAGCGCTTTTCACAATCTTGTCCATAATAAAAAAAATCATATCCTTCTTTAAAACTTCAATCCATGTTCATTTCGACCTACCTCTTGTCCTAGCGGCTCCTTTAACTATTATATTATCACTTCCATATTAGAGCATCTATTGGTATATGTTGCACATGCACAAACCACCTAAGGCGAGTTTCTTTCATCTTGTCCTCAATTGGTACCATCTTTAACTTCCTGTGAATACTCTCATTTCTTAACCTATACTTTTATGTATTGCCACTCATCCATCTTAGCACTCATTTGTGCTACACTAATTATCTGGACATGTTTTTTCTTAATTGTCCAACACTCTGATCCAAATCATGGATGGCCTTATAGTTGTCTTATAAATTTTTTCTTTCAACTTCAAAACTATCTTTCAATCACAAAGTACTCCAGAAAACTACTCCACCCAATGATCGATCCTAGATACGTAAAACTATCACTCTTAAGCATCTCTTGACAATCTATATGTACTCCCTGTCATTCCTATTTGCCACACACAAATAGAAATGCTGACCCTAGTAATAATATGGTGGTTATATAGCTATACATTGTATTCTTTTTATAGTATTGTATAGTAATAATATGGTGGTTATATACCTATACTTTGTGGGACATTTCATAGTAATCTTTTTTCCATGAATAGAAATGCTGACCCTAGTAATAACATGGTGGTTATATAGCTATATATATTGTTATTTGTTCACTAATAATGGTATTTATAATATGGTATGGAATGACAATAAATTCAATGCCATTACTTATCCAAAAATAGCAATAAATAATTTTAAGATTACTTATGGACAATGCACTAAATAGAAATTTAGTATACTTCTTATGTAGCTGTCATGTCCATTGGTTCGATTTTATGGGTGAACAAGATTGTAGCAATGGCTGCCACTACCACGTGTTGCTCACCAGCAGCCAGCCAGTGGCAACCACACACACACACACACACACACACACACACACACACACATATATATATATATATATATATATATATATATATATATATATATATATATATATTTCACAATAGCAATTAGAATTGTGGCATGTCTAAAACAGGTGGCTCAACTCAAACATAAAAAGAGGGTGTCTGCAGTAGTTTGTTATTAAATGTCAGAATCAATAGTAGATTAAGAGATACACATACGTACATATAGGCATATAGGGTTAACGTCGGGTGGACAATTGGTCATAAAAATTGTCATATCTCCATTCTTAACTTCATTCTAATGGGAGAAGTCTTGGATTATATATATATATATATATATATATATATATAGTACCGTGTGCAGTGGCCTACCACGACAGGGACATTTACCCAGCCTGCTGGAGTTCGATTCCCGTAGAAGGAAAAAGTTGCGGCAAAACGAATTACTTCGTGGTAACAAAGGATCGGATATGCTGTGGCCAACGCTGTTGGTTGTATGGTCTATATAGGGCCGAGATACTGGGCTGGGTTTTCAGTGGTTTCCAAGTGGTTTCGATGTGATTCCGGCATGGGCCTTTGAGAGGTCTAGAGATATGTGTATGTATGTGGTTGTAGTAGCAGTAGGCATATGTGCCTACTCAAAAAATTATCTATTCCACAATATATATATATATATATATATATATATATATATATATATATATATATATAAAAGGGATCGGGATCTCCGCTATTAAGCATTTCCGAATGTCTTCGAAATAGCTGCCATTGGATCTGTCTTTTTTGACCGTACAAATCAGTTCAAAATCTTGCGAGAAATTGGATAGTTCAGGAACTAATCTGTATGGTCCAAAAAGACAGATCCAATTACTGCTATTTCAGAGACATTCGAGGATGCTTAATATCGGAAATTCTGATCGCTATATATAGACACACACTAGAAATCCATGTGCCTCCACTCTTTGATCAATTAGTTTTTAAAATAATATCTTTAAAATTATTGACTCATCTTGACACTTCTTTAGATGACGTCTATACTGTATACATGTCAGGAAAAATCACTCCATTTTAATCTTGACACTTCTTGTTTTGTTGAGAATACTCCTATCGGGCCGTTCATTATCCTCTTATCTTTTGTCACTAATACAACTCTGTTTTGTTATATATATATATATATATATATATATATATATATATATATTACTGAACTTTTAACCGTCATATTGCTTTGAGGTGTGGATTTGATAACTTACGTAAGAAAATAACACAATTAAGAAAAAAAAAACTGTTGGAGTTATGTCTTTCTGTATATTCACCATATATAGTTAAATCTTTCCTTTCCTTTCCTTTCTATTTTTATTTTCCTTTACACATCTTTTCCTTGTTCCATGATCTCCTCTGTCATGTGTGGTTATGTTTTTCCTCTCTCAGTGGCTTCCATGGTAATGATCAAGGTTGTGAAAAGCGCTAGACGCTAGATCAAGGTATCTCAGTGGTAATGATCAAGGTATCTCAGTGGCTGAAATATGCCTTGTATTGGCATAAGAAATGATTAAGATGGAGAAACATGCTGAAATTGGCTAATACAAGCCTAACTTTTATTGGAATTTTCCAAACATTCACGAAATCTGGCTAAATTAATACTGGATTTGGTTTGCATATTAAATTATGAACTATCTTGTTATAAGGGGCTATTTGGTTCAACGAAGTAAAAAAATCTGGAAATCGATATTTTGCACATTGCAGTGAAGTGGAGTTGCGAAGTGAAAAATCCTTCGTTTATGTGCTTTGAAGAAGTGGAGGTTAAAAGTGGAAAATCCTAAAGTTTGGTGTTTGGTTGGTTGTTGAAGTGAATGAAAAAGTGTAACTTTTTGTTGAAGTGGCATGAATAGTAAATCATTTTTTTGTTAAAATAGAGAGGAAGTGGTCCTTCAACCAAACACGCAAAGTGGGAACAAGAATTTTTCACTTCCACGCTCCACTTTGGAGGAAAGATGATGAGGACATCGTACCGCGCACACGAGATTTTCGACACGTGTACAGGCGCAGGAAGTATCTCGAAAAAGATTGTGCGCACGAGATTTTCGACACGTGTACAGGCGCATGAAGCATCTCGGAAAAGACCCATCATTGCTCATGTGGTTTTGAGTTTGAGTTGACATTTTATTAGGTTTATTTTAGTCCCACATTACTTGTGGAGAGTTTGTTTCTTTTTTTGTTCACATCTTTAGCCCACGTTGCCTGTGGGCACTTTGCTCTTTTGTATGCCTATATATAGGCTTGTTCTTTTCATATGAGATCATGAAATAATCAATAAAAAATTATGAGAAAAAAAGCCATTAAGATCCTAACATTGAACTTTAAATCTTCTGCTTAACTAGTCGTTCTTTATAACTTGTCATTGATTCTCGTTCATTCTGCCGATTTCCATAACCTGCACAACGTAGAGACATAAATTAGTGTTAATCAAGACATGTATTACAACAATTTGGTATCAGAGCATGGTTTGTGCATTTAGATCATTTTGCATAAATTATTTTAAAGACAACCTCTACCTCTACAAGATATGGTTGGGATTTCATCACCTATCCATAGCCTAAAAACCACATTGAACTAAATTTAAAATTTATTTAGACATTGGCCCTAAGGACTTCTGGTGCCTGTGTCTCGGGATTGCCGACCAGACGGAGCTCATTAGGTCTTTGAAGGAAGCGGTTGTGGTGCGATCTGATATAAGTGATTCTCGTGCCACTGAAGAGGTCCATTCACTTAATCCTGAAAAGGACAGTATGGACCCCGAGTTAGTTAGAAAGTTAGATGCGCTAATGGGACAAATGGGTACCATTGCTCAAAGAGTGTAGGGCTACGGGCGAAGCCTTAACTGAATTTCAAAAAGAAACAAATGATAGGTTCATTAGAATTGAGAGAGCACGATGTCGTACCCCACAGGGTTATGACGGAGTGAGAGTGCGTAGTCAAACACCTCATAGGGATGAGTATGACCATCAAGTTGATTACGACCATGGGGGTTATTACTCTCCACGACGAAACCAAAATTATCGACCACAACGATATGACCCTGACGATCAATATTTGAGGAGTATTAAAGTTGAGGCGCCGACCTTTGACGGCAAACTCAACCCACAATACTTTTTTGATTGGCTCAAAGGTATGGACCGCTACTTTAAGTGGTATATCTTAAATACTTTTTTGATTGGCTCAAAGGTATGGACCGCTACTTTAAGTGGTATATCTTAACCGAGGAGAGAAAAGTAAAATTTGCTGCTATGAGATTGACTGGCCAAGCTAGTCAATATTGGTCTAATATAGAACACTTGAGAGAAATAAGAGGTGAGTTGCCCGTGAGGACTTGGACTGAAATGAAACAACAATTAAAAGAAAAATGCCTCCCTCCCTCCCATTATCCCCGTTTATTAGATCAGTGGAACCTCTTACGCTAAGGAAACATGTCGGCTAAAGAGTATGTAGCAAAATTTGATAAGTTCATGGTAAGATGTAGCGCTATCGAAAGTGAGACTCCTAAACAAATCCTATCTAGGTTAGAACTGGTTTACGAACTGATTTAAAAACTGAGTTGTTCGGACGAGACATTGACACGTTAGAGAGAGCTTATGCCTTATTTCAAGACCTAGACGAAGTTAAGCCACATTCGAGTTTTAGGAGTCAAGATTTTCGTCAACAAGCTTCACGATCATCAACAAACCAATACCCTAATCGAACTACTTCCAATCCACCCCACCCTAGGGTAGATACGAAAGACAAGAGTGTTGAGAATGATTTTTCAAAGATTGGCCCAAACATAAAGTGTTTCAAATGTCAAGGGTATGGACATGTCGCTGCAAATTGTTCTAGTCTTTTTAAGATCAATTTGATTGAGGAACAATTTGAAGAAGAGTCAATACCCGTTGATGAGGGCTACGTTCATCACATTGATGAAGATGCAGAATATCTTGAGGAAGGAAATGACGCTGGCTTAGGTTACATAGGGTCTCCTACATTAGCTGTTGTTAGGTGCACCTTGTCTCAACCAAAGGTTAGTGATGACCGGAAACGACACACGATCTTTCACACTTTTACAAGAATTGGAGATAAGAACTGCAAGGTAATTGTAGATAGTGGTAGTTGCATTAATCATATTTCCGCTTCTGCACTATCTAAAGTGGGCCTTAAAGCAGTTCCACATCCTAGACCTTATAAGGTGTTTTGGATCAACGACAATGTCCTCAAAGTCCAAGAATGGTGTCTTGTTCCGCTTCAATTTGCAATCTATAAAGACAAGATTTGGTGTGATGTCTTGAAAATGGACGTAGGTCAAGTAATCCTAGGGAGACCATGGTTGTACGATAATGATGTTCATATTTTCGGTCGTTCAAACATGGTGATGTTTGAGCATGATGGAAAAAAAAATCAAGATTTACCATATACAAACGAAAACTAGTGACCCGCAACCCAGTCCAAATAAGCAATCCAAGGGGTTAAATTTAATTGGTGCAAAAGAAATGACTCATGAAATTACCAAAGGATCACCTATCTTTATCCTCACTGCGTGTGAAATTCCTAAAGAACCCACAAAATTGACTCATATTGAGATCCTTCCTGTAATAGAGGAATTTTCTGATGTCTTTCCTGATGACTTACCCCCGATGCGTGACATTCAACACGCAATTGACCTTGTACCAGGAGCAAGTTTGCGCAACTTGCCACACTATCGAATGAACCCAAAATGAACATGCGGAACTAAAAAGACAAGTTGACGAGTTGCTTAGGAAAGAATTTGTACGAGAGTTTGAGTCCTTGTGCAGTACCTGCCTTGTTGACACCCAAGAAGGATGGTACTTGGCGCATGTGTGTAGACAGTCGTGCCATCAATAAGATCACCGTTAAGTATCGATTTTCGATCCCTCCGTTAGATGATAAGCTAGACATGATGTCTGGAGCCACGATCTTCTCCAAGATTGATCTCAAAAGTGGCTATTATCAAATTCGCATTCGACCGGGAGATAGTGGAAAAGTGCCTTCAAGACGAAGGATATACTATACGAGTGGATGGTTATGCCCTTCGGGTTGAGTAATGCTCCGAGTACATTCATGCGAGTGATGACACAAGTTTTATGACCTTTCATGGGACGCGTTTTGGTCGTATACTTTGATGACATCCTCATTTACAGCCGATCTCGTGAGCAACATTTGGACCATCTACGTCAAGTTTGTTCTGTCTTGAGAAATGAGCAATTGTATGCTAATCCAAAGAAGTGCACCTTTCTTACAGACAAAGTAATTTTCTTGGGATTTGTGGTCTCTTCTGATGGAGTCTCTGCTGATCCCGAGAAAATTAGGGCAATCGAGGAATGGCATGAACCCAAGAGCATACGAGATATGAGAAGTTTTCATAGACTTGCCACATTTTATCGTAGGTTTATTAAGGGGTTTAGTACCATTATGGCCCCTATGACTGAATGCTTAAAAGAAGATGAATTTAAGTGGACCAAAGCCGCTGCTAGGACTTTTAAGGAGATTAAGATAAAGATGATAGACGCTCCTGTCATGCGCCTTCCTGATTTCTCGAATGTGTTTGAAGTCACTTGTGACGCTTCGGACATTGGTATAGGTGGAATTTTATCCCAAAAAAATCATCCAATTGCCTACTTCAGTGAGAAACTGAATGATACTCGATAACGTTATTCTACCTACGATAAGGAGTTCTACGCAATAATACAAGCTCTTCGCTATTGGCGCCATTACTTGCTTCCACAAGAATTCGTTATCTTTTCAGACCATGAAATCGTTAGGTATATCAACTCACAAATGAACTTAAATGCTAGGCATGGGAGATGGGTAGAGTTTCTGCAGGATTACACTTACACCATTCGACATAAAGCGGGAGTTGAAAATAAGGCGGCCGATGCACTTAGCCGTAGATCATTTCTCCTTCCTGAAATGAGTGCTGAAGTAGTAGGTTTTGAACGAATTAAAGGAGAATGCGCGTCATGTTCTGATTTTCAAGATTTTTTTTATCTTGTTAAGCAATGACAACATTCGTGAGATGGATGATTTCCTTATCCAGGAAGGGTATTTGTTCAAGTGTCGCAAGTTGTGTATCCCTAGCACATCTTTAAGGGATTTTCTTGTTTGGGAAGTTCATGCTGGGTGTCTTGCAGGACATTTTGGGAGCAATAAGACTATTGAAGCTGTAGAACGTCGTTTCCTTTGGCCGAGCATTAAGTGAGATGTTGTTAGGCTTGTTGGTCAGTGTCACACTTGTCAGCTAGCCAAGCAACGAAAACAAAATACCGGTCTTTACACACCATTACTTGTCCCAGATCGCCTTTGGCAAGATATTAACATGGACTTTGTATTAGTCCCTAAGACCGTTAGGAAGCATGATTCTATTTTTGTGGTTGTGGACAGATTTTCTAAAATGGCATATTTTATACTTTGTTCCAAAACCCGCGATGCTTCCCGAATTGCCAAGCTTTACTTTGATTGGGTTGTTCGATTACATGGATTACCTAAGACCATCGTGTCAGATAGAGACGTTAAGTTTACGAGTTACTTTTGGAAGACCCTTTGGCACAAAATGAAAACAAAACTGTACTTTTCCACGACTTTTCACCCCCAAATTGATGGTCAAACGGAAGTTGTTAATAGAAGTTTGGGAAACCTGTTGAGAACATTAGTTGGTAAAAATCTAGGAAATTGTGACCTCCATTTATCCATTGCTGAATTTGCTTATAACAACCCTGTCAATAGGTCTACCGGTGTCTGTCCAGCGAGATAGTTTATGGTTACAAACCGAGACAACCTATAGATCTCATTCCTACGTCTGCATCTCACAGAGTATCTGAGTCGGCATCCGCATTTGCATCTCGCATCCATGATTTGCATAAAGAAATCAGCAAACGAATCGAACAGAATAATGTCAACTATAAATTACGTGCTGATCTAAAAATGAGGTTTAAAGAATTCAAAGTTTGTGATTATGTAATGGTCCGGATTCGTCCGGAACGGTTTCCTCCCGGAACCGTCAAGAAGTTGCATGCACGAAGTGCATGTCCATTCAAAATTCTGAAGGAAATTATAATGCTTTTGTCCTCGACCTTCCAGAAGGGTTTAATTTTAGTTCTTCATTTAATATTAAGGACTTAGTTGAATATAAAGGTCCAGATTTTAACCCAGACAACCCACTGGTTGATGGCCTTACCCCCGAGCCTATTCTTGAGGGACCTCATTTACCTCCACTACCAGAAATACAACCCACTACAGCACATGATATTGAAAATATTATTGATGATCATATTATTTCTACTAGCAGCGGTGGTATTCGCAGGTACTTAGTTCGTTGGAGAGGTCGTCCTGAGTCTGAGGACATTTGGCTAGGCCGAGATGATTTACAGAGACTTGATCCAGATGCATTGGAGTACTATGAGAGTAGTAGAGCCCCAGCTTCGACAAAGTCGAGCTCACCCTTACCCGAGGAGAATGATGAGAACATCGTATTGCGCACACGAGATTTTCGACACGTGTACAGGCGCATGAAGCATCTCGGAAAAGATCCATCATTGCTCATATGGTTTTGAGTTTGAGTTGACATTTTATTAGGTTTATTTTAGCTTCACATTACTTGTGGAGAGTTTGTTTCTTTTTTTGTTCACATATTTAGTCCCACATTGCTTGTGGGTTAGTACTTTGCTCTCTTGTATGCCTATATATAGGCTTGTTCTTTTTATATAAGATCATAAAATAATCAACGAAAAATTGTGAAAAAAAGAGCTATTGAGATCCCAACATTGAACTTTAAATCTTCTGCTTAACTAGTCGTTCTTTATAAGTTGTCATTGATTCTTGTTCATTCTGCTGATTTCCATAACCTGCACAACGTAGAGACATAAATTAGAGTTATTACATCAAAAGAACTCCGATGTCAAAATTTCGATTTCGTGGCAGACAAGATTTATTGTTCATATCAGTTCACATTAAATATTGTCGGCAAATTCTCCAACCAAACACGTGAAGTGGTCAAAAATTCGGATTTTGGCCATTTCTGTGCTCCAAATCCGCGAACCAAACAGCCACTAAATTCATGAAAATCACGAAATTATTCATGAAAAATTAACATGTAAGTACATACACGAATAGCTCATGAAGCTATGTAAATATAACATTTAATTTCTTATCTTTCAAAAAGTTATTTTTTTTAAATTATAAAGTACTGAAACCCAATATTTCGATCATCCAATTCGAACTAGTGGAACTGCTAATACCGACTAAGAGTTGGTCCTGCTCCAATAACAGTATTGAACCTTGTATTTAGAGGGCCATAGGATTGTAGCTTACAGCTAGCAGGACTATCAAGATGCATGGAGTCATCGAGTCTATATTCAAAGTATTTTCATGAAATACTCATGGTTTTTTCTGTTTCCATGTAAATTGACGTCTCTAGCTGGTTTGAAACATTTGGAGATAATTTGGTCCTCTACTCTTCACATTCTCTGTTCCCAACTTATTCTGAATTATTTAAGAATCTTCTTAAAGGTGATGTTGTCATTCTCAAGCAGATACAATGGATAACAAAATTGTTGTGGCTTAAAATCGATGATCATTTTGCTCCTTGTTTTTAATGAGCCCTTGCCTCATATACCACACCTGGCCCACATGTCAATGCATACGGAGGTAGGGGGCTGTACTCCTAGGAAAAATATTCCTCTTGAAATGATTGACGCCAGCCAGCTAATTTATGTGGAGAATTTGAGGATGCCTCAAGTGAAAGTAAAGAACAGTGATTGATTTGACTATAATTCTTGAAATAGGTGAAGCCATGAAGCCGCTCTACTTTGTAAAAGGGGAGAAACTTTGAAGAGATGAGAGTGCTGGAAGAAACAAGTGGACTTTGTGCTGGGGGGTGCTATAAATGTTGCAAGAGTTTAATGTTTTGGTTGTAGCTTGTTTCATCAAATTACTTGTGAAGTTTCTTCATGCAAGGAATGAACAGCGTTTGATGATCTCTTAATGTTTATTGTGATTATGTTCAGATATCATAATTGGTATCTTTGTAATACAAAACATTATTTTTTTGAAGTCATTGTCTGATTTAAATTTGCGAGTGTTAAGTTTGATCATTTGTGTTCTATATCAGAGCATTATGTAGTAGGGACTCTGAAGACTATTTTTATCTGATCAACTTTTAATTTTTCAAGTTTGATCCATATATTGTCACACACATAATTAACGGTAATCCTTTACTAACAAGTTTTGCTTAAGATCCAAATATTCTTTATTTGCATGGTGAACCTAGTTTCATAGAGCATCAATAACTCAAGTATTTTATCCTTTTGTAAAAGAATATGTTCAGCTGTTATGATTTTCGAACAACATGACTTGTGAACTGCAATTGAAACTTATTTGATGTGTTATCATTGTTCTTAATTATGGTGTCACTCTTTCAGATAAAATTAGGAGAACCTGGATACAAGGAAAGGTACTATAAGGAGAAATTTGGGGAAGAAATAAAAACAATGAAGTCAGTTGATGCTGTTAAGGATGATGTTGTGAGTGATTTTTTTCTCTCTCCTGGCCATCTTACTTTTTTATTACCATGTTTCTTGATTCAGTACTTAATGTTTTTCCTAGTTGAATCATCAATGCTTCTCGTGAGATAATACTGATTTTTATATTCATAATATGTCACCCATTCAGGTGTTGTTTGTGTCTTTTACAATTTTTTTTCACTTTGGGTTTTATGTGTTATACTGATGATACTTACTAGTGTAATCAGCATTGTTGTATTTACATATACATGCGAGTAGACAAGTAGTTATTTTTTGAACAGTGGATTACGGAGCTCTGGGCATGGCTTTAATTTTTCTCTCTTTTCCTATCAGCAAATTCTGATCCTTGTGTTCGAAATTTCTTCGTTCTTATTGAACTGCTTGGGCATACAATTTCAAGTTCCTTGTCCCTTTTATATGTTATACTTTTTACCCGAAGGTCAACTAGAAATAGACAACATACATATGTCTAAATTTGACTTCCTAGCCCTATTGCTTTTCACTAAGATCTGTCTTTAATTTGGTTATACTTCTTACATATTAAGGTCCTATTTTTGACATATATTTGCTCGTCCAAATACAGATTTCAACTGCCGTAGCCTTATATAGTAACTCTGAGAATCGCAATATAACAATAAAAAAAGGCTTTATCCCTTTGTTTTGGGCTCTTGTATTCAATCATTTTCTTCTTTTCCGCTCCGTTCGGAGCCATTTTCGCTGTTTCATTTGCAAATACCACATCTTTATTTACATTGTCAATCCAAATTCTTTTAGGAGTACCCCTACTTCTAGCAGCTGCTTTGGCTAATATCCTATCATTCTTCCCGGTTGGTGCATCTATTGGTCTATCTAGATGTTCAAACCACCTCAGATTATTCTCTCATCTTATCCTCAATTCTCACCACCTTCAACTTCTCACCTATGATACATTCGTTACCGCTATGTTAGTATAGCCATTTCTAGAAATCCACGTTACAATATATATATATATATATCACTAAAAATAAAAATTTATGTAATTGTTTGTGTGCAGCAGAAAAATAAGAAGGGTGGAAATGAGATTTAAAATACACTAAAGAAGCAGTAAAATACAACAAAAATGACAATCATAAACATACATCTGAAAAATAAGTGTTGGAAATGAGATCGACGAATCATACATTAAAGGGACAGAAAATGTGTATCTAAAAAAGTATGAGAGAAAATGTGTAATTTAAAAAAGCTTATCTAGTTCGATCAGTACTGTGGAAGGCCCTAAAGAGGGGAGCAAGAGGTTAAGCTGCTAGAGATGTATGAGAGATGGGTGGTTTTGTGGTGGGGGTGGGGGACGAAGTGAGGTGACCATTAGACTACCGACAAGGAATAGTACGGGGAAGGCCAATGATGGCAATGACGGGAAGCAGTTGTAGAAGCTTTGCCCCTTGGTTTAAAGGGGGGTTAGGGGTGAGCACTATGAGGTCAAAACCGCTAATCTAATATTAGACTTTCCAGTTCAACTTTTGGGGAGACTGATCGGTTTGTGGTTTTGGATTGTAAAATTATGGTTTTGCAATTGGGTTTGCGATTATGGGAATACGTTCGGTTCGAACCACACAATACTACAAATGTGTCAGCTCCCATATACCTATCTATCTATCTATCTATCTATCTATCTATCTAAGCCTAACCTAACCCCAACCATAAATCTACCATATCCATGACACCCCCTCTTATCTCCACTCTCTTGACTCGTGAGTCTTCCTCCCTCTAGTCACATGGCTCTTTATTAGTATGTTTTGAGTAATGGCTTAACCTTTAGTATTTCTTTTTGAATGCTATGTGGTTTGCAGTTAAGAACGAATTAATCGAATTATGGATATGGTTCGGTCAAAGACTGAATTAGTAGAATTATGAATACGGTTCGGTCAAATATTGTTTTGTGGTTGTGGTGTAGTCTGGTTTGGTGCTATGTGGTTCACGGTTAAGTGCGGTTTTAGAAAACTACGGTTTGGTTAAACCGAATAGCCTGATGCACACCCTTAGAGGGTCAAATGATTATTATTTCTAACTTTTGTTAATTCGTCGGGTTACTGGGTCAAAATAGAATGATTTTGTTGGCGTTGTACACGGTTCATACCCAAGCTTGTAGAGCCATACCGAAGTTCAATGTCGATGGATCTTGTTGTAGCTCATTGCCGGTAGATCTTGCTGTATCATGTACATACGGAACATTAAAAAATGTAAAACGGATTGGGTAGATACCTAGGAGTAAATGTACCAGGTATGCGTACCTCAGTCATTTTGAGGTAACCGTGCTTTTGTAGCTTCTCGCTAGTTTAATCATTTCTTATTCGTTGTACATTCTTCACTTTGGTTCCTGTTGCTTTTTTCTTTTTTCTTTTTTCTTTTTTCTTTTATCTTTGGAATGATATTTCTTAATTGTAGTATCTTTGGCTTAATGTTTTATAGAGATGAATTCAATTCCCTAATGCAAATTGTATATCTTACCTCTTTGTCTAGACTTTTTATCGTCTAGGGAAACTTGAAGGGCACTCATTGGTTGCATGAACTTAAACTACATCTACCTATCCGACAACTGGCCATCTCAGCTTTATGGCATGTCTTTCTCATATTTATAGTATTTATAGTTACCTTGGTTAGGAATTTGTTACCAACATAGAGGGTTGATTTCAGGTCGACAACTGATCACACATGTCAATTATGTTATCTATTTTTCTTATGCTCCATTCCCAATTCCATTCCGATGGGAGAAAGCTTTGATGACGATGACAATTGATCCGTAAGGCATGTCTCATCGTATAGTTTATCTCATCATATTAAGTTTTGAATATTTCTGGTTATGTACATACTGCAAGGTCTGTTTTCTCAGTGATCACAAACCTAACAAATGCTACAGTAATATCTGTGTGATGTTGACAACTGTTGGTGCTGTGTACATTGAAGTATTATAATTGTCAACTAAATTCATCAAAAACTAATTGGGCTAGACTGTCATGTTTATGAGAAGCAAATATGCTACCAGTATGGTATCTGTATCCGCACCTGTTTCCTGGACAGCAGAATGTATATGGAAATTAGTCTACCTCATATCTGTCCAGCTGACAGCCATATTTGCAATGCCAAGTTTATTAGATATGTGGGTGTTCTGGAAACCATATGCATTATTAAATGAGTTTCCTCGTGTTTGGTTGTGAAAAATTGAGCTAATACCAACACATGAAATATGACTCACGTTTCTAGTTATATAGATTATTACAGCAAGAAGGTTCATTCCTTCGCTTTCCTTTGGTTTAGAGGAAACATAATCTAGCATCTGATATTGGATTTATTTGTTCTACATTCTAATATAAAAGTGGACCACATGGATCTGATATTGGATTTACATAATCTAGCGTCTGGTATTTTATTGACTTGTTTTAATATAAAAGTGGAATGCATGGATCTATCAGATTGGCCCATTTAACCCACACTCTCATACACTTGATCTGGGCCATTGTTACATGGTTCTCACTACCATCAGGAACTGTGTCACGAGTTCCTTGACTTAGGTTGCTTAGACAGGGATACGGATTTTGATATGGACACGATAAGGACTCAGGATAGTGCATCTTATAAATTTTTGGGATACAGATAAAACATGGATACAATTATATGTACACATATTGATTTCTCATCTCAATTATGTTTGGAACAATTAGGTATACGTCAAAATTACTTCAACTATTTTTGGCACGATTAGGTATATTTTGAATAGTAACCTACGCAGGATAGTGCATCTTATAAATTTTTGGGATACAGATAAAACATGGATACAATTATATGTACACATATTGATTTCTCATATCCCAATTATGTTTGGCACAATTAGGTATACGTCAAAATTATGTTTGGCACGATTAGGTATATTTTGAATATTAACCTAGGCATGACCAAGTCATATATGACATGAGTGTCAAGGAAGTATTGTGCCCAATACTTGACGTATAAGGGTACGAGCAAGGATACAATCATCCCAAGGAGTATCCGTGCAACATAGCTTGCCGCCCAAAGGTGGTGATTTCCCGATTCGGATCACAAAATTCACAATTCAGAGATCCAACTAAGAAAATAAAACAATATATCCGGAAGTGTATTCATGTCTTATGCCAACTACAACTTGTAAACTATTAGATCCGGCAAAACCAGAACAAGCTGCTCTATCTGAACAAATTCAAGTTTTTAGCAATACAACAACCAAACAGAAGGTAAAGGAAAGAAGGTGCATTAATTTTTTATTCGTTACTTATTGGAGTTGTTATGATGTATTTTATCCACTTACCGATATGAACCACTACCCAATTAACTATATGACCTAGGCCTATAACCGCCTTAGAATGTGGAATAATATCGACGTACCAGATTGTGACATACATCTGATTTGATCTGAACTGAACTATCATTAGGTCTGGGATCTGCCCGCTTGAATACACTAATAACTCCCCAATCTGTCACATAATTACAAAACCCAACACTTCTCCAACCACCCACTGCCAGATCCACCTTAGTCCGTTCAACTATGACCTTCATGAGTTCATGTTACCAGCCACAATAGTCAATTATCTACCTTAATTACTCCCAGAAGACTAGATACCAATTTGCCATACAATTTATTTGCGTCTTTCCTTCTCTCTATGTGCTTATTCTATTTTTTGTA
Source organism: Iris macrosiphon (assembly GCA_036927795.1). Taxonomy (NCBI): domain Eukaryota; kingdom Viridiplantae; phylum Streptophyta; class Magnoliopsida; order Asparagales; family Iridaceae; genus Iris; species Iris macrosiphon. The sequence continues at coordinate 157,007,642 of JAYESA010000003.1, forward strand.
TGCCTTATCATTTCCCACTCATCCCATCTCATCTCATCACCTGCAGAAAGGGAATAGATACATGCCTAATAGTTTTGTCCAATCCTTACCCCAATGAACCGCATCCAGTAAACATCATTTCCCCTTCCATCTCCTATTGTTGATTTTTCATAAAATGTTCCCGTTGTCTGAAATGGCCTCTTTTGTTTTTCCTACTTTTTGTTTCAACTGTTTTTTTTTGTCTCTATCAGCATGCATGAGTAAGTCACATTTCAAATTGATTGTGTTTGTGTAACACGTTATAGTCCTTTTGAGACTTTCCAATTGCTTTCTCTAAAGCAAGAGAATGGAAAATCTGGCTTTTTTGACAGATGAGAAATAAAGATGCTTCTGAAGGTCATTTTGCAGACCTTTCTATCTACTATATATAATATTATTATTTGCTCCATGTGCTGTATAAAACGACTATACTTTATGTTGATCTACACCAATGCTTGTCCCTTCCAATGGTATGCTTCAGCTCATAGAGCTAACTTTTTATTCTTCATCTCCCCTTCTGTCACTGAATTCTCTTTCAGCCATGTCAACAAGATTGTAAAATTTCACATTGTTTCATTATTAATCTTTTCCGCCTAAAATCAACCTGGAATGCTTGTGGCACATACTTATGTCAAAGAAAGATAGTTCATGTATAAGGAAATGCAAATTCGGTATCAAATGAATTGGAGATTAATAATTTGACATATTCATGTGCACTACTTATCAGGTTCAGAAATATGTAGAAGGCCTCTGCTGGATTATGCGATATTACTACCAGGGCGTCTGCTCTTGGCTGTGGTAAGTTCTATTGATATATGAAAAACATGATATTCAGCTTCTTTTTGCATATCTCTAATACATGAATCCCCATAGGTTTTATCACACCAGTCTTTTTGAGTTTATGTTTTCAATATTTGCTACACTCTTGCCCACTCCTTGTCGATATATATATATATAGGTTCAACCAGTTGTTATACCAGGTTCAACTACATGTAAATTTATAGATTTCACCAAAAAACAATTTTTAGAATAAATTGAATGCATAACATTTTTGAGAATAGCAAAAAAATCATTTCAAACAACCAGAAATATTCATAAACCATATTTTCTATGCAAAAGCTAGCATGCCGTGAAGAATTAATCCTAAACTTTCAGTTTGTATCTCAAAAGTTCAGCTTGGTTCAATAGTCAATTTCAAGAGGTGAAAAAAATGATTTAGGAGATTAAGAATTGTTATATGGAATCCAAATGATATATTATGATGAATGTTGTGGCAAAATTAAAGAGTCTCTATCTAGGCTGGGAGCAAACATATTACCAAAAGGATGGTAAATATGAAGAGAGGTTTTATTCCGCAGAGACCCCGTCGACATCTTGCACTGAAAAAACAGATACATTGAAAAGGAGACAGATGCTTAATCGCTGATCAACAGGAAATTAGGGCATCATGATCTTTTGGTAATAATTTGAGCGAATGAGTAGGTTTCTATGATGGACCCTACTCATTAACCACCCAATTAACTTTATTTTAACTCAAAGTTGTAAAAGTTGATAGGCACTAATCGGCCGACGCCTAGCCCGCCTAGGCAGCTGTCTCTAGTTCTAGACGATTAAAAAACACTAAAAACTCTGCTGAAAATTGCAGATTGTGGATTGGATCTGTATTGTGGATTGGATCCTGATTGTGGATTGTAGGATCCTACTTGAATCACAATATCCAGTGGGGACGTATTTTGGATATGGGATATTTTGGGATTTATTTGTTAAAAAAAAATCTTGTATAATGTTAAGGAGTGTGTTCCTAATTTATCGAACCTATTTATTTGTCTATTTTGTTCTTGTGACTATTTGGAGAATGATATATTGATCAAAGTTTGGTCAACTTTTGGAAAAATTGATTAAGTTGGTGAAATAGTGTGCTAACCTACTTGATTTGATGTTGTATATCTCAAATATGCATGATATAGCATATATAAGAATAGTCCTTTCTTCTTCTGCTTCTTCGTATATTTCATATTTTTAAGGTTTTAATCGTGGATCGTAATCTTTGGATCTGCCCCTTTACGATTCTACGATCCCATCCGGTCTTGACAACGTCAATATCCCCTTTAGGTTACACCTAGCATAAATGACACTTGGATCATACACAATCCAATATGACAACTCAATATGATATAAATTATGATGAAAAGATATTAGGTCTATAGTCTGCAGTATCGGCCAATACTCCTACGGTTTGACATGTTCCGATTCGATACCGAGCGATGCTGATGCTGATCGATACTGACATTGGGGGTATCTTTTTCCGTCAATTTGGCCAAAAAAAAATTTGAACGAAAAAACCAATCAACAAAGGTGCAAAAACATAGTAATGTTGTAAAAGGATGTAAAAAAAGAAGACTTATCTATCGCAGATAAACCCAATCGGTAAGGGTGACTACTATTTGATTCAATTTTAAAATTACTAAGAAACAACACAAAAAATACTTAAAATTATGCCTAAATGTATACAAAAATATCCTCTAAAAATTTATTAATTTAATAATAATTATTTGTTTTATGATACCAAAAAAAATCCAATACTCCAATCCGAAACCGTCGATACTGCTGATACTGATACTCATAGGAAGGGTTCAATACCGATCCCGATACTACAAACCTTGAGGTCAACAACATTCTTATTTTCTACCAAATCTGTTATTCATCATACTAGATATTGTATGCTAACAGAAATTTCTGCGAGGTGTAAATAACCTAGTTACAGTCCCAGGTAGTATTGAAACAACTAATGTACAAAATGATGAATCAAACAGTTCATTGTGATCATCATGTTCTATAACATGTATGGACGAAATTTCATGCAATTCAAAGTTAAAACCCATCAGGGGATGTAGTGCGTCTTTGACTACATTGTGACCACCACATTCTCCCCCTCCTCCCATATATATCCTGCTTTCTCTTCTTTTTGATCTCTTTGTCCTCATTCCCATCGGCATTAATAGAGACTGACGAACATCCTGTTGGGTAAGTCACTTGTGAGCTTTCTAATGTCTACAAGAAGGGTATTAGCAAGCAAACCTACTGCCACAAGGTCTGCCTGGTGACAGATTTGTTGGTGGCGGCTTGAACTTGCCTCACGACAGGTAACTGACCATAAGGAAAGGGATTTAATAAATCATGGGAGGGTAGTAACGTGGAATGAGGGCAAGCGGAGGAGGAGAGTGCTTGTAACAGCCATTGGTGGTGCAATTACCAACATCCACAATTGGGAGGGAGGTGTGAGAAAGGTGTGTTTTGCGTAAAGACTTCTATTCCATTTCCTTGTTAAGAAAATATATTTGAGGTTCTTATAAATTCATAAAAGGTACTTCTATTTTTATATCTAACAGCCGGGCTAACTGCAGGGCAACCAGAATAATATTACGGTGTTCTCATTTTATTGTCTTTAATATCATTGTTTCTGTATTTGTTATTGATATTATAAATTTTAGTTATTATTATTTTGTCAATGCATCACGCGTACCCTTGTTGCTCGTATATCTTTACATTTTGTCCATAGGTCTTTAAATGTATGATGTTTTTGGTTGGATCTGATTCGGCAGTTATTGTTAAATAAGTTCATCTGCTTTGATCAGTGACATGTAATTTACAGTTTAATACCTGCATTTGATATCTTAGGTTTTACCCGTATCATTATGCGCCATTTGCGTCTGATCTGAAAGGACTGCCTGAGTTGGAGATCACTTTTTTCCCAGGGCAGCCATTTAAACCATTTGATCAGCTGATGGGAACGCTGCCTGCTGCAAGGTCAGTTGAAAAATGAAAGTTAATTCTATCTTATTTTAAGAATAGTAATGGAGAAGAAGAGGAGGGGGGGTGGGGGGGGGGGGGAAGGGGGAGGGCAGTCTTTGTTATCCAATGTCGATTATAATCATGGTTCTCTTTGCTATTTGTCTAGCTCCAATGCCCTGCCTAGGCTGTATGGGTCATTGATGACTGATCCAGCATCTCCTTTGAAAACTTTTTATCCTGAAGGTAAATTTATTTGAATAAAAACATTCGATATTATGTTTGAACTGTCGTTTATTAACTACTTCTGCGTATCTTTACATTTAGACTTTGAGATTGATATGCATGGTAAACGTTTCAAATGGCAGGTTAGTCGTGCCTGTAGCTCAGTTTCCCTTTCCCTTTGTAATTTTGATTTATTTAAGGGAGAACCATAGCTGATATTTGCATGAAACTTAGGGTATTGCGAAGCTTCCTTTCATTGATGAAAGAGTTCTGCTATCGGCTACAAAGAAGCTTGAGGATACTTTAACGGTTCTAGCTCTCTTTTAACTTTATGGTTGCACTTATTTTTACACATTATCTTCTAATATTAATTTTAAGGTTTGTGTTTGTATAGGAAGAAGAGAAGTCTCGTAACAAAACAATGTCAGACATACTTTATGTTTATGAAAGTCATCCTTTGGCTGCGCAAATCGGTTTCCTGTATCAGATGTGCTCTCAGATGCATATGCATGGGTCATCATATTTTATTGCAATAGATACAAGTTTTAGGTCAGTGTTCTTTTTCTTTATGCAGTCACCTTACTCTATATCCCTTTATCTTTTTCTAATGGTCAAGTCCTTCAATTATTGCAGTGATGGAATGAATGGTTTTCTTTCTTTATGTGAGAGAAACAGTTACAATGTAGTAGTCCCTACTCCAGTTAAAGGGCTGAAGAATGTTGAAAATAACAGAGTTTTGTAAGTCTTTTTTAATCCTCTTTCCTTTTAGAGTTGGTTCTACAAAAAAGATTTGTTTTGTATTTATGTTGTTTCATTGTTTGTACCTCGATAATTTATGCTGATTTGTGCTGCTGCATTTTTTTAGAAATGCCACTTATCTCAACCCGCAATACCATCGGCACATCCCAGAACCACCTGAAGGTGTGGTAATGCCTGCAAAGGTACATTTAAACTGATCTATTGGCAATTTTCTTTTCTTATGAATTGTCGCCAGTTTTATATTTTTATAGTGTAAACTTTATTGTTCTGTTTTCGTATTAAAGGCAGACCAATATATGTTTTGTTAAGGAGGACCGGTAATATAATAGTAAAAGGTGCTACGACTAGGGGTAGGCGTAAACGAACATGGACTTGAGCTGTAGAGAAGGATATGATTTTGTTTTGTTCTACAGAGGACATGGCCCTTAAGAGCTAAATGGAAGAAAAGGATTTAAACAGCGGACCCCAGAATTTGGGATAAGGGCTTTCTTATTGTAGTAGATGTTTAATCCTTATAATAGTTCAATTGGAAGCTGGAATTGACATGGTTTGATACTCTCCTTTTGGTTCCTCCATATTGGTCACCAGCAAGAATGTTTGCCGTAGTTTACAACAAATTAAGAGTAATATGCTTTTGCAGACGAAGTAACATATGGTTTTTATGTTAATATATAACCCTCCATTTCCCCTCTTTTTCATCTATTGATTGCATTTTCAGTGTATTATTTCATCCTAAGTCGGATTGCTGAAAATCTGGCAATTGGCTCTTTCTACTGATTAGTTATAGAGATGAGGTAACTTATCTTGAACCCTAATTTATGATTCATGCTACCTTAATACTTAGATTAAATAGGATAAGGAAAAGGAAACTGGTTCCATCCATGAAGTCCTAAATATAATTCTAAGCCATTGAAAGCGGGGGAAGAAGTGTTGGGTTATACCTCACACTTAAGAAACTGGTTCCTCTTTGAACTTTAGGTTACCTGGTCTGATCCGACCCATCTGCAACTTGATTCTGTCAGTGTTACTCCATGTTCGAAGGCACTGGACTTACTGAACCTAAATCCTTTCGAACCTGTCACCTTGTTAGGTTAGATGGACTAATACAGATTGTGTAGCTAGGTCCATGTCTCAACTCCCGATATGTACGGAGGCACATATGGTGTGAGTAGGTGGATGTCCATATGAATCAATCACAATAATGCCACCAAGTAGAATACGAGCAAAGTTGCATATCTTTTTTTTCTTTTTCTTTTTTCTTTTTTTGAAACTGAAGTTTTTATGTTTTGGATGATTATGCTTTGTTTGGAAGTATTTGACTTATCCAACTTGAATCCTTTTAATCTAAAGGGCCTAGTCATGTTAAGCTTGATGGATACATCACAATTGGTAGCAAGAAGCACTATGCAGTTTGTGAGTGTTCCCAGACATGCACATATTAAACGATTGTACAGGAATAATGGACTTGGATATCTTTTTTACTGTTTATGAAACTAAAAATTTGTAATTTTGAGTAGTTTTTATTGAAACCAAAACTGAAACTACGGAAATATACTTTATGAAAGGGACTTTAACCATGACAAACCTCTCAAACCTTTATGGAGGAATTCAATCATTTCATTAACGAGCACCTTATGGTATCAAATGGGGGTTGGGGATTATGAAGATGATGATTTTTTACTACCCTGATTATTGCCATAAAGATACCTTATCCTCTCGATAATTTTATCCTTGGAAATTTGACAGCATTTTTATCCTTCTTTACTTACAAAAATGAACTTAAAAAGGGTTCAATGGTTGATGCATACAATTAAACTGTTTTTCCTTTTTCTCAAAAAATCTTCAGAGTTGACAGATTACTAATTTTAACTTACCTTCCCTTTGGTTCTATTTGCTTATGAATCAAGATGGTTTCTTTAACATTTTACTGGTCAAGAATCCCTTGTTGTTTTCTGTTAAACCATAGGGGGCTAAATCAGGGTTCTGAAATATCTATACCATGATAGACCTGTGGACCACTAGAAATACTATGCAAAACTTTGCTATTAGATTGAGGAGTACTCTTTTAGACCCCACCTTTTAACATCTAACTACTAGTTGGAAATTGTCTGTTATAGCTGATTTTCTCTTCAACACTACAAGTAGATGAACTTTTTTTGTTGTTCTTTTTGTTTTGTTTTGTTTTGTTTTTTTTTTTTTTTTTTGGGTGTTAAAATGTAAGCATTACATGATGTAAGTCTGAATTGGACTGTATCCTCGTATCTTCCACATTACTTGTATAGAAATTTGTTAATTTGATTATATTTAGATTTATCGTTATATATTCACTAAAGTTTGGATGAATTCTTTTAGGGTGTGTTTGATTTTGCGGACTTTTTCTTAATTCCTGAAACCTAAAGGTGGGAAAACAATTGGCATGTTTGTTTCATGTCATAACTTTTTTTACTAGGACTTATTTAATTTTTGGAATAAAATTTCCCGACAAAACTTGGGGAACTTTTACCCCAAAATATGCGGGTATTTTATTTTACATGGAAATAGGATTATTTGTGTGGTTGGAAATGGAATTACTATTCCCTCTCTACCTGACCTGGAGCCTAGGAGCCTATCTACTCTCTCTTTTGATCCTACCTATATCTGACTTGCTTAACCTTACACGAATCTGACTGACCCTAATACGGTATGAAGTCAATCCAAATTCAGCTGAGTTGAAATAGATATACCCAAACTGAACCTAAACCTCACTGACCCAAACACAACTGACTAGACCCAAACCCGAATGACCTGAACTAGCCCAACGTAGACCCTAACTGGTCAGACTCTCTAGACGACTGATCCGAACCTGACTCAGAACCTAACTTCCAGACCTTGTTCCAAGTATATATTTAATAATTTTTATTTATTAAATACTAATTTATTTAGATAGCATTGACTGATTAGCTACTTATTTATTTATTAGTGTAACATTAATAAATAATTAACTAAGTAATATGAAAATAATCTTTGATAATATTAATAAAATAATAGTTAGTTAATTATGTATTAATTAAATAAAAATATGTCATTGGTGGGATTGAACCCAGGTCTCATGAGCAATGTTCGAAATTTCGGATATGGGGTTAATATCAATTTGGGTTTTGAGATATCGAATATCGGATATCAGAAATATATTGTAATATCGGATATCAGTAAATATATAATATATTATATATCATATTCTAGAAAGCATATAAAAGCGCTAGGCCAAATATTGCAATCGCTCAAGTGCTCTCTCTCTCTCTCATTACAATCAAATCGTGCCAAGCGGCTTACAACTTTGAAGATGATACAAGGGATGATGTTCCAAAATACTATGTATAAGTGCTTCAACTCCAGCTGCAACGTTCCAAGGCTCCAGAGCAAACTCCACGCCTTAGCGCGCACGAAGGAAACTCCGCCCCGAACGACATACCCCCCCACCCTGCAAGCAATCTGGTGGGTTATCAGTACATTGAGGGGAGGTTTCTCGTCCACTCAACAAAACTAATCACGTTCATTAAGTTATGAGCACCATCTATTATGTTGTCTTACTAGTCTTGCCTTAGGATCAGTTTTATGACATGATATAAGGCATACTCGTGTTGCAGTGTGTCATGCAATATAAAAATAACTTGACGCAACTTACCAATTGTCCTTCTTATCCAAGTTAAATCAAGTTATCGCACTTATATGTAATGAAATAAATGGACGCATATGAATAACTTGGAGTGTCACGAACGTCTCTGTTTGAGATATGATAAGTTCAAGCTATACAGCTGTGTTATACTCAATTTCGTGTTGCGTGGAGTATATCCATTCTTTGAGGCAATTAACGACCTGCACGTGGGTTGCCGTGCATCCGTTACTTGTCTCAAATCCAATAACTTACACGCAGATTGCCGCTAGCAAGCCGACTTAATCTATATGAAAGGGGTTACTAGCACCACAAGCCATTTTGGACAATAGTAGCCTGGTTTAGACGGTAACATATGCAGACGCGAATAGCTAAAAGCGCTGCAGTCCATTCCGAATTTCTTAGTGCTAGTATTGCTCGAACCTAGCACGGATACACTAGCTAGGTTAGACGACGCTAACTGCACTCAGTAGCGAGTCCGGTACAGTCTTCCAAATTCCTAATGCTAGCATATATAGTTCTTTCCGGGCCGACACGATCCCGGTGCCCCGACGATCGTTCGAATAACTACATATTTCTTTCTTTATTGCTCTTTCTCAAACTTTTTGCTACGGGCAACCTAAGCCATTCTTTCTTTCTTTCTGCAGCTCCCCGGATCGGGGACTGTCTTGACGACCTTACGGTCCCGAAGGCTTTCCATATTTCGATTACTTGGCTCGGAAACGATTATTTTGATAGTCTTCATGTCTCAACTGAGTGAACCATATTAAGTGAAGTGAATCAAAATTGTGGCATATTTTATGTGACAAGCATTGCAATAGTGTGAAGATTGAATACTAAACTAAGTTAGCATGTAATATAGACTACTACTTGAGAACGTAAGCAAATCTACTTGAACAATTCTAAGGTAGTTGTGCGAAGATCTAATTACTGTAGCAGGTTTAGTTTTCATGTTCTATGCAACTGATAAAGAGTGGGATTATTTTCTTAGGTAGACTGGTCCACTTCTTGTATAAGCATGCATCAAGTTCGTTGCCTAGTGACTAGCATGTATCGTCCATATTTCTAAGTGTGAAGGCTAGGCAAAGACAGGTTGATCGGAGCCACCCACCTGAATGAGAGCTTGCCTCGCGCATCGGGACTCTGAGCGAATTGCTGAATTTGTCAAGTCCGAACGTTGTTTGCACCGTTGTGCCGTTTGAATCGTCTTGTTGAGCTGAGCAGAGCGGGTTGTTACACAAGCAAACCCAAAAAACAACATAAAAGAATAGAAACTAGCAAACTTATACTATCATGTGAATAAAAGCAGTACTAACATGGTGACGACAAATAGATGATATTGGAAATCATGTCGTACCAAGGTACTACTCCGAAATGTACATGACAGTCAAATAATCTATGCTACCGCATGAAAGAAATATGTAATCAAATTGTTGGTCATTCATAACCAACAGCTTGTTAACGAATAGCTACCTTGGTGAACAAGCTAATTACTAATGAAATGAGGATTCCATTGTAACTCTACACTGTAGAAGTCAAGGTTGACCAACGCCTGCAATGTCATGCAAATACATAAATAGTAAAGTATATGGCCCGCGATGCAGGAAACCACATATCTGTAGACGGACTCTGGTGTTGTGCCAAGTCCCTACACCAAACAAGGACAAGGAACGTGATCCGACCCCAAAGTGGTGAGTGTAACTCTATATCCGATGCACAAGCATGTGGCTCCCACGCGTTGTAGCTCATGTATAAATGTACATGTAGCATAAAATATCTTGATATTCTGTACGAATTACGTACCACACACAACGGAGGGCTACAGTCTGGGACACTGGTTAACGAGGTTGTAGTTATATTCGGGATTCTCTCCGTCCAATGAGCTAGGTAAAATGACTAGTTACCAAGTCCTTATAATTTATGTGTCAATCTTCTCGAGCTGTGGAATCCTCAAGAATCATCATATATAAGCCAATCAAGGCGATGTAAGACTAGCAATCACAATCACAAACCTATACATAAACCATGACACTAGGTACAAGCATAATATGTGGAGAGAGTGTAAGACATTGTCGAAAACATATAGTAGCAACACCAATAGCGGACCGATGCAATACAGTACCGCACCGAGTCTAATCACTACTGCTTGTACTGAATCAAGTCACTGTATTGTTGCATGATACTAGATCGTCCATGAAATAATACACTGCATACATAATAATCATCCTGAATGATATCAAGAGTTGATAGAGTGCACCATATAATATTGATGTCATGAACAAGAATCGGATGGACGTGACGACCAGCCTGGATCATAATATGTGAAACAATCAATACTGGCGCAATATAGGATCAACGTGATAAGCATGGATCATTATCATCGAGTCAGTGTAGTGACAAATCCACCAAAGTACCATGCTAGGCCTTGAGTAGCATTGGCCGCACTAAAACAACTGGTGCTAGTGTCATATCATAGACAAGGGTATGAGAATAGCCATGAAACGATAACGGGGCCCGTAGTATTTTGTTATCAAGGCATACCCATAATATAGGATACGCAAATCAAGAACGTGTCGGTGGGGGTATCCATGTGTATAGCATACACCATGAGTGCCCAAGAAATGTCCAAGGTGTACATAGTGAGTGCCCAAGAAATGTCCAAGGTGTACGTAGGATAAATACGTATGCTGGGTTGAAAAGATATATAGAAATATACACTTAAATGAACATATAAGGAAAAGTAAGAGAAAACCTACGAGTAATGTATCATGGGCCCGATCCATACTAAACTAATCCCACAGGTCATGATAACAGCTCGTTGTTATATCCTTGAGTATCAAACCAAGACGCAAACAAAATACCAAAGATAAATATATACGAGAAATGAGTATACAAAATTATATGTATTATGGGTGATAACGAATTAATTCCGATGCGGAGAATCCAATAATCGAAATCACGAAACAAAGAGCTATGCATGCACAAAATACTGTCAATATTGTGTGCTAAGTTTCAGGATAATCTCCGAACATATTGGCTCGAAAACCAACCGACGGGAACGTGGATGCTCGTGCGTTGTTCCAAACTCATAAGTATATTCGCATTATACTGCTAGTACACTGTAAGATTTTGACAAAACTTACATCAGCCTCCCGTTGGTCGCTTTGGTCGTCGTATTTTTGCTCTGATTCTTTCGATTCTTATCCGAATTAATATCTAAATGCTGGGTTAGGACCCAACACCGGTTACACTCATGTGTCGAGTTGCATGGACATGCAACGTGTCAAAACGAGATTATGCCCAAAACCGTCGAAAATACAAATACGACAAGAACTCGATTTATTCCTTATCAAATCGAGTTTCGTTAAGCGTTCTAGCCTCGTACTAGCGGGAGCTAGCTACTACAATCACTGAGAACGAAAACGACACGAAAAATCTCGAGAAAAAACTAGGTACGACTTTCAAGAGAGCAACATGTACTTGTCTACGGACGGACGATGCGACCGATGTAGTTCTCGATGTTGTGTTTGTGTTCGGCCACCTCTGAGCCGGTTCAAAAGCACATGCTTCGCTCCGATGACGCTCGGCTAGGCTCACGTTGATGGGAGGGTGAGTAAGAGTAAAGGCGAAGAGAGGAGGATGGAAAGAGAGATCTTGAGTGAATGAAGATTTCAATGAAGTTAAGCATTATATATAACCCTTACAAATCAATTTTTACCGTTTGATCGAGATTCAACGGTCACGATCAATAAAACAAGTTGTCGTCGCCGGTGATTCATGTCCGAGCGGTATACCTCTTGTATACTCTTAGACCAAGTTAACTTAGGAATTTTCATCATGTTTTGACATGCTTTTCTAGATGTGGATCCTAGTTCGAGTTCTTGGTAGTGCCAATGGTCTCTACTGGTCTTAGTCTCCAAGTTAGCTCGTTGTCTCAAAAAATCCACGAAATCATTATTAGTTGCATAACTCATTAATAACTTTGAAAACGATGAGTATCTCAGGAGATATTCTCATGCGATCTTCGATACACACACAAACCGAGAAAGTGAGTCCAGGAAATCTATCAATACGTTAATGTAATATCACCGACACGATATAATATCGATGATCAAGGGCTCGTCACGCGAGAAACACATTAAACCTTCGTGATACAAAATCTTGCAAGTCGAGGAAATCTCATGTACGAACTGAATACGAAGAAATCAAATACTTGTTGAATACATATACATATCCTTATAAAATAGTCCGCATTAAAATACCGATAATGAAAAGGGTATGGCAATATGACAATAATTCATTGGCTCTCCAAATTTCAATGGGTAAAACTAATGCATTTATAAATTACTAGAAGTGTCCCACCTGAAACAACACCCACATTAAAAATTACAAAGATAACACGGGTGACACCTTTGTAGACCAATTAATATGTTTCCTTTTACCTTGTGACCTGAAGAGTTTTCGGCAAGAATTTTTTTCTTCTAAATTTTGTATGGGCCAGTCTCTCATTATTTTTTTTATCTATTATATAAAATGCATGTTATATCTTATTAGCAAATGTTAAATATCTCATTGACCCACTCTTTTCCTTTGCTTTGAATCTATCCAAATTACATCTATCCTTGCTTTATTGAAACTTTTGAAATTAAAAGTAGATATGATTTCAAAATTGTCTTGTTAACATTGACACTCAGACTCTATAATCTGGCTGTCCCTGCTAACTGATGAATTACATATTCCCGAGAATAATATATGTTATACATAGTACTGCAGTCTACAGATATCCCATGAATTTGATGCTTGGGAATTAAATTCCTAGGAATATAGAATTCTCGGCGGTTTTGCAATCCGCATACCAAACACAACCTTAGGTCCTTAGGCATTAACTCGTACATACTGCCTTGATATTTTACTTATCTATGTACAATTTTTCGGGTTCTCGATTAGTATACGAAACCAATATTACCTTGCATTTGTGAGTGATTACATCCCACTTCTATACCAAACTATGTTACCTGGAACACAAAATGTAGTGTCCAAAAAAGGATTAATTGGCATTTATTATCCAAGTAATCAGCCGCTTAATCGGATTAATGGGGGTGTCTGATTAGTCAGACTTCCAAATGATCACGTAATTGTTGTGATTAACAGCTGAGTAATCTGAATAATCAGTAACTGCCTATGGATCTTTATCCAATTATGTTTTTTGAGTAAAGCTTGAGTTCTCCATTAGTATACGAAACCAATGTTACCTTGTATTTGAGAATGGTTGCACCAACCTGAGTTCTCCATCTCTATACCAAACCAATATTACCTGGAATAAAAAACGAAAATTTTCAACGAGAGCATAATATTTTAATAAATTTGCAATAAAAGCATGAAAGTTCCAAAAATTTCGGTGAAAGCATCAAAACGTCCTTACAAAGGGCGTTTTGAGTTTTCCCGTCAAATATTGTTAACTCCGTTAACGGAGAAAAAAAAAATTTTTTTTTTTATATATACATAAAACGCTCATTGTAAGGACATTTTATAATTTTTATTAATATTTTAAACCTCTCCTCTCTCACACTCTCACCGACGACGGGAAAAAAAAATTAAATTAAGATAAAACACCCTTCACAAGGGCGTTTTAGAATTTTTTTTTATTTTTTTAATCCTCTCCCTTCTCTCTGAAAAAAAAAAATATTTAATTAAGAAGGGCATTTTTCCTAGGAAAAACGTCCTTCACAAGGGCGTTTTTCATTAAATTTTTTTTTTTCAGACTGCTCTCTCTCTCTCTCTCTCTTCTCTCCTGCTCCGCGCTCCTCTCTCCGCTCCCCTCTCCGCTCCCCTCTCTCTCTCACTCTCTCTCTCTCCCCTCTCCGCTCTTCTCTCCCGCTCCTCTCTCATCTCTCTCTCTCTCCCCTCTCCGCTCTTCTCTCCTGCTCCTCTCTCCTCTCTCTCTCCCCTCTGCGCTCTTCTCTCCCGCTCCTCTCTCCTGCTCCCCTCTCCTCTCTCTCTCTCTCTCTCCCCTCTGCGCTCTTCTCTCCCGCTCCTCTCTCCACTCTCTCTCTCTCTCTCTCTCTCCCCTCTCCGCTCTTCTCTCCTCTCCTCTCCTCTCTCTTGCCCCCCCCCCTCTTCTCTCCCTCTCTCTTCTACTTCCCACCCGTGACTCTCTTCTACTTCCCACCCACTTCCCACCCGTGACTCTCTTCTCCCTCTCGTCTTATTCTCCACATGTGACTTTTATTCTCCACATGTGACTTATATTCTCTCCCTCTTCCATCCGTGAATGTGAATCCGTGAACCATTTTGTCATATCATGTATTGAAATACCTATAAGAAAGAGAGTCTCATAGAAGAAAGGAAAAATTCTTCACAGAAGGAGAGTCTCACAGAAGAAAGGAAGAATTCTTCACAGAAGGAGAGTTTCAAGAATATACAGATGGCTTCTCAAAATGACGGACGCATACTCGGTGGACCTACAACTCCGACCATTCAACGTGAACGAGGGTCTCACATTTCTAGTCTGGTTTTTGCAGGACCGGTAATGTAACCCCTAGATAAATAATATTGTTGTTATTAAGTGTATTATATTGTACTAACGATATATATATATTATACCGGTGGACCTACAACTCCGGCCATTCAACGTGAACGAGAGTCTTACATTTCTTACATCATGAAACAAGTAGATGTTATGTGGTTGAACTAGACCGTAAGTGTTATACATGTGGTCGGTGGCAACATACTCTATTACCATGTGAACATGCTTGTTTTACATGTCATTCTTCTAACGTACCAGTTGAAAGTTCTTATCCTGTTGAATTTTCTGTTGCAACACTTAGAGCTGTATACATGCCATGTATGGAACCGATTCCAGTCCCCTATAATCCTCAAAGTGAACCTATAAGAGGTCAAATTGGAGTACCACTTCTTGGGCGTAGAGCTGGCAGACCGAAGAAGAATCGTATAATGACAAGAGAACCGTCGACAAGAGATCTTCGTTGCAGTAATTGTGGCGGGCTGGGACACAACAAAAGGAGTTGTAGAAACCAACCGAGGCAGTGAATATCATTATTGTATCTTTTTTGAGTAATTATGATTTTGATCTAACGTTGTTACAATGTTGTAATTGAAGTTGCTGAAGTTTCGAATAAAATAAACATCATATTACTGAAATTGTAAGACCAGCAAAATATTGTCATACATTTATTTATGGATACCAACAAAATTACTAGCCCCCTCTGTCATCCCTTCTATAATTTCTACAATCAACTCGCCTAAGACCTAGCCTATCTCTCCTTTCCTCTGTACCCTCCGGTGGTGGCAAATATAAATGGAAGTCTGGATCAAGGCTGGCTGAGCCAAACAACGAAGTGCCAGTCTCCTGCATGTAATAATTCCAATCCCATTGTTGAGAAGCACCATGTGGCGTGGCATCGTTGCTCTGGGATGTGGTCTCGTAACTCTGGGATGTGTCACTGTCATGCTGTGGCCTACCTTCGTAAGGTTGTGACATGCCAACATAAGGTTGTGACATGCCAGCGTAAGGCTGGGAATATCCCTCGTAATGTTGTGGCATGCCAACATATTGTGACAATCCAGCGTAAGGCTGCGAAGTGCCCTTGTAAGCTTGGGATGTTCCCTCACCAACCTGTAAAACTCGTGCCTCTGTATTGCTCGAACCAGCTCCTCGTGCACCTGTCCTACGAGGACGTGCCTGCCTCTGTCTCACGAAGCCTACCGGATGGCTGTCTGGTATATCGAGTGGAGTAAAACGGGGACTCAGTGGTGCGCGCATATATTGTACAGTCGTCCCTATAATTCCTTCTGGATCTCTTTCGGGATCCTCAGCTATATCAGCCAGTGTCTCCGCCTGAATATTTAAATCCACACTCAATCAATATAAAGTAACATATATAAAGATGATATTTTATGCAAATAAGAAAATATACCACTAGAGCATCACGTGCCCTCCTATCACGCAAGCTCAGATCATCTAAAGCTCGTGGCTGGAACCGAGCTTCTTCAAATTGATACCTCCTATTTTGCACTGGGGGCATCCATACAAACGTAGAAAATCGGCAGTACCCTCCACTGTAAAATGCTAACACAAAATGATATGTAAGATATAATACCGTATTATTTATTTGAAATATTTCTTAACTTACAATCTGCCGCCGATGTCATCAATTCAGACATGTGTTTCACGCCATGCATGATAAATCTGGAATCCCAACCAATCATATACATTCGAACCCGCTCTTCCATATTTGATTTTGTACTGCTAGAAGCCAAAGGCTCCAGGGGTATCATCTGTTTCAGTCCGAACTGTAGCATAACACGATCCGCTGGATGAAACATGATAGATCCGTTGTACATGATATAATACCTATGGAGACTGTGGGCACGTTGACCATCTCTCACTTCTTCTGCCACACTTAGAGGTTGCCAAACAACCTATTTGACATTCAACAAGTAATAAATGGTAGCCACAACAATATATTTTTAAATTTTAATTTAATAATTATATACTAACCTCATAGGCGGTTAATGTGTCAAATTGATGCCGGTAAAGAGATATCACTTTGGTCATACAATGCACATAATCTGTATTTCCAGTAATCCAGCGAATGCCTGCTGGCCATACTGGTTGTTCAGCGCTATATATACTAACTGGTCTACCAATCGCGAAGTGATCGTAACACCAGAACTACAAAGAAGAACACAAATAAGATACAAATAAATATAACATATATTATTCATTTTTATTCGTACCTGTATAAGTGTTAGACATCCACTTATATTTTTGGCTGTTCTACCCTGTGATACCTTACTCACAAAAGACGTCATAGAGCGGTATAAATTTGCTAACGCTGCTACACTCCATGCGTGTCTTGTGTAGGAATGAATGTCCGCCAAAAATGGAAGCAGTCGCACGTTGACCATATTTCCCGTAGCGTCGGAGAATAAAAAAGCACCGCATAGACACAACAAGTAAGCTCTGGTGCAACATATCACCTGAAAATATAATTGAATATTTATACCATTTATATTAAATAAATATTAACAATAATTAATACATGTAAATAATTACCCGCGAATTATCGACAGGAACTTTTGTAGAGCCGATATGATCAACATGCATGAAAGTTGACCGGAGCCAAGTGAGTTTGACAGTGCTGGTTTGTCCCATGTCAGAGAGGGGCTCCACACCGAGGTATTCTCTAATGAGCTGTTTTGCTTCTAATTTTTCGTCGAAATATATAGGATTACCTTCGATAGGTAATCCTAGAATCTGTGTCACGTCCGCTAACGTGATCGTCATCTCCCCGAAGGATAACTGAAATGTGTTGCGTGTTGGCCACCATCGCTCAACGATACTTAATATCAGGTCTCTATCGTGACGCTTCATTCGTATAGCGTCAACAAAGTGAAAACCAAAAGCCTCCACCAAGATATTTTGTGCTTCAGTCAACTCCCATGATGTCCGTCATTCACCATGCTCTCTTAATTTTACATCTGGATAATCATAACGCTATAATATATATATATCGTTAGTACAATATAATACACTTAACAACAATAATATTATTTATCTAGGGGTTACATTACCGGTCCTGCAAAAACCAGACTAGAAATGTGAGACTCTCGTTCACGTTGAATGGTCGGAGTTGTAGGTCCACCGGGTATGCGTCCGTCATTTTGAGAAGCCATCTGTATATTCGTGAAACTCTCCTTCTGTGAAGAATTCCTTTCTTCTGTGAGACTCTCCTTCTGTGAAATTTTTTTCCTTTCTTCTATGAGACTCCTTATAGGTATTTCAATACATGATATGACAAAATGGTTCACGGATTCACATTCACGGATGGAAGAGGGAGAGAATATAAGTCACATGTGGAGAATAAGACAAGAGAGGGAGGAGAGTCACGGGTGGGAAGTGGGTGGGAAGTAGAAGAGAGTCACGGGTGGGAAGTAGAAGAGAGAATGAGAGTCACGGGTGGGAAGTAGCAAGGTTTAAAGTATCGGCCGATACCGATACGTATCGGATCGGTTTTGAACGTAGCCGATACGATACGTCACAAAAATATCGGTATCGGCCGATACTGTCACGAAAAGCCAGATATCGTCCAGTATCGTCCGATACGTGTCCGATACAGTCCGTAACAGACCGATACGGTGTCGTAAACCCTAAAATAAGAAGAAATAACAGTAGAGATTCCCTTTCCGACATAAACAAAAAACTTTGCAGAGACATCACATCAAATAATTGAAATTTCGAACAGTTCCTAGTAGAAGTTCTATAAATAAATCAAATTTCTCTACAAAAAACACCACAACAAAGAAGAAGCCAGAAATTCAGAAGAATTTGGAGAAGTTTGTGAAGAAAATACCTAATTTCAGAAGGTACCCTAGCTCCTCCTTCGAAATACCCGTCTTATCCGCCGCCGCGGCAACCGTCGTCACGGCAACCGCCGCCGCAGACGTTCTTCAACCGACGGTGGACGGGTGGAGACGCTCTCCTCTTCGAGCTGGCCTCACCCCGCACGGTGGAGTGGTGACGACTGCGGTGGTGGACGACTGCGGTGGTGGACGCGGTTGTGGACGCGGCGGTGGACGACCGCGGGGTTGGGGAGAGACTCGAAAGAGTATCTTCTCTCTCCTCTCCCCGATTCAGTGATATACCACGAAATAAAAAAAAAAATTACACGTGTTCTGACTGATGGACAGCCAGAAACACAGAACTCTCCATCTGGACCGTCCACGTCAGCGATCCCTGGCCTAAATCTAACGGTCCATATCGATTACGAGTTGAGAAGGAAAAAAAAAATCACTGCAGAAGCAGGAGTCGAACTCGTGACCGCTTATAACACAAACTATCATTAGCCCGCTAGCCACAAAGCAATATTTATTTGGTGTTCTAACTTGCCATATATATATTATGTATCAATACTAGTTGACTAACTTGCTTTTTTGCTATCTAACCTTTTTTCCTTTGTATATATTTATTTATTTAACTTGCCATATATATATATATATATATTTAATTATTTATTTATATATATATGTAATTATTATTATTATATATTAATGCAATTTATATATATGTATATGCAATTTATATATATATATATATATATATAATTATTATTATTATCTATGTAATGTTTTATATTATTGCAATTTATTCATCATATATATGATTATATATATATATACTATCTAATTATTATTATTATATATTATTGCAATGTAATGTTATTGTTATCTAACAAAATTATATATATATATTAGCTGATATTGTTATCTATGTAATGTTTTATATTATTGCAATTTATTTATCGTATATATGATTATATATATGATTATCTATATGATTATCTAACAATATTTATTAATGCATGTAACAATTTCTTTATTATTGCATGTAACAATTTATTATTGTTATCTATGTAATTTTTTTATTATTATCTAACAATATTTATTAATGATTATATATATGATTATCTAACAATATATATATGATTATCTAACAATATTTATTAATGCATGTAACAATTTTTTTATTATTGCATGTAACAATTTCAGGATTACTAAATGGCACCAAAAAGTCGTACGCCGGAGGAAATGGATGCTGGTTGGAAACATGGAAAATGTGTCAATCCTAATAATAAGAGGAGGGTGGAATGCAATTATTGTAGCAAAATAATGGACGGAGGTGTTACTCGGCTGAAACAACACTTAGCGGGTATTACAGGAAATGTAGCATCGTGTCCTGAGGTACCAATTGCTATAAAAAAAGAAATGTTGTTGCTTGTTGAGGGTAAAAAAAAGGATAAAATAGTGGCGAATCAAAGAAAGCAAAGGGAGGAGGAGTTGACAAGGATGGCTCGAGTAGATTCCTCCTCAGAAGAAGAAATTGAAGACTTCACGGATCTTAGAAGGGACATGAGACAAAGTAGGAGAGAACATGCAGCTGAGGAATGGGGTAGACGGTGGAGTGTCGGGGACAGAGAAACAGGGTCAAGCAGGGGTCCGACGTTAGGTGGCCGATCAAAGTCAGTCGCATATCGTGGGGAGGAGGTGAGAAATATTCCAGAGATAGAAGTAAGGAGTATGGACCCTTATGTCCTCAGAAAACAAGGGGCAATGCAACCCAAAATAAAGGGTGCAATTAAGGGGATAAAGAATGCCAAAAATCATATAGGAAGATTTATATCAAAATTCTTTATATACAATAATATATCGTTCAATGCTGCTAAAAGTCCACACTATCAACCAATGATAGATGCCATAGCAGCTTCCGGGGGTGGAGTAAAGGGTCCAACTCCTTATGAGATTTCAAATACTTATTTAGATATGGAAATAAGTGACATGGAGGAGTACCTAAAATTATTTCATAGGTATTGGGATGAGTATGGATGTACCATTATGTGCGATGGATGGAGTACACAGAACAGAAAATGCATCATTAACTTTCTTGTGTATTCTCCACAAGGAACAATATTTCTTAAATCTGTAGATGCCTCTGACAAATACAAAGATAGTAAATACATATTTGGACTGATGAATGAAGTTGTGGAACAGATTGGAGAACACAGGGTCGTCCAAATAATTACTGACAATGGCTCCAACTACAAGAAGGCGGGAATGAGGTTAATGGAGGTGAGAATGCACTTATACTGAATTTTTATTATTATAAATATGTTTGTATATATGTTATTTATTATTGTAAATATAGCTTCTTTCTAATTATATATATATATGTTTATATGCAGGTGAGAAGAAATTTATATTGGACGCCATGTGCAGCACATTGCATAGATCTCATGCTGAAGGATATAGCCAATGATCCACATATTAAGCCACTAATACGGAAGTCTCAAGATATGACTTGTTTCATATATAATCATGGTTGGGCTCTTAGCATCATGAGGACTGAGACTCAGAATGGAGAATTGGTTAGACCAGCCATCACTCGGTTTGCTACCAATTTTATTGCTTTTGATTACATCCTTAAACATCAGGCTGATTTAAAAAGGATGATAAATACACGGGGTTGGACAGATAACTACATGAGACTCAATCGTAAAGATAGAGAAAAGGCAGATGTGGTTGTCAGTTTAATCGAGAGTCAAACTTACTGGAGGGATATTGCAGGGGTCACTGCTATATTTCGACCTCTAGTAAAAGTTTTAAGGATGGTGTATAGCGATGATAAAGCTGAGATGGGTCATCTTTACGAGGCTATGGACAGGGCTAAAGAAATGATCAAAAAGAATGTTGGTCAAGGATATAGGAAGTGGTGGGAAATGATTGATACCAGATGGAATTCTCAACTACATCGAGATATACATGCAGCTGGTAACTACTCTATAAATTTAATACCCTTCAAATGTTATTTTATATTGTTTGTAGGGATTTTAAAACTAGTTATTTATTCAATATTGCAGGTTATTTCTTGAATCCCAAATACCAATATTCTAATGATGTTATAAATGACGACGAGGTACTGAATGGTTTCCACCGCGTCGTTAATAGAATGGTAAATGACAATACAACACGCCTTAATATAAACAAAGAGGTAAATATTATTTGATATTGGATTTTTTTATAATTTTACAATATTTAATTTTAATGTCATAAGACGCATAACTGTTGTAATATCACTTTGCAGGCAGAAAAGTTCAGATTGAGAAGTGGTGTATTTAGTTCAAATCAATTCCAAAGTGCTGTAAATAGATGTCTTCCTGGTAGTAATAGTTCATACTTTAAAATATTTATTAATTAAATTTATATACTTACAAAACTAATATATTTTATTATTTTGTAGCTGAGTGGTGGTCCATACATGCTAGGGAGGAAGCCCCAAATTTGACTCGATTAGCTGTGCGCATCCTAAGTCAAACAGTGTCCTCTTCCAACTGTGAAAGGAATTGGACAACATTTTCTCTCATCCATACTCGTCCCCGCAATAGACTTTTAATGACAAAACTAGAAAAATTAGTTTTTGTCCATTATAATATGAGATTGAGGGTTCGAAATATGCAAAGATCACAAGATGAACAAAATATTATTGATTTGGATGAGATATTTCATGAAGAAGATCCACTCATAGCTTGGACTAGAGAAAGGGAAACACCACTCTTAGATGGCAGAGAAAATGAGTGGTTAGATGATAACTTGGATGTCGATCCACAAGATATTGCCGAAAATGCTGGAAGGCCTGGAAAAAGAAAGAAAACACCAGCTGTACAATCTCGACAGGTCGACAGCGATAATGACGACACTACTGATAGTGGAGGCAATGGAGCTACACTCGCTGCTGGTGCTGACAATACTAATGAATATGAAAGTCCTGGAGATCAGTCTCATGAATACTCTGAAGACTGGCCAAGTGATTATCAACCTAGAGAGCACCGCATGGATGATACATATGCTGGAGGATCTAGCCATCATGATGTACCTACTCCTTCAGACAATTACAACAATACATATGATAGTTCATACACAAGTTATTATCCTTACAACACTCCAGAGGCGGAACAACATTCAACATTTGATGGCCTCATGACAAATTTTTTTCATAATACAGATATCAGTCACTACTACCCTCATAACCAAGAACCATATCAGGACGATCATGATAATTATGAACAATTTTAGTGATATATTTGTAATTTTTGTATTTGTATACAAATTGTAGTTTTTGTATTTGTATACAAATTTTTGTATTTGTATTTGTATTTGTTCATACACAAGTTTTTGTATACAAATTGTATTTGATAGTTCATACACAAGTTTTTGTATTTGTATAGAAATTGTAGTTCGTAGTTATTGTAAAAAGACTATTATTCATGAAATTTAAATGAAGGGATAGGCCAGAGTCCCGATGAATTTTTTTGGTCAAGTGATTTTTTGTCGTACTTTTAAATTTAAACATGTAATCTTGTTGCTAATTTAATTTGATATATTATGAAACAAAATAATTTGTGTCATAGATCACATTGTAACAATTTATAACTACTCACTTATACTAAATTTCTGAATACAATTAAATATTTATTTATTTACAAAAATTTAAAAAAAAAATCGATTCCTCGACAAATATAATTATGGGTCTTGTCACTTATCTCATTATCTCATCCTGCCATTTGCATTGCTTATTTGCTTCTAATCTCTTGTGTCTCCCTCTATGCGCCTTTATTCGTCAAAATTGAAACCTACAGAACAATACAAGATTCAATTAGTACGAATATAATGACATAGTAAGATTGTAACTAAAAATATGTAAAGGAAGAAAACGTATATATCGCAGGTAAACCATTCAACAAGGATGACTATTGTTTTATTCAATTTTAATTAAAAAAAACATGAAAAACACTTAAATAATGCATAAATATGTAAATTATATTTTTCTATTTTTTTTACTAATTAATTAAAAATTATTTAAATTGCCGATACATCCGATACCAACATATCCGATACTCCGATCCGATACCGCCGATACTGCCGATACTGCCGATACTGCCGATACGGCTACTCATACAAACTGTCCGATACCGATACCGATACCGAGTTCTTGAACCTTGGGAAGTAGAAGAGAGGGGGGGACAAGAGAGAGAGAGGAGAGGAGGGAAGAGCGGAGAGGGGGGAGAGAGAGGAGAGAAGAGCGCAGAGGAGCGGGAGAGAAGAGCGCAGAGGGGGGAGAGAGAGGAGCGGGAGAGAGGAGAGGAGCGGGAGAGAAGAGGGGGGAGAGAGAGAGCAGTCTGGAAAAAAAAAAAATTTAATGAAAAACGCCCTTGTGAAGGGCGTTTTTCATTAAATATTTTTTTTTCAGAGAGAAGGGAGAGGATTAAAAAATAAAAAAAATTCTAAAACGCCCTTGTGAAGAACGTTTTACCTTAATTTAATATTTTTTTTCCGTCGTCGGTGAGAGTGTGAGAGAGGAGAGAGGAGAGAGGTTTAAAATATTAATAAAAATTATAAAACGTCCTTACAATGGGTGTTTTATGTATATATAAAAAAAAAAAATTTATCCGTTAACTGAGTTAACAATATTTGACGGGAAAACTCAAAACGTCCTTTGTAAGGACGTTTTGATGCTTTTACCGAAATTTTTGGAACTTTCATGCTTTTATTGCAAATTTATTAAATTATTATGCTCTCGGTGAAACTTTCCGAATAAAAAATGTTATGGCAGTGTCCAAAAAAGTATTAATTGGCATTTAATCGCTCTAGAAATCAGCCGCTTAATCCGATTAGACGGGTGTCTGATTAGTCGGGAGTTCCAAGTGACCACATAATTGTGATTAACGCCGAGTAATCGAATAATCAGTAACTGCCCCTGGACCAAGCGCATAATGAGAACCACTTATGCATTACGGTACGTGGAACAAGGTACAAATGGGTGATTTTTCCTCTTCACTTTCGTCAATTTGAACCACTCTGCGCTGAGAAAGAAACTTCCAAAACAACAAATGCTACTTTCAAGTTGCATTTTCTGTTAACCAACCAAACTATCTCCATAAGGATATGTACTTATTCAGGCCAAATGCACACCTATTTTGAGGTTTTCTCCATATAGAGTACCACATCTCATCCTCAATTCCCTTTCTACCAGAACTCACGATTCAAAGAACATGTTTTTCTTTTCTGTCACCAATTGTTCTTTCCTGCTTACACTGAAGTGAATAACCTGTCTTACTATGAACATGAAGAATTTCACATAACCTAACCAAGTTAGTGGAGTAAA
The DNA here is from genome assembly GCA_036927795.1 of Iris macrosiphon. NCBI lineage: Eukaryota > Viridiplantae > Streptophyta > Magnoliopsida > Asparagales > Iridaceae > Iris > Iris macrosiphon. Next base: position 157,032,823 of record JAYESA010000003.1, read on the forward strand.
CAGGTTAGAAACCACATTTTCTTATATATTTTTAGTCTACAGCCATAATTACGATTTTCTTTTTTCTTTTTTCTGGAAACCCATTAGAATTTTACTGTTACTAATTTTAACCTCCTTAGGAGCAATTTACTTTTGCAAAGCCTGTTTTCTTTAAGCTTAAACTGGTCAGTGTTCCTTACTGTTGGTTGTCTAATGCCATAGAGCTAAATGGTAAGTTTCTGGATTATGTATTTATGAATTAATGCAACAGTGACCACCAACATATTGCTCAGAAGGTTTCTACAAAGAGTAATGCTTTAAATCATATTTTTACCCTTCAAAATGAATGGTTTGGTGTTTGGGGCTTTGGCATTTGACCTCTTTGACATCTTTCCTGTTGTGTCATATGATATATTGGTAAAAGTACCCCCTTCTACCTTTTTTTTTTCAATCTTACAATCGGTGGGAGATGACAATAGGCGAAATCAATCTATTTTTTCAATTTTATTAGTATGTGATATTTTTGATAAATTACTAAATCATTTGTAACCTACTTCACAGATCGTGAAACCTCATGATATGAAACCATTCCCTGTGTTGTGGCATGAAGATAATCGACGCCAGCAGTCTAGAGAAAGGTATTACTCATAACTGTTTCATCAATCTTACTTCAAATTTATTCCTTGCTTTGTTCAAGAGTGGCAACTTCAGATTGCACCAATCCAGTCTCCATTGACATTTATAACGGCAGAATGAACTTTGAGATGTTGCATATCATAAGTTTCTTGCATTGGATTGTATATGAAGCCCTGTTTTACTGAGATTCTTAATCATTTATTATATTACCATGGAAACACACATTTATATTTGTAAACAAATTAAATTGTAAACCTAATCAAAACCCATTCCTTTCTCTCATTTTATTAACTGCATTGGCTTCCAGGCCGCAGGTCTCCGGAGCTCTCTATGGCCTACGTCTAGGAGAAGCATCTCATCGTCTCGTCAAAAACTCTCTGCAGCACAACTACAGTACTGGATTGCTTGATTCCCCGAATCGGACTTCTTATAACAAGTCTAGGCCTGCTGGACCCCAAGGATATGAAAGGGGTTTCCAGGACTCGAATAATTATTATAATCCAAGACCTTATCATCCCCAAGATATTTCAAGTCCTAGACCGGTTCAATTGTTTTCTGGGACCCAGGGTAGTAGACATAACCATAACTTCAGGAAAGAGGAAAGATCGAATCTTCAGGGCCAATACTACAACAGCAGGTCAAATTCTCAGGACCGATACTACAGCAGCAGATCAAATTCTCAAGACCAACACTACATAAGGTCAAGTTCTCCGGATGACTACTACACTATTGATCCAAATGCGCAAGATCATCACTACAACACTAGAACCAGGGTGTCAAATTTGACAATTGAAGATGGACCAAGATTACAACCTCATCAAAGGTCAATTGATGCTGGGTACTGGCAAGATCAGCCACAGCCTGCCAGGTTATTGCCAAATCAAAAACAACACGTCCAGAGCCCTGGGCCACCACCACTGTTGCCTCCAATGAATTGGATAGAGGGACAACCAATCATGGACTATGTGAGTGGATTTGGCAAACAAGAAATGCCTTCCGAGACCTTTGTGAGAAACAGGCCCAAGGACATCAAACCATGGGCTCCTGAATTCCAATCGGATTTAAGCAACCATCATTGACAGTTGAAAGATGGTAAATTATACCAACTGTGAAGGGGGCCTGTGGCTCTTGTACGATTGTGTAACAATGGGATATGGCAACTTGGCCATACGAACACTTTTCAGGAAGTATCAGTGCGTCTGAAGAATATTGTCAGCTTTTCTTGTCGAAATTGTACTAATATTGTTTCATAGATTATAGTTCCCATAATATGTTCTGTTACAGTGCAACTTGGCCATATCACTGTTTGTTTTATTGTTAGCAGAGGTATAGGAGTTGAATATCAGGGCATTCTACAAAATTGGAGATGTTAGTAGATCAAATAGTAGTGGTGGTGCAACTGAAATGTTACAATTTTAGTTTCTTGTAAAGATTTATTTGGGTGTCATTTCTTTTTTATTGTTTGCTTATTAAATGTGTCTTATCCATTCCTTGAGCTTAGATGCAATAAGCATGGCCGAAAGGTTCATGCTGATTTGCCGATTGGGGTTGTATTATTTTTCCTGTGCTGTCATGAAAGAAATAGGTAGTTGAGGCCTCAGGATCATGTACAAGAATGGGCAGCTCCACGACTAAAGTTTAGTGGGACTTGATGAGCCTCTGTGCAGAGAACTAATGTTCATAAGAGCATCATTGTAGTTGGAACTCTATAATGCAAAATTTCAAAAAAAAAAAAAGAAGGTAAATGTATAATGGGTTGGGTTTGTATGAGAATAGTAGAAAATGATAAAGTGAGTTACGGTCCCAAAGATTGTGGGGTTAAAAATTGATGTGAAAAAAAAAATGTAAAATCTAGAATCTAGGAAGTGAGGGCTACAAAGTAGACTTACTATTATACAAAATGGGTTTCTACAATCTAGAAATTGGGAAGTCTAAACTTTAGGTCATATGGGTGAAATGGGGCCTAAAATTTAAAAATTGGAACTAGGGATGGAGTTTACTATTTAACCAAATGAGTTTCGGGACGTGCCTTACTAATGATGCTCTAATGACACTGAAACTCTCAACTTAATTCTGTTTCACAGCTCTCATATTATACACAAATTCCGTTGTGGCTAAACTCACCAAAACATCAAGTAGTTGCACATATTCGCAACCAGTTTGTATTAATCCCAACTTTACTTTAAACAACAAAAACTACGGTGACTTTCCCGACTAGTTTTGTAGAAACATCAACAGAACCAAATACTAGATTTACATGCAAGATGAAAAATATATCGAAAATAAATTAATTACACAAAATTATTCTACTGAAAAATGTATAAAATTTTGTATTTTTTTAATGAAAAACTTAATTTAGGTATTTGATTATCCTTATTTTTTACAAAAAATAGTTATTTTTTATGAAAAATAATATTTTCTATGAGTTGAACCAGTTTTATTTTCCACCATTTTGAAAAGATATATAAAAAAATATGAAAAATGGTAGTTTTTTTAAAAATAGTTCCATAGAAAATATAAACTATCAAACACTACAATAAGTGAAAAAGTTGTAATGAAAACATTTTTCATGAAAAAATAGCCCAATCAAACATTGCCTAAATTGGTATTGCCAAAACATTTCAAGCTCTAACTAGAAGATTATTACCGCTTAAGCATTGACAGAAAAAAACATAAGTAAAAGTCCTCGTGAAATCATAATTTCAGCTCAGAAATTATTCGATCTGCAGAAACCATTGCTAATAAGCATGTTGAACGACCACCACGCATCAAGAATTCAATTGTAACTGAAAACTTGCAGCATTGGAGCTCCAGATGATCAAATGGACTGGTTAATGTGATCCTCTAGAATTCTGGTAATAGTTTCCAAGGCTTATTGTAATACTTTTAACATATATACATAATACCAATGTCTAGTACCAAGTCTGCAATAGCAATAGCATCTTTTAGGTATAGCCAAAACTCAAAAAGTGAAAAAAGATGAACTCAGATGATCAATTAGACAGGTTAATGTGAATGTAAGCCTAGTGACCGGCAGTCCAAGCCTTTGGGTAAAATACCATCTCTTAAACTGCAAAAATACATACAGCATGCCCGCGCCAATACCAGATCCATGCAATTAACGACAACTAAATCTTTTATATATCCGAGATCTGTCAGCAATTCTTAAAAAACTTCCTATCTGCTTTCTTTAAGTGAACTATACACAAAATTGATTGTCAGTAACTGTCGATGAACAATATGCACACATAAACTCGCAGGGTACTACTAGCCCAGACCACAGATTTGTCAGCAGATTATGTGTAATCACCGTGTCTGATTTAAACTGGAGAACCTACTTCCTATTGGAAGCTGTCCTAATTCTACTTGGGAGGAGGGGGTGGGGGGTCTACCACTTCACATCTTCATCAATTGTCATGCCTGCACATTGTTCTCTCAAATTAGACTTGATTGACAGAATTCATTAATCAGACGAGTGGAATCAGAATTGGTAAAGTTGCTTAACCGTACCTTTTCAATGCAATTCAAAGTTTCTGCTTCCATATCTGTTCACCTGTGACACAAGATGTTGCATTTGGAAACCTAAGCTGCTCTACACTTCAGAGAGACGATCTCGTTACAGGATATTTCCCACAAAACAAGGGACAAAGTTGAATCTCGTTACAGGATATTTCCCACAAAACAACTTTATCCCTTGCTACCTCTTGTATACTTCCAGGTAGGGGACAAAGTTGAACCTGTCTGAATAAGGGGCCCAATGCTTCTTTCGAAACCACAGAATATCTTTGTCTGAATAAGGGGTCCACTTCATATCTTCATCAACTGTCATGCCTGCACATTGTCATCTCAAATTAGACTTGATTGACAGAATTCATTAATCAGACGAATATAATCAGAATTGGTAAAGTTGCTTAACCATACCTTCAATGCAATTCAATTTTTTTCTGCTTCCATATCTGTTCACACAGTTTACCCTGTCTAAAATAAGGGGCCCAATGCTTCTTTCCAAACAACGAATTTGTCTGAATAAGGGGCCCACTTCATATCTTCATCAATTGCCATGCCTGCACATTGTTATCTCAAATTAGACTTGATTGACAGAATTCATTAATCAGACGAATAGAATCAGAATTGGTAAAGTTGCTTAACCGTACCTTTTCAATGCAATTCAAAGTTTCTGCTTCCATATCTGCTCACCTGTGACACAAGATGTTTGATTTGGAAACCTAAGCTGCTCAACACTTAAGAGAGAAGTGTACAAGAGGTAGCAAGGGATAAAGTTGTTTTGTGGGAAATATCCTGTAACGAGATTTGTCTGAATAAGGGCCCCACTTCACATCTTCATCAATTGATTCAATTGTCATGCCTGCACATTGTTATCTCAAATTAGACTTAATTGACAGAATTCATTAATCAGACAAATAGAATCAGAATTGGTAAAGTTGCTTAACCATACCTTTTCAATGCAATTCAAAGTTTCTGCTTCCACGTCTGTTCACCGGCGACAAAAGATGCTGGATTTGGAAACCTAAGCTGGTCTACACTTCAGAGATACAATCTCGTTACAGGATATTTCCCACAAAACAACTTTATCCTTGCTACCTCTTGTACACTTCCAGGTAGAGGGACAGTTGAACTGTTGAACCTGTCTGAATAAGGGGCCCAATGCTTCTTTCCAAACCACAGAATAGCTTTACTAGCAGAAGATCAAAGAGTCACCAGCAGTCTGCATGAGTACAAATAAATTGACTCAACCCGATACTGTATTGCCAAGCAAAAGTAGTTTTTAATAGCACTAGCATATACTTAGATTAACACCATGTGGTCTTCAAGATTATATTAGGAAGAAGACAATAAAATATGATAAATGAGGGTGTAAGTGATAAGTTATAAATCTCATGCCATGTAAAGGGTCTAACCATCACCCAGAAGTTTATCAAAGATTGGAGGTTATGGGGCTATAAGAAAATAACCCTTATAAGATCCATATAAGAACTAGTATTGGATAAGTAGGATTGTTCCAAACAGAGTACAACAAAGCTTTTATCCAAACTTTTGGGGTTTGTTGTTTGAATCCTCTACCAAGGACCATGTCCTAGGTAACGCTAACAAAAATCATATCCTTTTTTAGAACTTCAATCCATGTTCGTTTCGGGCTACTCTCAGTCCAAACGGCTCCTTTAGGCTTTAACTAATATCTGTCGCTCCTCCTAATTGCTCCTTCTTACTGGAACATCTATTAGTCTATGGTGCACATGTTCAAACCACCTAAAGACGATTTTCTCTTATCTTTTGTACTCAATTGGTGCCTCCTCTTTCTCACTAATACACTCATTTCTTATCCTATCTTCTAATGTATTGTCACTCATCCATCTTAGCATTCCCATTTTTGCTACACTAAATAGAGTTGGTACGTATAACATCCATATCTTCGTTGTACCCAAAGTTGACGACTAAACCTTAAAACCGACCACAATGCAACAGATGCGATATCGGATGACTGTATACCACAATCTCGTCCAGGCAAAGGGCCATTTCTGTTACACTAAATCTGGTCAGCTTTAAGGTTCTGGAACCTCTGAAGCTTACAAAAGAGCTGTAGTTAGGGAAGTAGACAGCTATCACAGGTTCGGAGGGCCAGCAGATTGATCTTCAGACAATAACTGCAATTCCAAAAGGTTCAATGTAGATTTTACTCGGCGATTAGGCTCATTAGGATAAGGGATCTTGCTTTTGAAGCAATTCATACCCCAGGCTATATAAACCAGCTATCTCATGTCCAGTTATCAAGTTAGTTAATTATTATATTAGTTTTGGGAGATGATTATCAATACTTGGATAATAATGAAATTGTTCTTCATGAATGTTAAATAAAGTGCATTAAGTGTTCTTGCTTTAGCCCATTAACATGCCTGAACTTTGGTTGCATATACCTGTACCGCAAATGCTTACACTAAACCAATTTTCAGCACTTGTAAAAATTACGTATCGAATCTTGAGAAAAAGGTGAGCACAAGTATAATTCAAGGTGAGCATAAGTATAATTCATCGCTGAGTCATATGCTTCAAATGCATGTAGAAGGATTATCAAACTTTTTTGGCAAATGGAAGGTAGAAGGGAAACTAGGAAAGTAATGGAAAATATGGGTACTTTCAATGTTGTTGGCTGTTTGATAAGTAGAAAATAAGGTAGCAAACTAGTAGGACCCACCACCAAATTGGAAACAACTCTCCATTCTAGTTTTCATCCAAATAGGTGGAAAGTCGTGGATGGAAACCAATCATGGTATATTTTTCCATTGTTATTTACTTTTAGAACAAAATGCCCACTATTAAACACTCCATCTCAATTATAATTATTTTTTATTCTTATCATGTCACAATCTACTACAAGTTTGTATCTTTTAGTTATCAAACAAACATCATTTCTAGTTGGAAACTTAGTTTCCTTAGGTTTCTAGAAACTAGCAGAAACCAAGTTTCTTAGTTTCCATCTGCCAAACAGGCCCCCAGAGTCGAACATAAGTTACATAACAAGATTACACATGAAGCACGACATGTCATGAACCATGTCACTATTGAACAATTAAGCAGTTATATGTTTACTTATTGTCCCGTTATCTGTCAAGGAAAATAATGTATATTTCTGATATGTATTGATGCCACAATTTAAATCATAAACTAGCAAGTATTCTTTAACTTGCAAATGTGTTACTATTTTGGTTTACTTAGGTTTCAATTTCTTTACATAGTTCTTTGCTTTCCATTTTAATGCTCAGGCATTTAAGACTTCAATAGCTGATTCCTTATATATTGCATTTTACAAACCACAAATGTGCTTCATTGACTTTTGTATAATATAAACGGTGAACTTTGAAGTTGGTTCTGGTTAAGCCGAATGTCCAAATTGAGTTTCTTCTATCATATGTATAGTTATATAGTAATTGAATTAATCCTATGAATGTGATACCATCAACTTGATACGTATCTGACTCAGTCAAGACACGATTTTTGGGTATTTGGGCTTCCTAGGACTTCACACACAACAAAAAGTTTTTTGCAGTGTCTTCTCGGATTACTGATGAGGGCATAAGTAGCCAAGAACTCACTGAGCCCTGGTTTCAAGGCATCTGCCATGGCACCTATCATCCAACTTCTGCCATGAAAGTCAACACAAACAAATGCTTCTAGGGACCTTGGTTACTTGTAAATTGAGACTCAGTCTTGGTTACCCATGCACTCAAGAAAAGTAGTTTTATCAACTGCTGTCAGGTTATATTGCTACAACTACGAGAGACTACAAGGTAAACCTAATTGCATTTATCATATGTATCAAATGTCGATGACTGCTTAACAGAACATTGCAATATGATATTTGACATCAACACTGTAAGTTTAGTTAGGCTGCTATAGGTAATAGTATGTTTTATTGTTTTTAAAGTAAAACATAGGCCTACTACGAAATCCAGCAAACTAGATGAAAAACCATCAATGAGCCTTAACACATTACTTCCATGTTGGTTTAATGTAATATCAGTGACTTTGCATAAATATCAATTATGAATACGTTGTACGCTCAAACAAAAGCAGTCACCAAGTTACTCTGTCCCATCATGAATATCAACTATTAATTCCATGTTGGTTTAATGTAACCTCACTTTGCATAAATATCAACTATGTTCGTTGTACGCTCAGACAAAAGCAGTTACCAAGTTACTTTGTCCCTTCATGAATGGCTTTGCAGTACCCTTGCGCTCTCGACCAAACAGAATTCTGATTCAATAACTATGTCTCAGAATAAACTATTGAAGTTTCAAAACATTGCACTAGCAAACTGCAAAAAGATAATGACGGCTCATGATAATGGTTGACTCATATGTAACAAGACCTTTAACCCAAAAAATGTATTATTACCATTTTAAGTGGCCCTCTCCACTTTGCTACTGCGATAAATGTACCAGCCAGCAGCAGGAGCCCCGGTTAATGTTTCAGGATACGAGAGCACGCAAATGAACTTATAGAAGTACTTACAACAAAATCAGGAGTATGTTAACCGTATTACTGGATCTGTACAGTATCCATAAAGGTTGCAGAGAGTTCATGTGTCCACCGCACCCATTCTAATCAGCAGAGATGAAGACATTTTGGTGCAACTTCATCATTTATGAACTTCATTAGGTCAAGAACTTTGATTTTCAGCTATGAACAGAAGTATTTCCAAAAAAATGAACATCAGCAGACCGCAGCAAAAACGTTCTCCAAAATAATATCGAGCAGACCATAATTGTTGTAAGAATCACCATCTTAATGCAGCTATTGTTCATAATGGCTTGTGGTGCCAGCGACTTCCATATAGATTAAGTTGGCTCGCTAGCAACAATCCGCGTGCAAGTCATTGGATTTGATGCAAGCAATGGATGCATGGCACACCATACATTTAAAGAAAGGATGCACGGTACACTATATAGTTAACTTGTCTGTGGCTGAAACACGTTCAAGAGACACGAAGTTTACAAAGTTATTCTTTCCTTTCGTTTCACTAAATGTATTTGGTTAACGCTATTGTATCATAACAGGGAATGATGAATGGTAAGATGGGTAAGTAGTGCCATGTTACTCTTATATCGCATGACACTCTGAGACACGAATATGCTTTACACTTACTATGTCATGAAACTGATCATAAGACAACATAATAAGTCGGTGCACAGAGCTAAATGAACGTGTTGGTTTTGTTGAGTGGGCGAGAAGCCTCCCCACAAGTTCATTCAATGTACTCATAACCCACCAGATTGCTTGCAGGGTGCGAGAGTATCTCGTTTGGTGCGGAGTTTCCTTCGTGAGCGCTAAGGCCCGCTCTGGAGCCTTGAAGCATTGCGACATTAGCTGAAGCACATATACATGACATAATGTATTGAAACATCGCCTATTGTATCATTCTCAAAGTTGTGAACCGTTTGGCACGATTTCAATGTTATGAGAGAGAGAGAGCGCTTGAGCGATTGTAATATTCGGTCTAGCGCCATTGTAACAATTGTTCAATATCAATAAAGAGATTTATTTTATTTCATACTTGTGTTTATTCAACTCTTATGCTTCAGGACTATTTGTGTGACTCTGTGGCTTAGCATTTTCATCGGTCGTTTCAGTGCTTGTCTTGTGCAAGCGCAACTTAGGCTCGCCGACATCACGTCCAGCAAGGACGTTCGGATCTGCGGAACCGGGGGCGTGACATTTTGGTATCAGAGCACAACTTTACGTCCTTGGACTCGTGCTCGATTCTCTTTCACTTTGAGTTACGCTCTCTCTCTCGATGTTCCATACAATAAGTCTAGATATTTTATGAATCTCATCGGATGATTTGGTTGAACGGGATAGCTATGTAGAAGGCCTTGTTGGCTGAGCGTTGGGCATTACATATTAGACTTATGTTGATTCGAGTAAGTTTATGTGCGAGATCAGAATGTCATTCAGACGATGATAAATTGGATTTGGATCATGGATTTTTGGATAATGATCGATAGAGGTGTTGTCGAAAGACAACATCGTTAAACGATTATCGAGGATCGTGCTTGAATTTTAAGGAATGAATCGGTTGGATGTTCAAGTGGATGGTGCAAGTTCAATTTTGAAGGATGTACGCTTAAACTTTGAGGAATAGATCGGTCTGATATTCAAATGGATCGGTCTGATATTCAAATGGATCGCATGTGATTCCAAATTGGTTTCGAGGATGTTACAAATGGCTTGAACCCCGAGTGGTGTATGGGGGTAACCTTGGATGGATTGAGGATTTTGGGGTATCGATGAGTCTATTAGCAAGCGACGCGATGGTGCAAAGTCTTAGAATGAGTATTGCTTAGTTATTCGTGAATTCGAGTGTCTCGTACGAGAGTGGTTCGAACGATTAAGAATTAGTCGAGTAAATGTTAAGATTATATTGGATAGGGAATTCAGGATAACGGAATTTATGGCTAGGTCGAGGAATCATCGTAGATCATATACGTAAGTGCGGATTGAATCGAATGGAACGAAACTTAAGCGTTTGATTGAAAACTTAAGGATGAGATCGGAGTTAGCACGAATGGAGGATAGCACGATTTAAAAGATAGCAATTGAAAATTCGATTTGAGGACACGCGAATGATTATAAGGATAGGAAAAAGGTATAGCTCGATGGAACTGAGCTTGCGTGCGAATGATTTAGTTTCAAATGTAGATAAGTTGACACGGTATCGATGTTTGGAAGATGGCAATCGAGAAGTTTGATTTGAATATGCGAGAATGACTCTAAGGATTATGTATTCGATGACTTGAGATAGGCGACGACGAATCGACCTTTAGTTCGGAAGACTTGATCTTGAATCTAGTTCGGAAGATAGTATTCGGCTGAAACAAAAACGATGATAGGCGAAGGAAGGATTTTATGGTTGCACGAATATACTTGAGGATATTGAAACGTATCGAGGATAAACAGACTTTGGATTAAGGATATGTAAGTTGAATGAACGACGAGTAGATTATCGATTTGATCTTTAAACTTAGTTGTTTTAAGGAATGTCATATTTCGGACTATGATTGATTGAACGATAACATTGAAATTTAGGACGATTTGGCTAAGCGAATTTTGATCATGTTGTGAACGGATATAAGTTTGACGGCTTGGTGAATATGGTAAACTTGAGGATTTGTCATTGATTCGAGAAAACGAGAATGATGGTTTAGGAGAAAAATATCGGAATTGATCTATAACTTGGATGAAACGAAGATTTAACGATGAAGTGTCTTGATGATTTCGAGGATCGTTCTAACTTGTAGTTTGATGCAAATGGATTGGATGACACAAGTAAATCGGAAGTGAGTGTCGAGAACGAGTTGGCCTAGAATTTAGGGCAAGTCATGCTCGGTGGATTTGTAAATGATTACAAGACTTACCTTAGGAATTCGGTGCGTCGTTCGGAAAGATGTCGATGATTGTATGTCAAGGATTTGGTTGGATGAATTTATCTTAGGAATGGCTCGAACCTCTTTGATTTGAGTTGTTGGTGTAGGTAGGAGGATCTGTGCTCGATGTTTAAAAAATCTGAGTGAGGCGAGCTTGGATAGAATATCCCGTACAATCGGACTATGATTTGACCTTAGATTTGGGGTGAGCGCATTGCTTTGGATTGCACGTTAAGGATGATGATCTTGATACGTAACTATGACCTAGTGAGCTGACCTAGTGGTTAGGCAGTCTATCCTGTGACGAAAGATAAGAGTTGGTGTGATCGACCTTAGAGAGTGGCCTGGGTAGACCATAGAGCTGGACAGCAAGATTTAGAGTTAGGACTTGGATTTTAATGTATGCGCTAAAAGAAGATGTTTGACACGAACGAAATGGACGATGAAAGTTGGAAGTTGATTGCTAGATTGGATAGACGCTAGATTGGATAGACGGTTGCGATCAAAGAAGCGAGTTGGTATCGAGGACTAATCGGATCGGTCATCGGTGTTATTGTCGGATGCATGAAATTGATCGAGAAAGTTGGATGACGATCGAATTGTAAATCGAAATCGTGTGCTTGGAAGACGCAATTGATGGTAGTGCAATACTTGGGTTTGAATTGGATTTGAATTTGCTTGGATTTTGATCGACCCCGCTCAAGGTATCGTGGTGATTTCAAAAGACGAGAATATTTAGGATAATTAATCGTGTCATTGTAAGGATTGATCGGAAGAATAGATAGTTGATGAAACGAATTAGATTTTGATGGTTCGAATTACATGTCGTTGGAGGAAATATTGAGGTGCAAGATGAATGCAAGAGTTGAATTGAGAATTATGCTCGGTAGATTGAATGGAAACGAATTTATGCTTAGCCAAACTTGGACGAAATCGTTAGGATTGAAATCATATTTGGAAGAATGCGAAAAAGTTATAAGCAAGAGATTCGGATTTCGGTTGGTTGATTCGTAGAGATAGAAAGTTTTCGGAAGACAGAACGTAGACAAATCGAGCGATAACTTCGAAAGATAGTAAAAAAAAATTAGCGAGAATAAGCGATGGCTCGAGACAAGAAATTATGTAACGGTATACGATCGGATTTAGACCTTGATGCAAGATGAGATTGGAAGATATGTTGGGATTCGTATGCAAAGTCTTAGAGGATTGTTTGGTTTGGTTGGGGTTTAACGTTTGGTTTTGATAAGGAGACGTCGAGTAATCGGTTGGAATATGTTCTTGATTCGAAAAGTATAGCGTTCGGGTGGGTTCGCCCTAGTTCTAAGTTGTCCCTTATACGACGAGTTATAGTATACTCAATTTTGAGTAGTATAGCTCTGCGCGAGGCACAACAGAGATTGAGACAAAGGATTTGATGGTTAATAGTTAGATATAGTCGGATTGAATTGAACGATACAGTTGTTCGAGAAAAATTGGCTAAGGCATGACTGCGGCATAGATTGAGAGAATGGATAGGAAGTTATGTCGAGTGATCTTGGATGTCATGCAAGACGGATTCAAGTTGGAGATAGAAGTTGTGCAGTAGGATGAGTGTGCTCAAGAAGTTTCGAGGACAATTGTTTCTGAGTGGTGTATTATATAACGACCCGCTCCGCTCAGCTCAGTGAGATGATTCAAACGACGCAACGATGCAAAAGACTTTCGGATTAAGCTCATTCATGAGACATGCAGTCTTGGCTTATGAAAGAGGCTCGCTCGGATTCCCGCTCGGCTGAGGCAAGCCCTCGTTCAAGTGGGTGGCTTCGGTGAGCTCATCTTTGCTTGGCCTTCACACTAAGTAAATGGTCGATACATGTTAGTCGCTAGGCAAAATCACTTCATGCATGCTAATAATGAGATGAACCAACATAGGCAAAATCACTTGATGCATGATAGTGTTTTCATATGTATTTCATGCTGTGCAAAGTAGATTTTCTTATGCACCATAGTATATATCTTCGCACGGTTGCAACGCTTGTCACATAGACTATGCCACGGGTTAGAACACTTCATAAAGTATGGTACACTCAGTTTAGCCAAAAGACAGGATGTTGTATAGAAATGATAGTAGAGATGAACAAGATTGGCATTGAGTAGTATGGTAAAGTGTTGAAGAAGAGACTTGCATGGTCACGGACAACTTGTGCATAAGATGTTGGTTCCTGCGGACGATCGTCAAGGCACTGGGACCAGATCGTCTCGGACTGAAACCCGGATAGCTATGCTAGAAGGACTAGCACGGGTATTTCAGGAACTTGTAGCGGAACTCATTACCTGTGCTGCAAGGATCACCTTCTTACTGCAGCTATTGTCCATAATGGCTTGTGGTGCCAGCGACTTCCATATAGATTAAGTCGGCTCGCTAGCGGTAATCCGCATGCGAGTCATTGGATTTGAGGCAAGCAATAGATACACGACACACCATACATTTAAAGGATGCACGGTACACTATATAGTTCGAGCGTAACATGTCTGCGGCAGAGACACGTGCAAGAGATACGAAGTTTACATAGTTATTCTTTCATTTCATTGAATGTATTTGGTTAACGTTATTGTATCATGACAAGGAAGGACGAATGGTAAGATGGGTAAGTCGTGCCATGCTACTCTTATATCGCATGACACTCTAAGACACATATATGCTTTACATTTACTATGCCATAAAACTGATCCTAAAGCAAGATTAGAAAGACAACATAATAAGTCGGTGCACAAAACTAAATAAACGTGTTGGTTTTGTTGAATGGGCGAAAAACCTCCCCACCAATGCATTCAATGTACTGATAATCCACCAGATTGCTTGCAGAGTGTAGGAGTATCTCGTTCGGTGCGGAGTTCCATTCGTGCGCGCTAAGACGTAGAGTTCGCTCTGGAGCCTTGGAGCGTTACGACAGGAGCTGAAACACATATACATGACATAATGTATTGGAACATCGCATATTGTATCATTTTCAAAGTTGTAAGCCGCTTGGCATGATTTTATTGTTATGAGAGAGAGCTTAGGGGATTGTAATATTCGGCCTAGCGCCGTTGTAATCTTTGTTCAATATCAACAAAGTGATTCATTTTATTTCATATTTGTGTTTATTCAACTCTTATGCTTGGGGACTATCTATGCGACTCTGTGGCTTAGCATTTTCATCGGTCGTTTCAGTGCTTGCCTTGCGCGAACGCAACTTTGGCTCGCGTGGCATCACGTCCAGCGAGGACATTCGATTCTACAGAACCGGGACGTGACATAAGGAACTATCAACAAGGTTACTCTTGTTGCAAAATGTTTTTATTCTTTTCAGCATGACTGTCATGAAGAGTACTTTCACAAGGCAATCCAATTTTAAACTAGGAAGAATTAGTCTGAAACGATACTTCCCCTAGCAAATGATGAGTCAAATGTTACTTTCAGAATTATAACGGTCTGCTATGTTGTACTGGGGTAGGCGAGACGATAGGCCACCCGCTTCGCCTAGGCGCCCACCCAGAATTTCTGCATGTTTTTTATATTCTACAATTCTGTATACAATTATACAGATACCATATGTAATGTAAGAAGCAACAAATAACCAATATTCAACATCTAGTAAGCATTATGCAATAAGCATAAAAGTAACACTAATAATAAGTTATAATAAGCATTAAACAAGCATTCATTAAACAACACAAGAAATATAAGTTCTAATAACCCTCCTAAATACCACTTTTTTTTTCGTGGACGGCCTAGGCGGTCGCCAAGGCAACCATCATCACACCTAGAGAAACTTTTCCCAAGTCGAGGCAACTCCTCTCCAACCTACACACCGAGGCGTCGCCTGTGACAATATAGCTGGTCTATAACATTACCACAATTAGGGTATGGTCAAATTGGTGTCATGATCTAAATCAACAATGTGCTTAGTTGCTGTCAGAAAGTCATGCTCTACCAAATGACACAGTTCTTAATTTTCTTGGTGCCTCAAAATTGTCGGCATGGGAAAACATTAATAAATGCACTCCAGGGGACAAACTGAAATATGTACAATATTACCAACATAGTCTTGCATGCTAGACCTATTATCACCTGAAGATCTACACCTGTCATGAAGAGTACTTTCACAAGGCAATCCAATTTTAAACTAGGAAGAATTAGTCTGAAACAATACTTCTTCCCCTAGCAAATGATGAGTCAAATGTTACCTTCAGAATTATACTGGTCTGTGACATTACCACAATTAGGGTATGGTCAAATTGGTGTGTCATGATCTAAATCAACAATGTGCTTAGTTGCTGTCAGAAAGTCATGCTCTATCAAATGACACTGTTCTTAATTTTCTTGGTGCCTCAAAATTGTCGGGATGGGAAAACATTAAGGAATGCACTCCAGGGGACAAACTGAAATATGTACAATATTACCAACATAGTCTTGCATGCTAGAGCTATTATCACCTGAAGATCTACAAAGGTCCCAAGATTTGCAACATAGTATCATGTGCTGTAGCTTTCGATCCAGAACCTCGCAACATAGAAGTTGTAGCCTCTGCAAAGTATCTATCATCATTTGCATGTCTGACTAAGGAACTATCAACAGCTTACACTCTTGTTGCAAAAATGTCTTTATTATTTTCCGCACGACTGTCATGAAGAGTACTTTCTCACAAGGCAATCCAATTGTAAGCTCATTGGAGGAATTAGTCTGGAAACACATCCCTCCCTGCAGGTTCACTATTAGAAACCATGTCAGGCTCAACAGAAAGTTTTATAAAAGCAGTCTCTGAAGACTTGCAATCCGAAGATTGACATTCAGATTTATGAGCGTTGGGAAAATCATCTCTTTTATGTTCCAGAACTTTGATCTCATGCTCAGGATTGACAATCACCTCCTCATCAGAGGCAAGGTTAGACTCAAACGAAGATAACACAGGAGACCCATTTCCTGCAAGGAGCGACTGCCGAGGACCAACTTTAGTAGACTGTCTTACTGAAATTCCATTAGCAACAGCAGCATCCTCACTGTCTACGTTGTGATCTGCATGCACAGTGCCCACACAAGGTACTGCAACTTTAGGCTCTTTAGAAGAAGTTATTTGGAATTCATCATCGCCCATCAACTCATCGTGATAAACACCCTCAGTCTGAACAGAAAGGGCCACCTCTGCAGCAGCCTCTGAAGACTTGGACTTTGGATCTTGGAATTCGGATTCATGAGAAACACCAAAATTTTCAGTTTGGGGGACAACAATGTTTACGTCTTTGACCTCATGTCTAGAATAGACAACCTCATCAGGACTACAGAGGCTAGACTGAACATAAGCTTCATTATCTGTTTCAATCATAAGATGATTGATTACAGGTTCATCCTGATCAGCTGTAGAAAAAGTAACACAAAAGCAGTCTATGGTTGTATAGAGAACAGTAACAGACAGACAGGTAATATATGTCATCATAACTCACCTCTACCAGCATTTCCATTATGCTCAACTGATTCCTTTTTCTGTATTGGTTTCAGCAGTAGACCAGTTCCAGGGAAAACTAACATGTTTATAGACCTGATTTCTTGTTTCTGTGATTGCTCAAGAGGCACAAAGCCAAACACATTAACCCAGGTCTCCTTCAGCTCAGATATAGCAGGTATAATCAGTTTTTCAACATCAAGAGAGAAGAGAGCCTGAAATATGAAAAACAACAGGTTTTATATCCACGAAAACAAAAAAAAATGGATGAGAGAAAAGCAAAATTACAAAATGAATTTGCATATATCAATCATAATTAACAAGAACTGCACGCATTATGATAATAATGACCCTAATTGGTAATCTTAATTAAATTATGCAGCAGAAGTGGTACATTGAAACTTGCATAACACTGAGGGATATTGCAGAGTATATGTTCTTCACAGGCAGGTGAAAGCTACAAAAATGTTCAGTAGTTTAACAATATGCTATCAAATACTGATCTCAATAGCTTCCATGCATATATGAACCTCCATGTGTATGTAGCCAAAGGTCGTGTTAGCTTCCTGAGAGACCCACTTAGCAGCTGTCCATATTTTGTGCTCCATAGTCCTTATTCCAATACAAAACACTACAAATCATCCTAAATAATAATCTTAAAAACATCCTAAATAACACCAGCCACTTTAAAGTGTCTTCTCATTATCCTAGGAAGTATACCCAACCTATATGCTCACTCGTTCAAAAATGCCTGAGCAAGGTTTCCACAACTAATAAGGTCACTCATGAAGTACCACCATAACAATGGCAGAAATGTCAATCTGGCATCCAAAACATTGAATATTTTATTATGTGAATAAACAACAAACAACAACAAAGCTTTTATTTTATTATGTGAATCTAGGAATGTAACAGCTTGATGTCAATAACCTGCTATGAATATGAAGCAAATAACGTGCTTGATAGCTGACATCTGAAACCCGGAGAGTTGTTTGATTGGATCTTGATCCTCTAATGAAACAAATAAATTACCTAACAGTAGTGGCTTTGAGACCAAAACACAATAACTGACCTTAAATGATTATAGATGCTTATTAGGTCAATGACCCATCCATATTAAATAATTGACTATACATGATAGGTCCTTCTGTTCGACTGATATTAAGAAATAGTGATTGGCTCTATGAAAGTCATTACACTCAAATTACGCAGTTAATTATTCTCAATTCATTTACGTCCAGTAATGATTGTTGATACCGGCTTTGCCAACCATGCAAAGTGCGCTTATTTCGTGATTTGGCTCGTTGCTACCATTCATCCCTTTCTCTCGAAATGTTTTTATTTATTTATCACATGCCTGTAATTTAGGTTGTTTAGATTCACAGAACAATTTGTTAATTACCTTCTTCGCCAATTATATTTTCAATGTTTCTGCAATTCATATACTTCCGCTAGTCAGTATTACATGCTCTTTTATTGTAGAAGAGAACGACGTAGAAGGTAATAACAAATCCCCCTAAGCCTTTGGCATCTCTTACATTGTTGCCATGCCTTTCAGAACTTTTGCAGTCACGTCTTATATTTCCCAAAGGGACCAAGATTTTTATTTTGAACTGAGTCACTTTTCTCTCTGTCAGCCTTAATTAGACAATTGAAGTAAATTTGAACTAAGCATAATCATACAGCAAGCATCTCCTAATAACCAAATTAAAGCTACATTGCATAATTTTTAGAAATTAGTGGAAAATAATTCCGAGGTAATACTACCAAAACTACAAGTTAGTTACCCCAAGTTCAGTCAGATTTTGCAATTGCTTCAAAAGAACAGGACTAATTTCCATTTGGTTCATCAGTTGCCCATGATATCAAAAACTTCATGTAGGACTTGAGCATGTCTTTTGCAGTGCATGTAAGCCTCATAATATAACACCAATTACACCCAGATAGGTCGACATCATCCAGTCTTCTTCTATCAGAAACGAGCTTCAAACAACTAAAAGCTCCATAAAAGAATTTATGAAGTTTTCATGACCGTTTGTCAACGTGACATCCACCCTCTACATCGGTACCAATTCCTAGCCAGGGTAGCTATGAGCATGAGGGGGGCAATGCCATAAAACCTAGGTGACCAGTTGGCGCTACCTTTTGGCTATGTAGTTTAAGTACATGCAAGCAAGGAGCACCCTCCAAGTTCCCATAGACTATATAAAGTCGAGACAAAGAGGTAAGGTGATCTAATTTGCTAAGGGAACTGCAGCCAGGTATGTACTAAATTACTAATAACGAAGAAATATCAAGGTAAGTCCAAATAATTTCAGCCATTTTTTAATCATTATGCAATGTTGAAAATACAGACATGTAATGCTCAACCCATGCATGCACTAAAAGGGGGTGCAACTCTATATGTATATTATGCAACAGAGTATAAGAATGAAAATTTACAGAAGTTAGAACTGTGAAAACGTACCAATTCAATTCCCTTAAGAAGTTGTCGGCACATCCCTTGTCGCCTATACATGTTCCTTGTTCCAATAAAAGGCATTTCAGCCAGTGTGGTCCCATGGATTCTGTTTTGCCAAGAATAGAAAAGTTAGAAATTTGCAATAGAATGTATTGCTATCAACATCTTATCTTAGTATCCAACTACAACAGTCAATTTGAAGCCAGTCACCTGTGTGATGCCAACGTCTGTCGTCATAAATGGAAGCTTAGCCGCCCCAAAAGTTTTGAAAATAAATTTAAATTTTAAAGCCCATGCATGCATGCTATATTTGGAAATGCATGCATGCATGCATGCTATTTAATAAATGATTTCTTTTTCACTTGGAAGCACGTGCACTCGCACTTGCATACAAACTCTAGTATTCAACAAATCAAAGCCCCTTCTACTATTTAAAGATAAAGTTAATTGTTGGAAAAATATGATAATATCTGGCCCTTTATCACAATATACTACAGAGATGAAGGTGAATTATAGCGACAGAAACTTGGGGGAGCAAGAATACAGTAACTTAAAATTTAACTATTTAAGGGCACCTTATATAAAATTTACACACAAAAATAGATAATATAACCACTACCGTGGTTAGAAAGAAATGATCTCGAGCCAACTTACTTCAAAGCTCATTAATTTACCAAGTACGCTACCGTTTAGTTATATTGCAAAGAAAATTAAGTAAATATTAGGGACACATAAAGATTAATAGAAGGAAACTGAAAAGTCAGGGGGGGCGCCGCCACCCCTCAACCTATGGTGGGCCACCCCTGAATACTATTAAATTTCATCATTTTAACTCTTCATTGCTTTGGCTATTCTAGGGGAACTTAGAGGGGTTGCTACATGGTGAAATGAGAAAAAAATGATTAAACAAAAATAAAGATAGGTTGAAGAGCCCATCAACTAACTCGACTTCAAGGGTTCTTAGGAAGGCTTCTCTCATACACATATCAACCTTGTCTAGAAATTACTAAAGAGGAGTCGGCGTCAAGATCACATAATCTTGAAACTTGCTAAACTTTCTTGTGGACCTTTCTAGGACAAGTCATGTTCCAAATCCCACCCTATACTGATGGAGTGATGGGAGAAGGCTCAGATGAAGATGAAAATGAAGAGAGAACGTCAAAATCAACAAGGGCATTATGGAGCAACACCAAAATGGATCAATCCTATCAGAGGTACTGTGCACGATATGAAACTTTAGAGAGTGCAAGATGACTATTGATAAAGCGTATGTTATTGAAAGCAAGGATAAGCTGTGAAGTAAGAAGTTCCGTCTTGTTCACCTACCACATCAGTCATGATAAGAAAATTCTTAGGGGCGTTGTACATGACAGACCACCATTTTCAAATTCCAAGGGAACAAATTTCTATCTTCTGACACCAAGACTTGATGATTACACTACATTCAGTGATCATGAGAGATACTATAATGCAAATGAAAAGACTTGCTAATTCTTGCTATATTTAACATTTCCGACAATCATTACAGATAGAATTTTTTACTCGACAACACAACAAAATTATTTTTGTCCAACATACACAAGGTTCAATAAAGCCATACGACGCATTTCTATTTCCGATTTCCATTTTATGGTTTGCTTCAAGAATCTATTTGCCAAAAGACACAAGAATGCTAACCTGACAGATGCTGCAGCAATAATTTCATCCTCACGCTCCAAAATAAAAGTATAAAATCCATTGTAACTCAATCGAGTGATATTTGATCTACAAAAGTAAATTAACCTATGAGTGACCTCAACAAGTTAATAGATTTGAATGAAAATAGCAGCAGCCCTGGAATGGAACTTTCTAAATGTTTAGCAAACGCAACTACATATATCATTCCATAAAGCAACAGCGCAACAGCGAACATGAAACAAATGATTCATCTGACCGTGCATATAAATGAGTGCTAACGACTAACAGAAGTTTTGCATTCACCACCTTAGGAACATACATACTTATCCATGTTACAAATGAAACAAAATTACTCATGTTAAACATATGTATAAATAGGAATACTAGAGAAGCTCATAAAACACCAAACATAAACATTCTAGGTAGGAATCTGATGAAGTTAGGCCATTGTAACCTTCGTTCTTTATTAGCATATTAATTAGACAATTAAAATTAGTGCTTAGTAGTTAAATCTTTTAATCAAGAATTTAATTAGGTTAATCATATAAAAACAAAAGTCATGAGAAAGTCAAATTCAATTTGAATTGTTCTTCATAAGAAGAGAAATCCAAATTGAATTGGTTAAGGGCAAAATAGTCAATTCACCATAATCTCATAATATCTTTACAACTCACCCTCCCTCTCACATGACCCTCACATTCAACCCACACCCTTCCCTCTATATAAACATCTTCCCACCTCCTTCACTCACCATCCCTCATCTTCCCTCAACCCTATTAGCAAGGGAGTAGGAGTTTTCCTCATAAGGTAACCCTTGATCCTCTTAAAAAATTTATAACTCTAACCAGGATATATATATATATATATATAGTGTGTGTGTGTGTGTGTGTGTGTGTGTGTGTGTGTCAAGAAGTGGGGGAAGAAGGACTGCCTGCAGCAGCAGCAGAATGCAGCAGCTACAGCATCATGACAGCAGCAGCAAGCAACAGAGCAAGCAAGCCCTACATGCACCTATATATATATATATATATATATATATATATATATATATATATATATATATATTATTTTTATATTTAAATTTTTATATAGATATTTGTCCCATCTATAACCAGAAATAGCATAAAATTGACCTATAAATCTAGTGGGTTAAACCTACTTAATTATATTTCACCAATTAATGTAAATTATTCATGATATAGGTTATCTGGACCCCGTCACACACTCTGACTTGTTTCACCCGCTTTGGACCCCAGGCGAGTACAGTTTCTGATGGTTTTCTTACTGATAATTTCTATAACACATGTAGTATTGTTGTACTTGATTCCTGACACGAAAAAACAAACTAGCATATCTTGTGCTTTTAGACCTTGATCTTGTGTAATATTTGATATTCGTGTGATTCGTGTATACTAGTCGGGACAAAAAAATGCTAATTTATATGTGATCATACCCTTAAATTCTGTGCAAATATAATTTATGTGCAAAGGCTAACCATACACTTCATGTATGATAAGCCGGCTCCCATTGTGCAAATCCTAAGCCGATCACATAATCAAACTAGTATTTCATAACACTTAGTGACTAAAGATTTTCTTGTTGATATATGACATATTTTTTTGTTTATTCATTTTTTCTGTTCATTTCTTACCATGCCTTGATGTCAGTTTATTTATCCATCATGTACTACTTTTGCAATCACTGTTTTATAGTCCTTATCATGTATTGAAACTGCTATTAGAATTGTACTCGTTCAATCCTGATTGGATAATATTTCAGGTAACACTTAGAAGGACTTGTGTCCCATCTATTATGGATTTTTGAAAAATAACTTCGAGCCTGATTTTACCTCCTGGAGGATCGAGGAAGGCCGCAAGCGGGAGACCTAGTTATGACAATAGTTAAAGTTTGCAGACTTACTATAGTTGTATGATTTATGAACACAAGATTTTGTACTGTAACCTTTATATACATATATATACTACAGCATATTTCTACCTACCGTAGTTTTGTGATTGAGTATAATATTTGTCCATTTATATTATGAGGTGTTGGTCAGTACTAGTTCCAGACAGCGTTCTACCACCGACACTACAGCGTAGGCTGGGCGTGCCCACGCACTCGTATCCGAGCACCCGGATGCGGGTCGTGACAGCCATGATCCTTGTAAGATAATTTATGATTGAATAGAAAATAAAGGGTAAAACTATCATAGGTACTTCTAGTACCCGCTAACTGATCGGAACTCACCCAAAGAAAGATTTCAGGAAGGTCTAACTTTAAACCAATTTTGGGCTTATGAATATCTAATATAAGAGCCAAAGTTGGCTTTTAGCCAGCCCACTTCACTAGTTGGACTGTAGAAAACGCTAAAAGCATAAAACTGTCTCAGCAATTGAATCCAGATTATAAGTGGCAATCATATAGTGTAAATTATATAGTCTCTAATCCGGAAAACCATAGGAAATAAATCAGCACAATCATTTTACATGTAGTAAAAAAAAAATTAATAAATGATTTGTTCTAGTATCTTATTTTTTTATTTTGAACTATACTTACCTAAGCAATTCAGATACATAGAATGGCTTGCCAAACTAAGAGAACAAAAGTACCTAAATAGCATGTCCTCCCCATTGGGTAAATAGCACCTTCTAAGGGAGGCAAGACGACCTTCCTCTTCTTCTCCCAAAGGATATTCATTCCATCCTAATCTAAGGTTCATTGAACTTTACACTTATGTTGTGTTCGGTATGCGGAATGCTATATGCCAGGAATTCTATATTCCTAGGAATAAAATCACTTGGAATCAAACTATGGGAAATTTATATTCCCATATTTGGCGTAATACTCCCAGGAAAACATAGTTCACGGTCAAAATTCTTAATTTATGCTACTTATATTTAATTGCTTAACTTTTATATCCAAGTTATATTGTAGCCTAGCTGGTTAAGATATTAACTTATGACTCCAGAGGCACAACAGGTTTGAACCGCACCAATTACATATTATTTGTATCATAATTATTTTCATATTAGTTGATAAATCTTGTCCAAACTCACCCGAACCCGGTCCAACGCATACCTGAATATAACCCAAACCTAAACCCGAGCACAAACCAGAACCGACCCAGAAAACACGACCTGACCTAACCTGGACCCTACCCAGACTAGACCCAGATCCGACCTGGACACATGCCAGACCTGAACCCAAACACAATCTGACCCTGACACACAGAGCCCAAGATCCAAGCCAACATGGACCTGCACTCGACCCAACTGGAACCCGCACTCGACCAGACCAGACCCAAACCTGTACTCAACTCATACCCTATCCAACCAGACAATAACTACCTATTAGAATTAGGAATACCCATGTATTTTGGAGGGAATAAGTTTCCACATTTTTCGGAAAATTGTATTCCCAGGACCGAACATGGGTATCATTTTCCCACACTTAGGCTTCCAGGGAATAAAAAAAACCTTGCACCATACGCACCCTTAATCCTATAGGAATAAAAGCTAAATACCCTTCACAAATGCCAAGGGCTTCAAGGGCATACAAGTCACAAACAAAGTTTGTCACCGAACAGCAATGAGTCAAGATAATATTAAACGTACTGAAAGAAGAAATAATATATGTTAACTTTGACCGGCAGCCGGAGGGGGGACAGACGCAGGGGGGGGTGGGATGGGGAGGCTGCAGAGGGGGGAAAGGGGGGTCTTTTAGTTTTTTTTTTTTTAACAGAAAAGTTAACTTTGACCGGCGGAGGGTATCAAAATAAAATTTTGCAATAGTTAATGGTATTAAATTAGTACCTATCAAGGTTGAGGGTATCAAGTTGAAAAACTTGAATAGTTGAAGGTATCAAGTTGTAATTTAGCCTATTATTGAAGCAAAATAATGAAGATTAAGAGAGAACATACTAAATAGGACATTCATAACTCACTACTGTCAAGAAAGAATATTATCAACAAGTGCATCTTTGAAAATAAGGATGAACCAAAAGCTTACCCATAGTTGTAGACAATATTATGAATCAGATTAATGCCGCTTCTCTGGTCTATAATAGGTAGAAAGCACTCGTCCATAACTGCAAATGCAACAGCAGACTTACAGTTGCATTCAGCCCATTGAGGTAGACAGATCTGATGTTCAGATGAGTCCTTGTCTAGACGACGGACAAGTCTCCATGATAATCCAGCTTCCAAGTCATTCTTGATGCCGAGAAGCTTCTGCAATTGCTTAAAGACCTGCAAAAACTATGTGAACTTAGCTCTACTCTAGATGACCATTTGAGAAGCATGATATGACATTTCAACAGTTGAAAGAAAAACCAAAACTCTGAACTACATTTATAGCTCTGTTCTAAAAGGCGGCCTAGGCGACCGCCTAGGCGCTAGGCGTCCGGTGCCCGCCTAAGCGCCTGTCTAGTCCCCTCTGACGCCCGACTATGTATGTTTTGGGATTTTATGGACTTTTTCTGCAATTTTCAGTAGGTATTTTTGGATTTTTTTTTTTTTTTAATTTTTTCGAACCGTCTAGATCTAGGCGCTAGCCTAGATGTCCGCCTAGGCGGACTAGGCACTAGTGACGGGTGCCAGCCCGACTAGCGCCTAGCGCTTTTCACAACCTTGATTTATAAAACATCATTATACATTATATTAAAATAGGAGACAAGTCTACAACTCCTAATTATGTCAATTGCCTAATAGGTGAAATAAATGATTGGATTACTCATCCTAAAAGCTAGTCGTTAAGAGGTTATATCAACCCACATCGAGTTCTCCGTAACGATATGGGACTACATGATCGTAACATTCCACCACACTCCGCAGTTCCGCCGTCCACGTAGGCTGGCTTTGCACCCTGATGAACAGTGTTATGCCTTCGTCACCATCAGCGTTGCACGATTGCAACCAGGGGACATGGTGTAGGCTCTGATACCATTTCACACGAATCTTGGGAGAACTCGTCCTAAAAGCTAGCCATTAAGAGGAAAGAGCCCAAGATTATATCATCTCACATCAAGTTCCATATATAACCAACATGCGCTACAGGATGGTAACAGTATGACTATGAATTCAAGACCAAAGGTCCCAGCCAGCTTAGATCCCGGGTCCATGTTGCAAGAGACAAAGACTGACAAGGTCAATGTTTACCAAATGTTGGCATAAGAAATACCGAACTAACTAACTTTTGGTTCCCTACTTGATCAGCACATACAAAATGATTGATTATAAGGAACTCCATACATCCAAAGAAACTGACTTCTATGGTTATGTGCCACGTCACTTTATACAATGAGTCATCTCCTCTGAGATGTGCAAGACATGATGCTCCTTTAGCAAACTCTTTTGGACAGTTCTTCATACACATCAACAGTATTACAAACTGAGCATGTCTTTCCTTTGGGTTATTTTTTTCCCTTTTTTGAGAAGAAGGGCCATTTTTACTGCCCCCCTCCTGGGTTTCAGACCCAAGACCTCCCCTTCCCCTACTAAAGGCCACGACCATTGGGTTGCCCAACCTTCGGTGTCCTTTCATCTGTTTTTGAATTAAAATAATAATAACAGAAAACATCCAAAGAATGGCATGTGTTGAAGTATAAAGTTATTAACACCTCATCATATGTTCGCATGAGATAGAATAGGTTACTAGATGGGAGATAAATATAACATGCACATATCCCCACATATACCAATATGTGAGAGTTTTTTATAGTTGCTTCTGGTAACACTTGAAAATTTTATGATGTTTTGTATCATACATGTACTGGGAGCTCATACTTTGGGGAGAATGTATTCGTTCGTAGGAAACATCACATGCATTTGTATGAGATGCTAGTAAGTTAGCATTTATCTCATAAAATAACATGAGAAATAATCTAGAAGCAAGATATGTTGGGAAGATGAAGTCCACTGTGCAGGAAAGTAGTAAGACTTTTAGAACACAGCAGGCAACCAATATGATAATCTAGTTTAATCATGTAATAGGGAAAACACATGAGCACAGAAGCATGCAGCGATACATTTCCTAATACATACTAAAAGTCTAAAAATAAACATGTAAGATGCAATGTCCGTGATTCCTTGAACTAATAGCTCAGATCATAGAATATTTTGCAGGTAATGAGACAATCTGAATAAAAGAGACAATGTCATAAAAATCTCAATGTGATCATTGATACCGTGCAGCAACTCTGTCCGCAAAATGAAGTGCCTGAAATATCATGCACAGGAACACGATCTTTCTCGGGAATACATTCTTGATGATCTGGAACATATATTAGGGATGAAAGAATTAGTGGTTATGCATGTTCCATGGAGCACTTCATGAAGGAAAATAACAATATCTTAGTGAAATTTGACTCCAAAAGTACCTACATTTCCTTTCACACTGTGAACAAGCTAGCAACGAAGATAAAGTTGAACTCCCTTCAGAAGTAGGATCAGAAACTAGTCCACAGAATTTGCAGGAACAGTTTGTGCAATGCCAATCGCCAGAAGGAAGCCTCTGCATAAATCAGGTCCAAAATACCATGAGTAAAATAGAGCCACTGGCAAAATAGAATCATGGGAGATATGTGTAGGAGGACCGACATAAATAATAACAACAATTAGTTATACTACAAGAATTACAAAATACTTCTTTAAGAATTAACTTGTACCTCAATGCCCAAGCAGTTCAAATGAAAAGTTGAAGGGCAACAATCGCAGCAGATTAAATCTCCACCATCTCCACACAAGCCGCAAGTGTCATCATTTGGATCATCACCTTCAATGTTTATTCTGTGGAAACCAATATGTTCAGACCTTTCCTTTTCCCATGCATTTAGTAGGCACTGTAGAAGGGAAATCCCTGTATCCTCGACATATATATTTTGGTATGGCTGACACAATTTACTATCCGCATGAATTTCAAACTTTGACATGGTAATTATTTTACTACAGCAGCTACAACGAATACCGTCTCTCGTTATCCACCCTTCCAGCATCTCTTGAGTCTTGTCCTCATTCATGTATTTCACCTTTCCATTTGCGTGAAGGATGCCTAAATCTATCATCCATGAGAATGTTGATCGTTTCCAAGCATAAGGAATGTAATCATCTACATCTGTTTCCACATCTTGGTCAGATCCACGAACCAACAGTGCACACCCTCTTTTGTTTTGGTTTCTGGCCCTTAGGTGAGGTTTCTCAACTGCAGAAGGAATGTTGGCCATTTCAGTAGCCTTTTTTCTCAGTTCCCCACGATCCACCTTCTTGATAACTCTGCCTTCGCTCTTACTCTGCTTATTCTTGGAGTCTTTTTTACTGATAAATCCCTTCCCTTTTTTCCTTGCTCCAAGTTTCTCCTGATTTCCATCTTTTTCAATCATTTTTCTTCTCTTATTTATCACATTCCTCTTTAACATGCTTACAAGGTTGGTTGGTAAAGCAGAACTTTCGGGCAAATCTTTGTTCTTTTCCTCATTTTCAGATTTACACTTTTCTAGATAGACACTATATGCCTTTGTAATTGACCAATAACCAGCTCCTCCAAAAGGAGGAATATAAACAGCATCCATGTAGTCCCTGCCTCTCCTGGGTCTCAAGTCAATCTCCCAACCAGCATCTAAAAGAATCTTCTTTATCTGCTCACGGATTTTTTGTTTATCGGTAAGACGAACTTTTCCTGATGCTGCCTCATCTACATTCTGCTCAGCCGAGAGACAAGTTTCAAATTTGGGTTCGCACTCTTCTTTGATCTTATGCTCAGCCCTGCCCTTCTTCAAATTTGTCTTCTCGGTAACTTTTCCTTCTCCAGAAATTGAAGGATGCTTTGACACACTTTTTTTGTTCTGTTCATGTCCACTGTGAATATGGCCTTTCTCAAATCTGTGAACCTTCTTGTCAGTTGATAAAACTTTATCCTTCAACTTCCTAAGTTTCCTGGCTCCGGAACGCTCTATCCACCCAACTTTTTCAGTGTCTGGACTATTCTTTACATCCTCCTCGTCCTCTGATTTGATCCTCTTCCCTCTAGTTTCAGTTTCCACCGTCTCTCTATTCCTCTTCCTGTCTGAAACATATTGAATCTCCTTGTCCCCACCAACATCCATCCTTTCCATAGTAACCTCTGATGCCTTTTTGCAGCTACCAGGTTCTTTCTTAGCCTCTTGTCTCAAAACCCTCTTAGCTTCCTTACTCAAACCATCTCTGCAGTGTTTTTCCTTGTTAGGTGAGTTAATGCCATTCTGATCAGAGTCTTCATTTTCATCGCCAGCTTGTATCTTTGAGCCTTTCTTCACTTTCTTGCTAATTTCCAATATTGAGACCCTCTTAACTTCAAAGTTCCTCTCCTTCTTGCTTGCTAACCGGAACTCACTGATGGTCTTTTTCTTGACAAAAGAGTCCTTCCCATTCACTTCAGATGAAGATGGAGATTTCTTATAGCCGGCACCTTCTCCCACTTCTTTAGCTGATGGAGTCTTTTTGCAACTGTCACTTTCTCCCCCTTCCCTCTTACCGACATGATCCGAACTCGATACCATCTTCTCGTCCACATTCATCTCCTTCTCTCTATTCAAACTGTCTCCACTTTCCCCATTCCGATGAGCTCCAAGATCACCATGACACTTCTTGCTGTCCTGATTCTCGACAAAAGCACCAATATTAGCACCGTGAGCTTCTCGCTTCTCGGCAAATGCTTTTGCCACCGAGACCTCCAATTCTCTTGTGTGTCCATCTCCGGAAGGATCCAGAACCTTCTTACTGCCATCATCTTCTTCCATTTTAACCTCCTCTACGTCATTCTTTTTCTCAACGGAAGAGCTCTTTCCAGAGTGAGCAGCTCCGGAAACATCTAAAACCTTCTTCTCCCAATCAACTACCCTTTCCTTGGCAACTTCTGATTTTGAAACGCTGTTCTTGTCCCCATCCTGACGAACATTGGAAGTAGTTGGAGTGCTTTTCCGGCTGCCACCTTCTACTTTCGTATCCGGCCTCAAACCCCTCTTTGCTGCCCCACTGTCCTTGTTAGGAGAGTTAGCACTGTGAGCACCTTTATTAACATCGCCAGCTTCTTTCTTTTTTAGGACTTCCGTTCCCAACACCCTCTTCTGTTCCAACTTCCTCTCCCTTCTGATCGGTTTAACTCCCGATTTTGAAGCCCTCTTTGCTTCAGAAGCAGATGGAGTCTTCTTAAGGCTGCCACCTTCTTCCCCTCCCCCCTTATCAACGACATTGGATCTCGACGCAGTCTTCCTCTCCGCATGTGTCTCCTTCTCCTTGACACGCGAGTGGATCTTGTTCCGTCGAGCTCCGGAACCACCCGAGCTGATCTTTAAACCAGCAGCAGCATCTCTCACCCTCCGCTCCCTTTCAAGGGCCAACCAGCATTTAGCATCATCCTTCTTCACGACAGAAGAGCCATTGTTACCGCCATCGCAGTCTCCCCTTCCGGAGACTGGTTCCGACGCCGAAACCTCCGGTTCTCTCTTCTCTCCGCCTCGGGAACCATCTAGAACCTTCTTACCACCGCCATCACAGCATCCCCTTCCGGAGACAGGTTCTGATGCCGAAACCTCCGGTTCTCTCTTCTCTCCGCCTCCGGAACCATCCATAACCTTCTTACCACCGCCATCACAGCCTCCCCTTCCGGAGGCCGGTTCCGATGCCAAAACCTCCGGTTCTCTCTTCTCTCCGCCTCCGGAACCATCCAGAACCTTCTTACCACCGCCATCACAGCCTCCCCTTCCGGAGGCCGCTTCCGACGCCGAAACCTCCGGTTCTCTCTTCTCTCCGCCTACGGAACCATCCCGGACCTTCTTACCGCCGCCATCTCCTTTCCCCACGCCATTCCTGTCCTCGACAGTCCGATCCGAGCTCCCGACGTGGTGAGAAATCACGATATCGTCGCCGCCCGACTCCGAGTCGCTCAGTATCAGTTTCCTCTTCTTCTTCTCCTCCTTCCGTCCGCCTCCGGAATATACGCGCGCTTCCCTATTCTCAGCCGCAGCCCTCCCTTTCTCAGCGGACGACATCGCGATCTCCGCCGAGCTAGATTCCGGTCGGAGGATGGAAGCGTCCATTGATTCGATTCCTGATCCAAAAAAAAAATTACACCAAAATCGACGAAAAATTACTGATAACAATGAGGAGAAGCCGGCAAACCTCGTCGATGGAGTTGATTTGGGCGAGAAGCAGGATTTAGGGTTTCGTTTAGGGAGAGGGAGAAGGTATTGAGAGAGAGAAAAAGAGGGGAGATGGAGTTGAATCTATGGGAAATATTGGATTTTTGTTATATAAGGTTTTTAATATTTTATATTTTCTTTTCTTTTTCGTGTTTATTTGCATGGGAGTTTGTTTTTATTAATTATTTCTGTTCTTTTCCGTTTTCTTTCCTGTTTTCTCTCACCCCTCTCTCCCTCTATCATCTTTACTTTTTATATAAAGAGATTTAATAATAACTAAAAATAAATTATTTAAGTCGTTTGTATATTAAAAATTAATAAATAAATAAATTTTAATTAGTTATTTAACTATCTAATTATAATCAAATATTTTTAACTAATGTGATTAAAGTGGAACACATTATTATATCTGGTTGGATGGATTTGATCCCCCACATCACAGCGATATCTATAATAAATTTTAATTATTTTTCACAAATTTCTTACGCATGTATAATGTACGTCCACGCTATTAGTAATAGTAAAACCTAGAGGTAGATGGTAAAAAATATTTACAATTTTTTTATAAAAGATATAAAATTGAACTCAATTATGTATAAGATAATAAGTTAAAAAATAAAAAAGTAACCAATCGTCAATGTTGTTGTTGGTATAAATGCACGTGTTAGTGCTAACATGGAGTAAAATTTTGATATAGATGGTTATATCAAAGTTTTGATATCGTCATTGTATGACAAGTGGATCCCCCTTTCTCTTCGTAAAGCATGCAAGTATATATATATATATATGGGAGCGGGGAGGATCAAAAGACCTGCTCCCGGAGTCCCGTCGAAGCTCCGTCCCCCTGAACCATCGGATCGGGGGGACCGCGTGGGGTCTCGGTGATCCAATGGTTGGGAGCGGCTGGGCTCCCACGGGACTTGTCACGTCCAGATTTTCGCTTAATCGATGTCCCCCGCGCGTGATGTCGTGCACGCGTAAAGCGCGCGTGTACAAGGCCTAGGCATAATGATATACTTTAGAACATAAACAACAGATTACGCAAATAAGATATCACACATTGAGATATAGAAAAATTCTCTTTATTGATAATGAACATCTGGTTACAGACACTTGACTCAAAAGTAATAAGGATGCCGCACGAGATTACAACTTGGACGCAAAATGAGATAGTTGATACATACATTACATTCCTTACTAATATTTCAAAAGAGCAAACCACCTTTGGTGCGTGTTAGCACCATCGCCTAGGAGCTTCAAAAAGGTATGTACGAGCTCCTTGTGATTATATACTTGAGCTCCAGAAGTCACAACACGAACACGCCAGATTAGTAGAAGATTGGGGTTAGCTTCAGCTCCTCGCCGCATCGCCTTGGCTCGGGGAACCTGCTGCAACGAGGGTCAGTATTTCGAAAAGTACCGATGAGGGCGAGCTAACCCAACATACCAAATCGACATTGTATCCATGTGAACATGCAACATTATTATTATGTGATCTTTTTGTCTTGTCTTAGTTCAATCTTTATATATATGTGATAGAATGAAATGACATAACAAAATATGCCACCGTTTGGTGACTTTTACCTGCACCATCTGAACCACCTGTACATAACTTACCAAGGCCTTCCCTGCCACGAAGACATAGTTAGTTTGTACAGTTTAAATATACATAACGCATCACTTGGCCGGACGAAAGATGGGTCGGTGGCCATTCTGCTTCGGGTAGCTAGCCATTGGCGGACGCACAGACCAATCCAATGCTAGGACTACACTAGCAAATGTTCTACCCGGGTCAAAGCGGTCCCAGTGTCCCGGCGACCGTTCGTAGAACGACATCCCTTGTGCACAAGTTGTCCTTGACCATGCCTCATTTACAAACTAAGTTATCAAAATAAAGCAATTAAAAGCAATATAAGTACATGAACTTCATGCACATTCCATAATATAGGCTACCTTGCTCAATAATAACATTTCAAATTTGTACTACCTATTGAACAGTTATAGATAAATAAGTTATAGCTAAAACTGAAACAAAATTAAGCATATGCATAGCAGACAAGCTCACAACAAAGTTATCATATAGTGACTTTAGGTGACCAGCATTAATTGTTTCAAGTCAACTTCTTCTTTTATCTTGACTCAATTTTGTTCTTATAGTATCGTCGACCGGAACGCATAAACGAGTCAGATTATGAAGGATAAAGACTTGGAAGAAGGACGTTAATCGAAAATAAAGTCACTCACAAGTTGGTGAATCGGGAGAGAGAGAGAGAGGGGAAAGATATTCATGACTCCGCTTGCGTGTCGCCTACAGGATCACCTGCACACACCAACAGATGATCAATATCTCCTGCTTCGGCTCCAAGGGTTTGATACAAAATACGAAATTCAAAGAACGAAGACAATGAAATCCATCGAAACCGTTCATGAAAACGCAAGTCACAAAACCAACAAGAAAGCAACAAAGCGGCATAAAAAATGAGCAAAAAAACCAGCACAACGGAAAGGCCCCTTTCAACTCTGCCGCCGAGTCCTTCCTTGAGGCACAATCCGTTGAATGTGGGACCTGATTCCGAAGAAACTAAACTATAACGAGTAAATAATCTTCATTCAATCTGTCCCGATCGAACGATAATGAGTATTTCTTAGCCGCGCTCCCCGAATAGGGGAAACGGGGCACTACAAAGCTCCGGGAGCGGAACTCCAGATCCGCTTCATATATATATATATATATATATATATATATATATATATATATATATATATATATATATATATGGAAAAAAAATATTAATACTGTATCAATTCGTGCATCTTAATTATACAGGTCCCCTTACATCCCGGCCATTCTTCATAATAGTCGTATCATACTCTATATTATTGATTATACCCACAGTGGACGTAAAAATACCATAAAAAATACGATTATTTTGTTCCCTCAAAATATGTCAAACTGCACCGCAAGTCGTATCCTGACCACAGTGGCCATATATATATATATATATATATATATATATATATATATATATATATATATATATATATGGGTAAACGGAATATGAGTCATAGACTCATATTCCTATATGAGTCATGCACATGTGGACCAATAGAAATTGATTCCTACATCTCATGTGCACCCATGTACACTAGTACACTCAATTCCTATTGGTCCATATGTGCATTGGCTCATGTAGGAATATGAGCCTATGGCTCATATCCCTTTTTTCTTATATATATATATATATATATATATATATATATATATATAAACAGTCTTCAAAACGGCTCAAAAGTGAGCCGTCTAAGCCATATGTATATTATTAAATTTTTTTTTAAATTAATATCACGCAAACAAATTATTAAAAGCATTAAATTTGTTACAAATAACGCTACAAGAATTTGAACTCAGCCAAGCAAGGAGAATACCTCATACATTAACCACATGAGTTGGAAAAAATATTTGTTTATAATAAGATAATATTAAATAGCTAACCGTTTTGAAGACTCTTTATGAAAATAGAAATATATCCATAAAAAATTATAATTAAAATATAATAATATATATATAATAAATTTAAATTTAAATATACTTAAATATTTAAATAATTTAATATTAATATCGGGAAAAAAAATTTTACATACAACGCACGTGAATATATATATATATATATATATATATATATATATATATATATATATATATATATATATATATATGTGTGTGTGTGTGTGTGTGTGTGTGTGTATACGAGATATGAGTCATAGGCTCATATTCCTACGTGAGGCATGCACACATGGACCAAAAGGAATGGATTCCTACATCCCATGTGCACTAGTACACTTCATTTCTATTAGTTCAAATGTACATTGGTTCATGTAGAAATATGAGTATATATATATATATATATATATATATATATATATATATATATATATATATATATATATATATATATATATATAAAAACGGGATATGAGACATGTTTATATTGCTATATGAACCATGTGTAACACCCCATTCCGCTCAAGCGGACTGCCGTCTCAATCGGCAATCGTGCAGCTGTCCCGACCTGCTTTGCCTCGATCAAGAAGCAAAGGATATCCAGACTTGTCCCTAAAGGAATCCGGCTTGGACTTTCAGAGGCTCGCTCAGACGTATCGCTCTACCGAGGCGAATCATCGCTAAGGTGGGTGGCTACGGTGAACTTGTCTTTGCTTAGCCAGTACACATAAAATCTGGAATGTTTATGCTAGTCGCTAGGTGAATCATCCCCTGCATGCTAATAAATCCAACGCACCTAGCTAAGGGAATAATCCCAACCTGAATTGCTATGCTAGAACATGGAAATGAAATACTGCTTATGTTCAGACCCTCGCATGCTAAGTCCCTTAACGGTTTCATCTCTCGGACTACCTTCGGGCCCGAGCAAACATGCTGATTATGTTCCTTAGAACACATGCTTGTCTGCTTGATTGTTACCGTGTTTTCATCCAAACCCCGGGAGACTACTACGTAGTCGTTCCGTGCCTGAATGTTCCTGCAAGTATCCGGGACCGTTAGGTCACCAGGCAGCCCCGAACCAGGGGAATGCATCAAGACAAGTTAATCACTGTACAGAATCATGATTCAAGCACCTCCTGTAATCGTGCACTACTGTACTACTGTTCTACTGTACCACTGTACCACTGTACTACTGTACTTCTGTTCTACAGTACTCGAGTATCTAGTGAAGGAGAAACTGACCCTGACCCTGACCTGCATGTCGCGGACAACTCGGAAACGAGGCATAGTTCCACGGACGGTCTCCGGGGCACTGGGGCCGCTCCGATCCGGATGGAACTCCACTGTTTCAGCCAACTGTACTGGACGAGATAGTGTGCAGCACCTACCGTTCTTTCGCTGCATACCATCCGCTCCATGGCTGAACTTACTGTATAGTCTACTGTACTAAACGAGATGGCTTGTAGCACCCACTGTACTTTCGTTGCAAACTACTCTCGTTTAAGACTAGTGTCCATAATGGCTTTGCCAGCGACCGTGTTCATATAGATAAGTCATCCTCGCTTAGCGGCTATCCGCGTGCGAGTCACTGCATCGCATCAAGAACAACTAAACACCTGAAAGATCATGTTAAAACGACCCTCCTGTTTGCATATGCTTGCCTCCTGAATGTCTATACATGCCTCTGCTCGAATTTATACTGTTTGCCTCAATGTTTGCCTTGGACAGGGAAGGAGGTGGTAAGTTGGTAAGTCTCGCCGTGTTTCCTCTAACATCGCACGGCGCACTGCCCGACACGTTAAGCTATTCAATGTTTGCATGAAACTGATCCTAAGGCAATTAGAAAGACAACTTAATAGTTGTGCACGGAACCTGTATTACGAGTTTGGTTTTGTCGAGCGGGCGAGTAGCTTCCCCACCAGTGCATTCAATGTACTGATAATCCACCAGTTTGTATGCAGGGTGCGGGAGAACCTCGTTCGGTGCGGACGCCTCCAACGTGCGTGCTAAGGCGTGGACATCACTCCGAAGCAACGGTGCGTCCGGGACTGAAGCACATATACAAGACATAAGTTGTGAACATCGCCTGACCATCGCCTGTACAAATCATTCCACAGTTGTAGCCACTTGGCACGCTTTTATTGTTTCAGAGAGAGAGACTTGAGCGACTTGTAATCTCGGCTATACGCCGCCTGTAATACATGTTTCATATCAATAAAGAGATTACTTTACTTGTTTCAATGCTTTCGCTATATTTGTCGACTCAGTGAACCTGTTACCGATCGCCTATGCGTTCATGACTCCGCTGCACTCGGACAATCTGTGCGACTCTGTGGCTTAGAACTCTTGCCGCCAGCCAATGAACCATGGCCTTGCACGGGCGTGGATCACGCTCGTGCGGCATCACGCCCGGATGGGTTAAGCGATCGTTTCGCGGGAGTGCTGGCGAGGGTGATTCCCGCCTAGCGGGAACGGCCGATTTACCTGCGGGAGATCGGGGCGTGACACCATGTACATGTGGATCAATATGAATGAATTCGTACATTCTACGTGTACACATGTGTACTAGTGTTGGCTTTACTTTCAAAAGCTCAAGCTCCTTTCCTTTGTTTTAGTCCCACATCGGATGGACCAAAGCTTTCTTGTGTACATATATTAGTTTTTCTTCTTTGCTCTCTTAAAGTTGTTGTGTGGGGAACCCCTTGGGCCACACGCGCGCGCCGCCGCCACCGCTCGGCCCGGGTCGGGTCGGGTACACGCCCACATCTGCGGGCGCCGAATGCCGATTTGATTTTCTCTTCGGATTCGGGCTGGGACCCTAAAATTCTTTTTGCTCCTCTTCATTTTTTTATTTATTTTTTCTGAACGTTGGAAATTAATTTCGTCAGTTACGAATTGTTTTGAACCGTTATTTTTCTTTGTGTCCAGTTCATTTTCTCATTCTCCTGTGTAACGACTGAATTAATAGGAAAATTAATTCAGACCGTTACATATTATATATTGGACTAATTTCTTTGTAAACTATATCCAAAATTTCATCTCTAAAATTTTGCTGGCAACATTCGATTCTGTCAAATCTTCGTCGTCTCCGAGCTCTGGGCATAGCTAAGTCCTGGTCGTTCTCTCCGAGTCATGTGCGACGACGAGATACCGATAGTGCGGGGGTTTTACCACTAGGAGCTTCGGGAACTTCTGCACACAGATCCTGAATCAACTATTAGGGCAGTGCTTCGTGCACGACTTCCCCAAAGGCCGGTAACATCAGTCTAATTTTATTTTTATTCACAAAATTTTCAATAAGAAAACGACACTATTTCTAACAATCTAAGAGTTGATTATCTAAAACTTGCTAGAATACTTCTGAAATTTTGTTAATATACCATTAGTTTTTTCACTGCTAAAGAAAAAAAAAAAGAAAAATTGCTTACTATACTGTCGTGAATCTCCTGCATATATATATAACATTCGATAAGCAATTTTTAGCACATTTGATAATTTGCTTAAAGTATATTTTCTTACTATACTGTCATAAATTTGCTTACTATCCTGCATATATATATACCATTTGATAAGCAATTTTTAGCACATTTGATAATTTGCTTAAAGTAAATTTTCTTACTATACCGTCGTAAATTTCTGATTAAAGTATTTACTATTGCTTAATATTTCAATATACAATTGCTAGAAAAATTCTATAAATTTTAATTCGCTTAATATTTACCATAGCAAATTTCTGATTATTTGTTTACTTATCAAGTTGCTTATTATACTGTCAAATTATAACCTTGCTTCATTTTAATCACTTAGTTTTTTGAAAACAATCTAGGACCAAAAGAAAATAGTTTAGTAAAAGGAAATTGCAAATAAAATCTTCAAATCTAAAGTTTAAAAGTAGAGACAAACTCGGACACAAGCCGAAAGGGTCCTTCTGTCAACCGGGTGTAAATAGCCCTAAGCGACACGGTACTTAAGAGTCTTCGGACCGCCGCTAGCTGGGAACCGGCCCCTACAGCTAACCTGAGTTGATCAACACTTGAAAGACTAAATATTTTAAGATTGTTTAGCAAAGACCACCTAAACTATTATCTTAGAAATTGTTATTAAATAAATTTATATTTTTTCATACTGCAATCATGACTGGTAAGGATGAATCATCTACTGCAAAACCTGCTAAGTTTGATGGCTCATACTTTAAAAGATGGCAGAGCCAAATAAAATTTTGGCTCACGACCTTATGACTTATTTCTGCCATTGATGGGTCCACACCCATCACAAATGATTCTGATGATACTGAGTCTAACATAGGAGTGTCCACCTCCTCGAAACCAAAAACCCCTAAAGAGATAGACTTTCGCTGCTTTTATAAATTTTTAAGCGCATTATCTGAATCATTGTATGATATATTTTTTGAATACAAGAGCGCTAAAGAACTTTAGAAAGCCTTGGAAGATGAATACGGCTGTGATGATGCCGGAATAGAAAGGTTTAATTCTTCAACCTTTAATAGGTATTTCATGGTAGATAACAAGCCAATGAATGACCAACTCCATGAATTCCAAGAATATCTTAGGCATATTCAAGCCAAAGACACATCTTTCTCCAATGAGCATAAAATAGTATGCCTAATAGACAAGCTACCTCCCTCTTGGTCTGATATTTCTAAGGAACTTATCCATACACAAGAAAAACTTACATACAATCAAGTCCTAAAGAAAATTAGAACCGAAGAACAAATTAGATTGATTTTCTCTCCGGCTCGGTTCGGTTCGGCGCGCGTAACGGGTGCGGGTGCGCGCCCACATCTGCGGGCGCCGAATGCCGATTCGATTTTCTCTTCGGGTTCGGGCTGGGACCCTAAAAATAGAAAAATTAATTCATACCGTTACATATTGTTTTAAACCGTTATATTAGTTTTCTTTCCCAACAGTCTGTTACGAATTGTTTTGAACCGTTATTTTTCTTTGTGTCCAGGTTCATTCTCTCCTTCTCATGTGTAACGGCTGAATTAATAGGAAAATTAATTCATACCGTTACATATTATGAGTATTATATATTGGACTGATTTCTTTGTAAACTCTATCCAAAATTTTATCTCTAAAATTTTGCTGGCAACATTCGATTCTGTCAAATCTTCGTCGTCTCCGAGCTCTGGGTATAGCTAAGTCCTGGTCGTTATCTCCGAGTCGTATGCGGCGACGAGATACCGGTAGTGCGGGGGTTTTACCACTAGGAGCTTCGGGAACGTCTGCACACAGATCCCGAATCAACTCTTAGGGCAGTGCTTCGTGCACGACTTTCCCAGAGGCCGGTAACATCAGTCTAATTTTATTTTTATTCACAAATCTTTCAATAAGAAAACGATACTATTTCTAACAACTAGTACACTCCATTTCTATTGATTCATATGTACACTATATTATATAGAAATATGAGCCTAATATATATATATATATATATATATATATATATATATATATATATAACCTATTTGTTATACAGCCATCTGTATCAAAGTTTTTGATGGCTGTTAGAGCATCCACAGTGGAGGCACTCCAAACATATTCTCCAAATTATTAAAAAGTATATAAATTACTATTTTTAAGTGTCTCCATAATATTTGTACACAATGGTACACTCCAAATAAACACTTCAAATTAATCACCTTTTTTTCTTTTTATTTTTTTTTCCTTTCCTATTTAGTAAGATTTGTCCTCTCCTTTCTCTCTCTTTATTTTTCTTTTGTGTTTTGTTACTTTTTGTGGGCCCAATAATTAATATAGAGGAGCTAGAAGACGCTCCAAATTTGAAGTGTCTCGTAGCTTTCTAACAATTTTCAAGTATGCACAAGTATCCACTGCAGCCTTCAAGTGCTATAAAATTTGGCTAAAGTCAAAATGTAGCACCTGAAATATCTTCCACTGTGGATGCTCTTAGCAAAGGTTTGGAGAATAGTTTTAAAATAGGGCGTTTCCATATCGTTATTAGCGTTAGACTGTTGGGAAAGAAAATTTCACGCCATTATTAATGGCATAATATTGGCATGCATGAGCAACATCATATTAATAGCATACATATACATTTCAAAATGAAAACAAGCATGCATGCATACAAAAAGACAAAGGCAAATGCATCCATGATACGAATCCAAAATTAATGGTTTTGTGCTCATGTCATTGCTCTTAAGCACGTAGCAACGCATTTTGTGCAAACGACGCGGAAGCTATTGCGGTAATAGTGGCCATGTACCCATGTCCTCCAAGCTATTGTCGGTTTTGTTTTCAAACCGCTAATGCTAATGGCAATACGAGAGTATTCTTAAAAACTTCAGTAGCTATGTTGTCACTAATACTAGTATTTTGGTGTCCATGTCGTCAGTATACCGCCAGTGTCATCAGGGGCAGAGGCACACTGACCGTGCACTGGGCTGTAGTCCAGTGCAAAAAAAATAGTAATTTTTTTTTTATATATATGCTAAGTCCAGTGCAAAAAAAAAATTAGCAATTTTTTTTCCATATATATGCTAAGTCCAGTGCAAAAATAGCAAACTATTTTTTATATATATGTTAGTATAGGCTTATAGCCCACCCAATACTCCATAAAGCTCACCCATTATACTAATCAACAGATGTGAAGAGTGAATCATTTGAGTCTAGAGACCTCAGACCCCCGACTCTCTCACTCTCTGTCTCATAGTCTAGGGTTTATTATACAATGACCCGCGACCGATGACCGGAGACCCGCGAGGCCGCGACCCACGACCAAGATACTCCGGGTGCTCTCCATCTCCGGGTGCTCCCCTTCTCCACACTCCAGCCCAACCGGCGACCAGGACGCTGCAGCCCCTCAGCCCCCTCCCGCTCTCGGCTCTCCTAGTCTCCCTCTTCATCTCCTCTGGTAAAACCTTATCATCATCACCATCCTCCTTTGAATTAAATATTTATAAAATCCTAACCCATAAATATTTTGTATTTGGTTTGATTTTAATTCACTATTTAATAGGTCTTTGGAATATAATGGAAAATCAAGGAAACAAGAGAAAGAAAAACATTTTTTCATTCTTTAAACCAAGGGGTGAAACATAAGGAAGTGAAAGTCTCCCCCTCCTTCGAATGTTAATGTTTCAACCCCAAGGGTTGATCATAGGGATGAGGTTATAGGTGACAACATTTTCACGTCTTAGTTCGAAAAACAGTTTCGTCGATTTCAATACTCTTGGTTCCAACAATTTTATTGGTTAGAGTACTCTCCTTCAAATGATGCAACATTTTATTTTTCACGTTATCTTTTTGAAAATGATAATGCTCTTTATTGCACATTGACTGTCGATGGGTTTAAAAATTGGAAGAGGGTTAATGAGGGAACTCGATGTACGTTTTTGATACACATGGGAGGACCCAAATCTACTCATAGATATTTCGTGAAAGCTATGGAAGATTTATCTAATTTTACTCAATGTGCTTATCTTTAGTAGTTATATTTAATTGACATACAAAGGGAATATAGTTTGGATTGTTAGTTACAACTTCAGATTTTGAAGGAGGTTATATGCGGGAACAATCCATGTGTTTATTAGAATTTGAAAACTTGTTCAAAATTTAACTGCTGTTAATTCTATTTTTCATTATATTTGTATGTCATTTATTTTTACTGTCTTAGAGTCTTAAAATTGTAAATATGAATATGATTCCTAGTAATGAATTGAATCATTTTACCTATATGTCTAGGTTTTTTTATGGTCTAAGAAAAATATTTTAAGTGTGTTGTTTCTTTACATAAGTTGTTTGGTTATTTCTATAATTTCAATCTTCTATATGAAATCAAGTCTGGATAGTTATCTTCTTGAAGCCTATTGCAAATGGACCTTTTTTATGATCTTGAAGCCTAACAATTTGGAGTGCAAGAGTACTTTTTTCTCAAGGTTTTGGCTTTTATTTTCAAATTCTTGCTTCCTAGTATTTTTTTTTGAAATACATAGTATATCTTTGGAATAGATGGAAGCAATTATATTTGGTGAAAAATTATCAATTAGTAAACATTACCAAAATTTAGACATAAATTTACAAAAAAAATTCTGTCGAATCATCGAATTTACAAAGAAAAGTCTGTCGATTTTTTTGCATAAATTTTTAGAATCTTATAGTAACTACTAGCTAGCCCACCCCACTTCAAAATCCTGGCTCCGCCCCTGAGTGTCATTGACGACTCGTTATTTATTGAAATATTTTAACAAATGTCCCAACTACAAATATAGAAACTAGAATATATTTCAACTTATTTAAAAAACTAACAAATGTCTCTATTATGAGTAAAATAATCAAAATTTTGATTAAATTTGGAGGATGCATCTTTAAATTTTAAATATTGCATACAAAGAAAGAGAATATTTGCTAGTTTTTAAAATAAGTGGGGATATATGCTTGTTTCTATATTTGTAATTGGGGCATTTGCTAAAATATCCGTTTTAAATTTTTTTTATTTTTTATTTATTATTTTATACGTAGTTTAATTGAATTTTATTATCTTTTATAGATTTTTTTGAAAATATAAAAAATATACCTCTTCATTATTTTAAACTTTTGTGCATCAAAGGGGTGGTGGCGCAGTTGGCTAGCGCGTAGGTCTCATAGCTAAGCGAGAGTGATCCTGAGGTCGAGAGTTCGAGCCTCTCTCATCCCAATTTTTAATACTTCCATCAGCAAAGCCAACCCGCTTAATAAATGGGCCTACTCCTTTTTGCAAATTAACAATTCTTTTCGTAAGCCCAACCCACGTTGTCAATGGTCTTTGTACAACAATGGTGGTCAAGTAGAAGGCTGGGTGGAATTGCCTATGGTGTGTTTTTTGTTCAGCTGTTTGGTAAAGCTGATCACAAAAGATACTTCATATACCTAGGAATCTTGGATCACTGAGGCATGTTTTAGCAGTATGCGATCACGAAAAATAGTTA
Organism: Iris macrosiphon; assembly: GCA_036927795.1. Classification (NCBI taxonomy): domain Eukaryota; kingdom Viridiplantae; phylum Streptophyta; class Magnoliopsida; order Asparagales; family Iridaceae; genus Iris; species Iris macrosiphon. The sequence continues at coordinate 157,076,604 of JAYESA010000003.1, forward strand.
AAAAATGATAGGGATCACCGCTCGTGTCTTATGCGGAGATATCGTAGCCCACTTTTGTTTTAAAAAGTAGTTGTTTGCCAGGCTTCACGTTTTCCGGCATCTATGCGACCACCATTCATTATTTTTCGAATTCCTACAATCCCTTCCGAACTGGCTGGCGGACCACTTATCCTGCTTTTCAACGACTTCCTTCTATTCCGGCAGACGACGATTTTGTATTCATTTTTCTCTAATGCCCGTGAATCTTCCACCTCAGTCTTCTCCTCCTCGGCATCTCCCGTCTCAGTCTTCTCTCCATCACCAGGTGCGGCCTCTCCACCGTCCGTAGTCTCGTCCAGATTTAAAATATTAGTTTAATTTTAGGAGAATCTTTTGATAATAGTTCAGACTGTTTCTTTTTTGGAATTTTTTTTAAGCAACAACAATCTAAATCAAGCCTAAGTTGATTCTCAAAAGACATTCCACCACTCAAGTGTATTCTTTTGTAAGTTTGCGTCTTTTCCACTGTGATTGAAACCTTCATCCATGTAGTATCATTTTTGTGGGAGTGTCGGAGTTGGGACAAAGATGAGATCAAGTATACAATCTAGATTGGTTACTTATACAGGCTTCGATTCGTCGAACTAATTTGTTGTTTTAATTTTTGTGCTTTAAGTTTAGGGATTTTTTATGACCAGTATACTTCTTACTCTGAAAGAAAAGTTATTTCTTTTCTGTGTTTGAATAAAAAAAAAAACAATAAAAAAAATTAATTTCCAAAAAAAAGAACAAATATGGAAGAAAATGATTTTCCGCTCATCCTATGAATTTACTTTCTCATCCCAAATTATTCAATTTCACTTCTCATAATTATCCACTTTCTCTTCTAATTTTTGGAACATTTTCAAACGTGGAAAAGTACAAAAATAAGAATTCTAATTTTCTAAAGAAAAAAATTGCAAACAATTGATTTACTTCTATTTTCTTGCCGCAAACCAAAGGAGGCCCAAGGGTCAAGGTGTTAATCAGGTCGGGCCTAGTGTTGACCGGGTTTGGTCGGCCCGGGGTCAGGCCAGACTTAGCCATAAGAGAAGGCGATTCGGACCGGACCGGAAGTTTCAAACCCAGCCCGGACCCAAAACCGGAGTGGAGGTGGGATGGGCCTGATCGGGCTGGGTTCGGATCGGATTTTGGTTAGACATTAAAAAATAATATTTAAAAATCTATAAAAAAAATTAGGTGGGTTGGGCTGAAAACACTAAAAAAAATTTAACAATAGAGAAATTTACACTAATATTTCAAATAACACAAATATTTTATTATTTTTTGAATATATATTATTTTGTTTACATAAATTATACAACTTATGTTTGTGTTCAGTTTTTCAAACTCTTTTTGAATTTTTTTTTAATACTCTAAAGATTTTTTTTAGAGAGATTGAAAACTAAAACTAAAACTAAAACATAAGTTACATTAAAAATTTATACAACTTATGTTTAAATTTTGTTTTGGGACTTCTCTTCAAACTTTCTTTGTAATAAAAAAAATATATTTCGGAGAGGCTCAAAGCTCAAAGCAAAAACTAAAACATAAGTCGCATAATTTAAATATACCTATGACATATCTAACAATAGTAATCTACTTTTATAATGAGGTTTGGGATCGGCTCAAAATTGAGTCGTCTAAGCCGTTTGTAAATCCTCAAACGTAATTAATAATTTTTAAAAAAATTACCCACGTATGGGTTTTCTTTACGTAGAAACATCTTAAAATTATTATAATTAACTGAACATATATTTAAATTCATATAAACATATATATAACAAATAAAAATAAAAATATAATTAATATTTATATTGTATTTAATCTAATTTTTTTTATCTAAATATATATACAAAATTTACAATATATATATATATATATATATATATATATATATAGAGGGAGAGAGAGAGAGAGAGAGAGAGAGAGAGAGTGTCACGACCCGCACCCGGAAATTCGGGCACGAGTGCGTGGGTACGTCCAGCCTACGCCGCAGAGTCGGCGGTAGTACGCTGTCTAGGTCAAATCCACAGTTAACTAATCTAGCTCATTCACAAATAACATAGGCAAGATAATAATGGGAAACAGATACTTAAGAATTCAAATGAAATAAATGCGACAACAGATTCAAATGTTTAGTACAAAATCAGAATGAAATCGGGGACAAACCCGATTACTAAGGTAAACAGCAAATAAATGAAATAGCTACTGCTATCTACTCTGCAGCAGGGGTCTCCTGGGGGGGATCTGGCTCCTCATAAGTATCATCTGTACCCTCATAGGGACCATAATATGTAGGGGCAAGGTCCTCATCATCGCCTAAATCAACAGATCCAGTCAGGAAGGAGCAAAGTACACAGTGCACAACAAGATTAAACTAAATATTTATGACAATTAAATTGAGTATCATTAATGAGAAACTGCATAAAAGAACATCAATATCTCAGAGTTAAAGCTGTGAACAGGAATATGAGAAAACAGAAATTAATGAGACAGGAAATGAAACTACAACAGTCAGCAAGAAATATAACAAGACCAGAAACTATCTGTGTGAACTTGTGTTTATTTTATAATACATAGTTGGCATGTAGGGGTTTATAAGGCTAATCCGGCCGTCATAAACGGCTATTAAACAGGGAAAATCGAGATCCGGCTGAGGTACAGTCGCGTACCAACAGCTATTAAACATGGCAGGGGAAAGGGTAAACTACATGCCTTCTAGTATTCTCCCACCCGACATGAAAACAAGACAAGAACTCCAAATATTCAAGACATGAAATCCAGCATTCCTAACGCTAGGTGTAATCATCAAGGGTACTAGTAAAGCAGGGAATTAATTATCATAATATAAAGATTTAACTTGAAGTGCAGGTACTTGCCTGTTGTTTGGATCTGATTAATTGTTCTTGGGGAAATTTCTAGAGATGAGTCCAAAAGCTGAAATAGACATTATCATCACGCTCAGAAGGTGTCAAATAGCTAGAAACGCCTGTCCTTGGGTCCAATTTGGAGACAAGGACAAAAACGACAGTTTCGGATCAAAACGGGGTCCGCCGGTGGGCCCGCTTTGCACCAAAAAACGTGTCCGGATCAACGGTCTCCAAATTCACCAAATTTAGTGTCAACAGGTCAGGAACGCTGATACGAACCCAACGGAACTTTCAGAATTGGATTTCGATGAGCCGATCACAAAATCGCCCGTCGAGCGGGGCCTGTGGGGCCCGCGACACGCGATTTCGTCAACGTTCTCAGAATCGAACCAAACTTGACCCACAGGACCAGCGTATCGCTACGAGTCCGATGGCGCAAGTTTCGTCTCGATCTGACGAGTGTACAAGAAGTTAGGGCGAATTGCAGAAAAGTCAGATACGGGACGATGTCCGCGGATACGCGTTGATTTCGGTGTGCACGCACACCCGAATCAGCTTCCGCGAAATCTCACACGTCCGTATCGACGACGCGCACGTATCTGTGAAGACCGTACGCGACCAAGTCGTCCCGTTTGGCGGGGCGTACTCAGTTCCCGGGTGAAATAGGGTCTGGTTTTTCCTGTTTTTGGATCGCGGTGTGCGATCACCACAGGACGCGATGCCCCGAGCGGTTTATCCGGGCACCGAGAGGGTCATACAGGCTTCGCAACATAATTTGCGGAATCGAAAACGGAGCTACGAGCAAAAAGTTATAAGTACCTGAAGGGGACCCGAAAAACCGGGGTCGATCGTATCCGACACGTGTCCGACTCGTGTCGGACACAGGGAATCTAGGATTAGGGTTCCGGTGGGAGTGAGGGAGAAGAAGAAGAGGGGAGGAGGTTTAAATAGGAGGAGGAGGCGGTTAGGGGGCCGAGCTAGGCGGGGAAGAGGGGCTCGTGGCCGCGGAGAGCGGGGCGAGCCGGCCGGAGCGGGCGGCGCTGCGCCCGGAGGCCGGCGCGGGATGCGGGCGGCGTGGGGGCTGGGGAGAACGGGTCGTGCGGGTCGGGCGGCTAACGGGTCCGGGCAGACCCGCCCGACCCGCAAGGAAACGGGCTGCTGGGCTCGGCCCACTGGGCCGGGCCGGGCCCAAAAGAATAAAATAAAAATATATTATTTATAAATAATAATATTAATAATAAATAAACAGTTAATTAATTAATTAATTAATAAAATAGTTTTTAGGCATTTAAAAATAGGTCTGAGGCCCAGAAAAATCTAGAAAAATTATCCTAAGTCCAGTTTTTCATTTTACACCCAAAAATATTATTTTCATGATATTTTAATATTATTTATTAACAATTAAAAATCATTTAATAATTAAGAACCTTGATTTTAATTTCAGAAAATTTTCAGAAAATTCCAGAAAATTGGGAAAAATCCAAGTTTTAATAATTTTGAAAATTCAGGGGGTTTACAACCTACCCAACTTATAAAAATTTCGTCCTCGAAATTTAAGAATAACAATGGCACGAAAAGGAAAGGCCGAGAATTAAAATATACCTCAGGGTTCAAAAAGATAGGGGTAGCGTTCTCTAATCTCGTCTTCTCGCTCCCAGGTGGATTCGCCGGGAGAATGGTGCTTCCAAGCTACGCGAACCAGGGAAATAACCTGGTTCCGTAGAACTTTCTCCGATCGATCCAGTATCTCCACGGGTTGCTCTTGGTAAGTCAAACTTTGGACTACTTCGAGCTCTGAGTGATCCAAAATGTGGCTGGGGTCTGACACGTACTTTCTCAGCTGCGACACGTGGAAGACGTTGTGGACTCCATCCAGAGAGGGTGGCAATGCCAGTCGGTATGCCACTTCTCCGATTTTCTCCTGAATGCCAAAAGGTCCAATAAATCTTGGGCTGAGTTTTCCACTCCTTTCGAACCTAATGGTGCCACGTGTCGGAGAAATCTTCAAGAATACCAGCTCTCCAACCTCAAATTCTAAGGGCCTTCGGTGGCTATTTGCCCAATATCGTTGCCTGTCTTGAGCCACTCGAAGTCTGTCCCTTATTTGTTTTACCTTCTCAGTTGAATCGATCACCATCTCTGGTCCCAGTAGGGCTCTTTCTCCAACGTCGTCCCATGATAGCGGGGTACGACATCTTCGTCTATACAGAGCTTCAAATGGAGTCATCTCAATACTTGCTTGGTAACTATTATTATAGGAGAACTCCACAAGATGTAGATAGTCTTCCCAGGATCCTCCAAAATCCAGAACACATGTACGAAGCATATCTTCAAGTGTCTGGATTGTACGTTCCGATTGTCCATCGGTTTGGGAATGATAAGCTGTGCTGAATTTGAGTTGAGTCCCCAAGCTGGCTTGTAAGCTCTTCCAAAAGTGAGAGGTGAATCTTGAATCTCGGTCGGAGACAATACTTACTGGAACTCCATGCAACCTGACAATGTGTCTGATATATAAATCTGCCAGCTTCTCTGTAGATAGCCCTACTTTGAAGGGTAGAAAATGTGCAGACTTGGTCAGTCTATCTACTATCACCCAAATTGCATCCTTTCCACTAGGTGTCCTTGGAAGTCCGGAAACAAAATCCATTGTGATATGTTCCCACTTCCACTCCGGAATGGGTAGTGGTTGAAGAAATCCTCCAGGTCTTTGTCTTTCTGCCTTGACTTGTTGGCACACTAAACAACGAGATACGAACCTGGCTACTTCTCTTTTCATGCCATGCCACCAAACATGCGTCCTCAGGTCCTTGTACATCTTGTTGGCTCCTAGATGTATAGAGTATTGCGATCTGTGCGCCTCTTGCATAATTTCTTCCCTTATGTCTCCTTGAGGTACACATAATCTATCGCCATGCCTCAGTGATCCGTCTTCATGAATTCTGAAATCTTCCACTAATCCAGCTTGCACTTGACCTCGAAGGCTTCGCAGGCCTTCGTCTTGAAACTGAGTCTCTTTGATCTTGTCTATTAAACTAGACTGAATCTGCAAGTTCATCATTTGGCCTTCTTTTCCTGGGATAATTACCTCAATACCTAAACTTTCCAGGTCCTCGAGCAAGTGTCGGTCCATAGTCAAGTACATCGCCATAGGATATCTGCTTAGAGCATCAGCAACTACATTGGCCTTCCCAGGATGATATTGAAGGGTGATATCAAAGTCTTTCATTAGTTCCAGCCACCTTCTTTGCCTCATGTTCAGCTCTTTCTGGGTGAAGATATATTTTAGAATTTTATGGTCTGTAAATATTTTTACCTTTTCTCCATAAAGATAATGCTTCCATAGTTTAAGAGCAAAAATGACAGCTGCCAATTCTAAATCATGAGTTGGATAGTTCTTTTCATGGGGTCGAAGCTGTCTAGAGGCATATGCTATTACCTTCTTGTTCTGCTCCAATACACAACCTAGACCTTTTCCAGAAGCATCACTATAAATAGCGAAACCTCCGGTTCCAGAAGGTAAGGTCAGAATAGGGGCAGTAGTTAGCCTTTTCTTCAATTCTTCAAAAGCATGCTGACATTCATCAGTCCAGGTGAACTCTTCATCCTTCCTTGTTAATTTTGTCATGGGTTCAGCAATTCTAGCAAAGTCCTTCACAAACTTCCGATAGTAGCCAGCTAGTCCCAGGAAGCTTCTAATTTCTGCTACCGAGTCTGGAGTGGGCCAGGATTCTACTGCCGCTATCTTCTTAGGATCTACTGCTATTCCATCTCCAGTCACAACATGTCCCAAGAATTCTACTTTGTCTAGGAAGAAAGCACATTTAGATAATTTTCTATAAAGTTTTTCCTTCCTCAAAGTCTCCAATGCTAACATCAAATGTTCTTCATGTTCTTCGGGGGTCTTGGAGTAGATTAAAATATCATCAATAAAGACCACTACAAATTTGTCTAGATATTTCTGAAAGACTCTGTTCATCAAGTTCATAAAAACTGCTGGTGCATTCGTCAACCCGAACGGCATTACTAAGAATTCGTAGTGTCCGTTCCGGGTATTGAAAGCAGTTTTAGGGATGTCTTCCTTTCTCACCCTTACTTGGTGGTAACCAGACCTCAAATCAATCTTTGAAAATACCCGAGCTCCACTTAACTGATCAAATAAGTCATCTATCCTGGGTAGGGGATACTTATTCTTAATTGTTAAGGCATTCAAGGCCCTATAGTCAATACACATTCGGGATGTTCCGTCCTTCTTGGGCACAAATAATACTGGAGCTCCCAGGGTGAGACACTAGACCTAATGAAACATTTGTCTTCTAGCTCTTTGATTTGCTCATTTAGTTCTATTATCTCTTTCTTGTTGATTCTGTAGGGATTTTGAGATACTGGTGCTGCTCCCGGCACTAAGTCAATAGAGAATTCAACTTCTCGGTCTGGGGGTAAGCCTAGGAGATCCTCAGGGTAGACATCAAGGTATTCAGAGATGATAGGTAGCGGCAATTCTTCTGTTACTAGGGCTCCACAAATTTTGTTACTACCAATTTCTCTAGAACCTCTAGCAAATTCAAATTCTGGCTTGCCAGGGGGCCTGAAGATTTGTCACGACCCGCACCCGGAAGTTCGGGCACGAGTACGTGGGTACGTCCAGCCTACGCCGCAGAGTCGGCGGTAGTACGCTGTCTAGGTCAATCCATCTAACTAATCTAACTCATTCACAATTTATCATAGGCAAGATAATAATGAGAATAGAAACTTAAATTTTGCAACTGAAATGAATGAGACACAATTCAAATGTTTAGTACAAGAATTCCAAAATAAAATCGGGGACAAACCCGATTAAATAAGATAAGAACAGAAATAAAAGATAGCTACTAAAAGCTACTCAGCAGCAGGGGTCTCCTGGGTAGGGTCTGGCTCCTCATAGGTATCGTCTGTACCCTCATATGGACCATAATAGGTAGGGGCAAGGTCCTCATCATCGCCTAAATCAACAGATCCAGTCAGGAAAGGAGCAGAGTACACAGTGCACAACAAGGTTAAACTAAATAATTATGACAATTAATTATTGAATATCATGTTAAGGAAAATTGCATAAAGAATGTCTATATCTCAGAGTCACAACTATAAACAGGAATATGAGAAAACAGAAGTAAATGAGCAGAGTGAAACTATCACAGTCAGCAAGAAAGATAACATGACTAGAAACTATCTGTATGAAACTTGTGTTTGTTTTTAGAATACTTAGTTGGCATGTAGGGGTTTATAAGGCTAATCCGGCCGTCTTGAACGGCTATTAGTCACGAATAATCGAGATCCGGCTGAAGGACAGTCGTGTACCAACAGCTATTATTCACGGCAAGGGGAAGGGTAAACTACATGCCTTTCAGTATTCTCCCACCCGACATGAGAAACAAGACATGAATTCCAAATATTCAAGACATGAAATATAGTATTCTAACACTACATGTAATCAGCAAGAGTACTAGTAGAGCAGGGAATTTAATTATCACAATATAAAGATTAACTTGAAGTGCAGGTACTTGCCTGTTGTTTGGATCTGATTAATTAGATTCTTGGGAGAAATTTCCACAGATGAGTCCAAAAGCTGAAACAGACATTACCATCATGCTCAGAAGATGTCAAATAGCTAGAAACGCCTGTCCTTGGGTCCAATTTGGAGACAAGGGCAAAAACGGCAGTTTCGGGTCAAAACGGGGTCCGCCGTTGGGCCCGCTTTGCACCGAAAAACGTGTCCGAGTCAAAGGTCTCCAAATTCACCAAACTTAGTGTCAACAGATCAGGAACGCTGATACGAACCCAACGGAACTTCCAGATTTGGATTTCGATGAGCCGAACACAAAATCGCCCGTCGAGCGGGGCCTGTGGGGCCCACGACACGCGATTTCGTCAACGTTCTCATAATCGAACCAAACTTGACCCACAGGACCAGCGTATTGCTACGAGTCCGATGGCGCAAGTTTCGTCTCGATCCGACGAGTGTACACGAAATTAGGATGAATTGCCGAAAAGGCGGATACGGGGCGATGTCCGCGGATACGCGTTGATTCCGGTGTGCACGCACACCCGAATCAGCTTCCGTGAAATCTCACACGTCCGTATCGACGCTGCGCACGTATCTGTGAAGACCGCACGCGACCAAGTCGTCCCGTTTGGCAGGACGTACTCGGTTCCGGGGTGAAACAGGGTCTGGTTTTTCCTGTTTTTGGATCGCGGTGTGCGATCGCCACAGGCCGCGATGTCCCGAACAGTTTGTCCGGACACCGAGAGGGTCACACAGGCTTCACAACGCAATTTGCAGAATTGAAAACGGAGCTACGAGGCGAAAGTTACACATACCTGAAGGGGACCCGAAAACAGGGTCGAAAACGTGTCCGAGTCGTGTCCGACACAGTGTCCTGTGTCCGACACAGGAACAGTGATTAGGGCTAGGGTTTCGGCGGCACACGGCGGAGGGAGGCCGGAGAGACGCCGGAGAGGGCCGGGGATGGCTCGCCGAGGGGCGGCGCGTCGGTTGGCGGCGACGGCGGCGGCTCAGGGCGGCGGCCGGAGGCTGCGGCTGCTGCTGTGTGCTGCTGCTGCGGCTGCGGTTCGTCGACGGCAGCGGCGCCGAGGGAGGAGAGAGGGGAAAAGAGTCGTCGGCGGTCGGCGGGTCACGGCGAGGAGCGAGGCGGCTGCGGCGCGTGGTGGCGGAGGCGGTGGCTAGGGTTAGGGCGAGGGAGTGGGGTATAAATAGGGGGAGTAGGCGGTTGCGGGGGGCCGGCCAAGGCGGGGGCGAGGGGGACGTGGGCCGCGGGGAGCGGCGCACCGCGCGGGGGGCGGCGCTGCGCGCGGAGGGCGGCCGGGGAAGTCGGGGATCGTGGGGGCTCAGTCGGCGGGTCGGGTTGCTGCGGCGGGTCGGGTTCGGTTGAACCCGACCCGACCCAAGGAACGGGTGGGCTGGGCTACGGGCCAGGCCGCGGCCCAACGGGCTGCGGGCCAAAAAGAAAAGAAAAAAAATAAAAATAAAATAGATAAATAATAAATAAATAATTAATTAATTAATTAATTTAATTAATTAATTAGAAAATTGTTTTTAGGCATTTAAAAATAGCTCTTAGGCCCAAAAAAATCCAGAAAAATTACCCTAAGTCCAATTTTCTATTTTACACCCAAAAATGTTATTTTTATGATATTTTAATATTATTTATTGCCAACAAAAAAATCATTTATTAATTAAAAGCCTTAATTTTAATTACAGAAAATTCACAGAAAATTCCAGAAAATCGGAAAAAATCCAAGATTTAATAATTTTGAAAATTCAGGGGGTTTACAAGATTACACTACCTCTGTGGCAGTCTATAGTGGCATGATGTTGACTCAACCAATCCATACCCAGTATAATATCAAAACTGGGAACTGGCATTACGAGTAGCCTAGCATACAGTTCTCTTCCACACAATGTAATAGGGCAATTGTTACAGGCATCACTAACCGGGATAATTCCTCCACCGGTAATGATCTTATAACAATTCCTAAGGGGTTTAGTGATTAAGCTATGCTTCATAAGGAAATCTACTGACATGAATGAGTGTGAAGCTCCAGAGTCAAATAAAGTAATAGCTGGTATTGAATTTATAAGCACAGAACCTGTGATCACGTCTGCTGTGGCTTCAGCTTCTTCCAGAGTCATTGCATAAGCACGGCCTTGCTGCGGTGCACCCCTCTGTTGCTGCTGTTGGTACTGAGCAAAGCGTTGTTGTTGTGTTGGAAGCGGGGGTCCCCTCTGTTGTGCTGCTAGGGCCCTGGCCTGGACTGAAGCCTTGGACGCAGCGGTGCGTCCTTGAGCAGCTGGACAGTCCCTCATTTAATGCGCCGCTGAGCCGCAGTAGAGGCAGGCACCTAGCCTCTTCCTGCAGACTTGCCAAGTATGACCTGGTTTTTGGCAAAAGTTACAAGCAGCAGCTTGTTGGTTCTGTCCTTGAGCCTGGTGTTGGGGTGTTGGAGCTCGAGGGAGAGGACGCTGAGTTTGCTGCGGGGCTCTCTGTTGTTGTTGTTGTTAAAAAGGGCGTTTGTTGGGTCCCGCATTTCCGGTATCTCTCTCTCGTTTTAGTTTATGCCCCATGTCTCTCTCAACGCCTTGTGCCACGCTCAGGATTTCTTCATAGGTGCGAGCTCGGCTGGTGGTGACAGCAAGGCGAATATCCGGAGACAGCCCCTTCTTGAATCTACGGGCTCTGTCCTCCGGGGTACGAACCATGTACTCCGCAAAATGGCTTAACCTGCTAAATTCAGCAGTATACTCATCAACAGATAGGTTACCTTGTTCCAGTCTCTCGAATTGGCTTTTGAGAGCTTCCCGAGCCACTTCGGGGTAGAATTTCTCTTTGAATAGCCTCTTGAAGTCCTCCCAGGTGAGGTCAGGAGCAGATAGTTGGGGTTCATCTCTGAACCAGGTTTGAGCTATGTCGAACAGTTGCAGGCTTGCGGATTCCACTTTGAGATCATCAGAAATCCGAGCAGTCTTCAGGAGTCTCTCGACATTCTCTATCCACTCATCGGCATAGAGAATGCCCTCAGTTTCGTAGAATTTCAGGGGTCTAAGATTCTTGAAGTCTTTGGCACTCCCTGGCCTCTTGAGTGGCGACTCCTGGGACCTAAGAGCTTCTGAGAGGCTGGTCCGCAGAAGTACAGCCTGTTCTTTCTGGGATTCCACCAGTCCCTGGAACACTCCAAGTAGTTGTGCCCCATCCAGAGTAACTGCCGGAACATATGGAGGCGGCGGGAGTGCAAGAGTCTCGGGCACATTTTGCTCAGCTGGTTCTGATGTGCCTCCTACTGTGTTCCTTGTCTGGACCATTCTGAAAGATTAAGGGACAGGGAGATCAGAATAGATTACTTGGAAATCAAGGGCGATAGGAAAATTGAGCAGAAATGATATCAAGAATTGAAATAAGGACACTATACTGTGAATGAGCTTTTCCTAGAATCCTCAATCTTATTCCATACCCTGTCCTAGGGTATTACCCTATTTAAGGATAGGACCTGCATGGGCCACCATAAAAATGTGTCACGACCCGCACCCGAAAATTCGGGCACGAGTGTGTGGGTACGTCCAGCCTACGCCGCAGAGTCGGCGATAGTACGCTGTCTAGGTCAAATCCATAGTTAACTAATCTAGCTCATTCACAAATAACATAGGCAAGATAATAATGGGAAACAGATACTTAAGAATTCAAATAAAATAAATGCGACAACAGATTCAAATGTTTAGTACAAAATCGAAATAAAATCGGGGACAAACCCGATTACTAAGGTAAAGAGCAAATAAATAAAATAGCTACTGCTATCTACTCTGCAGCAGGGGTCTCCTGGGGGGGATCTGGCTCCTCATAAGTATCATCTGTACCCTCATAGGGACCATAATATGTAGGGGCAAGGTCCTCATCATCGCCTAAATCAACAGATCCAGTCAGGAAGGAGCAAAGTACACAGTGCACAACAAGATTAAACTAAATATTTATGACAATTAAATTGAGTATCATTAATGAGAAACTGCATAAAAGAACATCAATATCTCAGAGTTAAAGCTGTGAACAGGAATATGAGAAAACAGAAATTAATGAGACAGGAAATGAAACTACAACAGTCAGCAAGAAATATAACAAGACCAGAAACTATCTGTGTGAACTTGTGTTTGTTTTAGAATACATAGTTGGCATGTAGGGGTTTATAAGGCTAATTCGGCCGTCATAAACGGCTATTAAACAGGGAAAATCAAGATCCAGCTGAGGTACAGTCGCGTACCAACAGCTATTAAACATGGCAGGGAAAAGGGTAAACTACATGCCTTCTAGTATTCTCCCACCCGACATGAAAACAAGACATGAACTCCAAATATTCAAGACATGAAATCCAGCATTCCTAAAGCGAGGTGTAATCATCAAGGGTACTAGTAAAGCAGGGAATTAATTATCATAATATAAAGATTTAACTTGAAGTGCAGGTACTTGCCTGTTGTTTGGATCTGATTAATTGTTCTTGGAGAAATTTCCAGAGATGAGTCCAAAAGCTGAAATAGACATTATCATCACGCTCAGAAGGTGTCAAATAGCTAGAAACGCCTGTCCTTGGGTCCAATTTGGAGACAAGGACAAAAACGACAGTTTCGGGTCAAAACGGGGTCCCGCTTTGCACCGAAAAACGTGTCCGGGTCAACGGTCTCCAAATTCACCAAACTTAGTGTCAATAGGTCAGGAACGCTGATACGAACCCAACGGAACTTCTAGAATTGGATTCCGATGAGCCGATCACAAAATTGCCCGTCGAGCGGGGCTTGTGGGGCCCGCGACACGCGATTTCGTCAACGTTCTCAGAATCGAACCAAACTTGACCCACAGGACCAGCGTATCGCTACAAGTCCGATGGCGTAAGTTTTGTCTCGATCTGACGAGTGTACAAGAAGTTAGGGCGAATTGCAGAAAAGTCGGATACGGGACGATGTCCGCGGATACGCGTTGATTCCGGTGTGCACGCACACCCGAATCAGCTTCCGCGAAATCTCACACGTCCGTATCGACGACGCGCACGTATCTGTGAAGACCGTACGCGACCAAGTCGTCCCGTTTGGCGGGGCGTACTCAGTTCCGGGGTGAAACAGGGTCTAGTTTTTTCTGTTTTTGGATCGCGGTGTGCGATCACCACAGGACGCGATGCCCCGAGCGGTTTATCCGGGCACCGAGAGGGTCATACAGGCTTCACAACGTAATTTGCGGAATCAAAAACGGAGCTACGAGCAAAAAGTTACAAGTACCTGAAGGGGACCCGAAAAATCGAGGTCGATCGTATCCGACACGTGTCCGACTCGTGTCGGACACAGGGAATCTAGGATTAGGGTTCCGGTGGGAGTGAGGGAGAAGAAGAAGAGGGGAGGAGGTTTAAATAGGAGGAGGAGGCGGTTAGGGGGCCGAGCTAGGCGGGGAAGAGGGGCTCGTGGCCGCGGAGAGCGGGACGAGCCGGCCGGAGCCGGCGGCGCTGCGCGCGGAGGCCGGCGCGGGATGCGGGCGGCGTGGGGGCTGGGGAGAACGGGTCGTGCGGGTCGGGCGGCTAACGGGTCCGGGCAGACCCGCCCGACCTGCAAGGAAACGGGCTGGGGGCTGGGCTGCTGGGCTCGGCCCACTGGGCCGGGCCGGGCCCAAAAGAATAAAATAAAAATATATTATTTATAAATAATAATATTAATAATAAATAAACAGTTAATTAATTAATTAAATAGTTTTTAGGCATTTAAAAATAGGTCTGAGGCCCAGAAAAATCCAGAAAAATTACCCTAAGTCAAGTTTTTTATTTTACACCCAAAAATATTATTTTCATGATATTTTAATATTATTTATTAACAATAAAAAATTATTTAATAATTAAGAACCTTGATTTTAATTTCAGAAAATTCCAGAAAATTGGAAAAAATCCAAGTTTTAATAATTTTGAAAATTCAGGGGGTTTACAGAGAGAGAGAGGAGATGGATCAAAAGTCCAGCCGCGGGAGTCCCGCCCTCCCTGGCGCGTCGGATCGGGGGGACCCGCGTGGGGCCCCGCTCGATCCTATATGTATATATATGGTCCGAATCATGAGCCCCGCTCTCCCCTCGCCGTTAGATTAGCGCAGGTCTCGCGGGGGCCCTCCGATCCGATGGTGCAGGAGGGCGGAGCTTCGACGGGGCTTCAGAGCGGGGTCTTTGATCCGGAACTATATACATATATAGCAAATTTAAATCATATTTTAACTATTTTAAGATTATTTTTATTTAAGTTTTCAATATTATCAGAGAGATTTTCTAATTTTTTCTATAAACATATATACAAAAAATCTTCTTCTTTTTAAAAAAATAGTAATATTAGAAAAAAATAATGTGCAACGCACATGCATTTACTGGTACGTATTAAAAAATGATACATCTTTTAAGAAGATGCAAGATTATTAGATACATTTTTTCAGGTGTCTAGGTAGAATTTATGTACCATAGTTATGTTTTCATTAAAGTCGTTTCCTTGTAAGCATTAAAAAAGAACTCCATGTGAGAATCTTCTTTTCGTATCATGCTCATTATAAACTCCGCTAAAATGGTGAACTTATGATCTTCTTTAAAGTAGAGATCCTTGTTGTGGTGCAAGTTGAGATTGCTAACATTGCGGTTGATGTGGTTGTTGATCATTTTTCATGACAGCAAATAGTCTCTTCACACTAGATTAGTTGTTAATATTGCAAGATAGAAAAAAAAATTGTTATGCTAAATTTTAAAGAATTATGTCATATTTATATATTTTTTTATGCCAACAAATAAAAAAAACTTAAAATATAGTTCTTATAAGAGTTTTTTTTTCATTTTCAACAAAAATATCCTTTAAACGAATTAAAAACTCCCATAAAATTGGGGGTATTTTGGTAAATATATTCCAAAATGAAAAATATGGTTGTTGGAGGAGTAAATTGCCAAAATACTCCTCCAACGTTTTATTAAACGGTTAAATAGGAGGAATTTTTTGTAATTTATTCCATTTTATGTATAGTACACAATCAATCGTTAGGTACTCGCGACCATGTGGGGGAGGGGACATGGTTGGAGACTGGGTCTGGACCGGACTGGTCCGGGCTGGGACGGGCGAATTGGATTATTTTTAGCAGATCGAACCGAGTCGAGAGAATTGGAGGGGTTTGAATCAGAACGATTTGAATTTTTTAGCGGATCGAACAGGACTTTCGGACCTGATCTCCGAACCCATACCAAATCCACATGGCTTGTGTGTCGGGTCAGGTTGGTCCTTTGATCGGGTCCAGGCCAGTCCAGACCGGATTTGACTGGACCGGTTTAGGACCGAATTTTGGATTGCTCCATCCAATTAATACATTTGACCCAAGAGGAGCATCCTAAGGCTCCCTTGGCCATTCAAATTATTTTAAAAATATTGCTTTGGTGCATTAATTACAGATTTTAAAAATTTTATTTTCGTGCATTAATTATATATTTTATGGTAATACTTTGTTTGACACCAACACTGAATATAGGTAATAGTAGTCACTGTTTAAAAAAAAAAAAAAAAAAAAAAATTCATATCTGACCAAATATGAGAATGGAAATTTTAGGTTTATTGGATTATATATTATCAGCCTAACAGTAACCAAACATGCGTATTTATTGTGAGAAAATATAAAATTCATTTATAGGAATACAAAACCTCGACACTGGGTATTATTGTGAGAGAATGTAAAATTAATCTATAGGAATACAAAACCTTTGTCCTGATTACAACATAGAGAAATCTCAATGTTCGGCGTTCTGATTGTTGAGTACGTCAAATCCATTTCCTTAGCCAAAGCTCCACTGATTGTTGAGTAGCAAAATATTGCAAATGTCAGCAAGTGTACACGAAATCATATATAACAACGTTATAAAACTTATTTTCTTTTTTATGGCGTAAATTAATTTTTACACTAACCTTTCCTTTGTACTATGTTTATTATAAGAACTTTTCTTATTATGAAAATAATTACAGGAATCTCTCCTATGTTAAATAATTATTAAACTAGGAATCATTATTTTAAAAATAAAAAGTAAAATATATAATAGTTTCGTGTAATTATTTTAAAAATAAGATGGTGTAAATAACACTTTTATATTTTAAATTTGGTGTAAGAAAGGTTGGTATAAAAAAAAAAAATTCAATTATAACCAGCGAGTTACCTGCAGGTGTAATTATCAACAATTAATAATCAAAACTTATAGGCTTTATATTTAACTAGTTTCATTCATGGGTTATTTTTTTCCCCTGATATAAATAACTAGATAGTAATTTAGATTATATTAAAAAATTTAAATAGAATTTTAATTAAAAAAAAGTTAAAGATAGATTTTCCAAACTTTGGATATATAATTAAGAATATTATTTAGTTGTTTAAATATATTAAAATAGTTTAAATTGTGTAGGAATTTAAATTAGATATAATTTTAGAAATTTGTACATGATGGTGAAGGATATATTATACACATGTGATATTGAAAAGAATTTTTAAAAAATAATTAGGTAGATGATTTACAAAATGTTTGTTTTGAACTGTTTTCAAGCAGCATTACACAATATAAGATAGTCATGTTCACGTGTATTATTAAAAAAATTAGATAAAAATTTAAATTATATTAAAAAAAATTTAAATTTGATTTGAATACATTTTATTTATTATTTGTTATAAATATATTTATAGATTTTTCAATGTGTTTAGTTAAAAAATAGTATATTCTTATTTAATTTGAATATTAAATATATTTTATAATTTGTTATACGTTCATATCTACTAATATAATGAGCTTAGAAATGGCTTGAACCGTCTATATATCCATAACAATAATAAAAATATAATCAAATCTATAACAATTTCTAATTAAAATATAAATATAGTAGTGTTTGTACATTAAATATAAACAAACATGTAGTCAATCCTTTCATTGTGTTTGTTTCCTAATATAAGTCCCTTCATATAAATACTACACTTGTGTTGCACATAAACACGCGTAATTTTTTTTTATGATATTATTAAAAAATTAGATAAAAATTTAAATTATATTAGAAAAATTTTAATAAAATTTAAATATATTTGAATTATAATATGTTATAAATATATTTTCTTAATTTTTGATGTGTTTAATTATATAATATCTTGTAGTTAATTTAAATATAATTTTAATTTTGAATATATTTTAATAAAAATAGATAACAATTATATTATAATATTTTAAATATGATTCAAATATATTCGAATTATAATTTGTTATAAAAAATATTTACTAAACTTTAGATGTCTGTTTAATTATATAAAGTCTTCTAGTTAATTTAAATATAATTAAAATTTTGAATATATACGGTTATATGTTCATGTGTTTTTAATTTTAAATATATTTTAAATATGATGGATTATATCTTCTAGTTATTTTTTTAATATTTTTTATTACTAATTAATAATATATATACGATTTAGACGAATAATTTAAACCGTATAATAATAGTAGAAGTTGCTTGTGCAAATCTTTCTAAAACTGATGTTTCTGCAGTTCCTTCCAGGGCCACTCCACGTAGAACTACTCCAACTCACATAAATATTTTAAGTTGGTTCCCTCCAATATTCCAATATTACACTGGAATATTCAATTAGGATTAAACTGATATGGTATTCGGTACGTTATAAATCATTCAGATTTTAAATCAATTTGACTGCTGTACGGTAATTCGACAATTTTTTTAAAAGATTATATATATATATATATATATATATATATATATATATATATATATATATATATATATATATATATATATAACGTCTAGCGTAGTGGTTAAGACCGATATATATTATTTAGGAGGTTGCGGATTCGGTCATTCGGACCGAATTTGTAGACCTTCGAACAGTAATCTGTAACACAATTACCTATTTTATATATATATATATATATATATATATATATATATATATATATATATATATATATATATATATATAATATAATGAGATTTTAAAACGGCTCAAGAGTGAACCGTCGGCATGTATATCATCATCAGTTAATTAATTTTTAAAAACTAATATTACATAAAAATTTGTTAAAAATAATTTATTTTGTTATAAATAACGCTATAAGGATTAGAATTCAGCCAATCTAATTATCTCCCACCTTAACTAGTTAGAAGAGATGTTTGTTTATAAGTAGATAATATTATGTAGCTACATTTTTCAAGATTCTGTATGAAAATTATAAATATATCCATAACTAATTATAATAAAAATATATTGATATATATATAAATTCTAATTAAATATAAAAATATATATAATAAAATTTTAATTTTAATATATTAAAATAATTTTATATTAATTTTAGAAGAAAAAAATATTTTACGAACGTAAATTTACTAGTGTTTATATAATAATTATGGTTTGTTATATATTTAATTATATTTTAATTATAATTTATTATGGATATATTTATACTTTATGTAAAAATACTTGAAAAGCCTAGCAATCAAAACAGTACGTATATTAATTTAAAATATAAAAATTAACTAAACATATGTTTAAATATTATATAACTATAGTCATTTTTTTTTGTCTTTCTTCTCGAGCGTTAAGAAAGATTCGAAAAAAGATGGAATACGAAAATGTGAGCTAAGTGAATGCTGAGGTTGGTGCACTTGAGACGTATTTAGTTGTGGTTCAAGAGGATCACCTCTTCTAACTCACGAAAACTTACAAAGATGGAAGACATTTTCTTTGGTTGGTTATCTTCGATTCATAATGACTTTATTTATAAAAAAAATATAAATAAATTTTTTTTTTCAACAAATTTATTTTATATAATATTAAATTTTTTTTTTAATAAATTATGAAGAATTTATAAAGATTTAGATATCATAATTTTGAGTTTTTTTACCTCCTTATAAGAGTGAGATAGCGACCTGATTCTCCCTTCGGTTTTTTTCATATAAAGTAATATATTTATAAAAAATTATAAAAAAGGAAAAAGTTGGAATAAATTGCAGAGAGGAGGAGGACCCGCCAACTGAGTTGGCGGGGTGCAGTCATCGAGACGAACTCGCCAACTGAGTTGGCGGGACGCAGTCCTCGAGAGGCCGCTCGCCGACTCAGTTGACGAGTGATGCTGAGTTGGATTCGTTGCCCGCCAACTCAGTTGGCGAGTGATGGTTTAGGGTGGAGCCAGTGACCGTTGCACTCTGCTCGCTAACTCAGTTGGCGAGTAAAGATCCGTTAAGTCTTTATAGCCGTTGCACAACGGCTATTACATTCAACACTCTCCCTCCATATATTTTCTATCTCAACCAAATCATCTCACACTCACTCTATTTTCTCTCTTCCCTCTAGCAAAGTCTCTAACACTCTCTCTGGCTCTCTGCCGCTAGCAAAGCTTCAGTCAAAGTTTTGCCTGCAGCTAAAGTTCATTTGAGTTTCCTGTAGCAAAAGTTCTCAACCGTCATGGATCGTAACGTAAGAATTGTATGCTCTCACGGTGGTAAAGTAAATGAGTTAAATTATGAAGGAGGAGAAAGTATAATTTTTTTAGCTTATCCGAATATTAGTTTTGAAAATATACGTAATCATATTATTGAACGTTGTTTTATTCATTATGATTTTATTCTGAAGTCTATTTTTTGTTCTAATTGTTTTTTGATAGATAGTGAAGATGCATGAAATTATATTCTTGAGATTAATTCACAATCACGGTATATAAAAATATATGTTATTAAAGTAGCAGCAACCTTAGATAGTAGAAATAATGAATATTTTTCTGAATATCAGCATGTTAGTTCGGGTGCTAGTTTTTCTCAACAAATAGTTTCATTTATCCAAGAAGGTCATTCATCAGATAAATCTAACCATGATGATGATAGTGACAACGACGATGAAAATATTGATGATTTAGTTAAAAATGTAGATTATACGGTAGATGATGATGTTGTAAAAGTTATCACTGATGAAGTATTTAAGGGACAATCATTTCCTAGTCGTTCTCACTTTAGAAGCTTTATAAGTAATTTAGCAATTAAATATAATTTTAGTTGTTCAGCTAGTGTTATGAATAATGCTCGTGGAATTATATATAGTTGTGATCAACCGAATTGTAATTGGAGAGTATATGTCAAATCTATTGGAAATGGCGATATAGTTAAAGTTAGTACATTAGAAAATCGTCATTCTTGTTTAGGAAGACTTAGTACAGGTCGTCATCGACTAGCTACCGCTGCATGGATTAAGAGCATGATAATTGACATTATTAGAGATAACCAGTCATACAATCCATCACAAATTGTTAAATATATATATAGGGAGCACCGTATACAAGTTAGTTATTCCAAAGCCTGGAGAGCCCGAGAGACAGCATTAGCTGAAATTAATGGTAGTTATGATGAGGCATACGCTAGTCTTGAGGAGTATTGTTATATAATTATGGAGACAAATCCAGGTAGTACATGTTTTATTAAAACTGCCGAAAACAATAGCTTCCAACGGATTTTTATTTGTTTTAAGTCATGTATTGATGGATTTTTAAGGGGATGTTTACCAATTATTAGTACTGATGCTACATTTCTTTCGTCTAAATATCAAGGTATCTTATTTATTGCTTGTGCTCACGATCCTAACTATCAATTATATCATATAGTTTATGCTGTTGCTGAAGGTGAGAATAGTGATTATTGGTCTTGGTTTTTAAATTCTCTTAAAATATCTTTTGAAAGTTGTTTTAATGATTGGAGTACAATTTCATTTATATCTGACAAGCAAAAGGGATTAATAAATATTGTTCGTGCTATTTTTTCTGCATCTCCTCTTTTTTTTATTCAACATTTTAAACAAAACATGAAAAAAGTTACCAAAGAACCAGTATTTCAACACTTGTTAGACTCGCTTGCTAGATCATATAATAAAATGGATGCAGAGAGTGTGTTTGATATAATTAAAGCCGAGAACATAATTTTGTACGATTGGCTTATTGGTGTAAACGATGAAAGTTGTCGATTTGAACATTGGATAACAGCGTATGCTACTTGTCCTAGATTAGATATTAACACTTCTAATCTTGCTGAATGTTTCAATAGCTGGATTAAGAAATTACGAGATAAACCAATAACAATACTTCTCGATGGTATTAGAGCCAAGATTATTACACTTCATGACAATCGTAGAAAGAATGCTGAAAATATAGACACAGAATATTGTCCGAAGGTGTTAAAGAACATGGCTTCTATTATCAAAGAGAAGAATCACCTAGAAATATTAGCTATTGATAGTTATAAGTTTGAAATAATAGACCGGGCAACAAGTAGAACCTATTATCAAATAGAAGAATCCTCAGCAGAATTTAGTCTGGAAGACATGTCCCTCACACTATAATTCTCGAATCGATTATTCCAGTCAGCAACGAGACCAAGGATTCGTTGTAAAGCATTTGCTGTCTCATAACCGACTGTCGGTGGATCATCGGAAATTATTGGGCTCATTCCTAATTGCCGAAAAACACGGTCTGCCGGATGGTACATGGTGAACCGATCATATATAATATGAGATCTGTGTAAAGTAAACGCATATGATGTCCTCTTGATTCCTGGAGCATCATCTTCACATGAGTAAGGTAACCAGGTAACCTATTTAAAGATATTGTATCAATTAGATGTGATGTTTATCTACGATCAAAACTTAAATAATTTAAAGATATTTATTGCATATTTAAAAATTACCTCATTATACTACAGTGTATCAAATTAGCTACGATAAAGTGATACACTCCTGTATTGGTAGTGTTGATAATCCACTACATCTGTGGGCCAGCGCTTAGCAACTGGAAATACTCCAACATCACTGAGAATGCTAGTAACATGCCTACCAATATAGAAGTGCTCGTAGGACCATAACTATAAAACAAAAATATGACATTAGTACAAACAAAATTTGCGTATAAAATTACTCTAACTTTTTTAGGTCTTTCATTCATACCTGAATCAGTGAAATACATCCACAAATACTCTTGCGATTGGATCTCACAAATTATGTCAGATTGGCGTATAAAAAGGCAAGAGTAGCAGCTCCCCACGCATGCTCAGTAGGTTTTGTCAAATCATCCAAGAATGATAGAAGCTGCACATTTACCATATTTTCTGATGCATCGGAAAATAGAATTGCACCACATAAACAGAGCAGATACGCTCTAGTGCAACGAATGACCTGGATATATTAAGTGTTATATAGACACTAAATTAAGTCATAAACAAATTTACTAATAAAAATACATACCCGTATTTCATCTACATCAACCACCCCGTCAATAGTGTGACGTAGGTCCATGAAGTTGCCACGAAGCCATGTAAACTTCACAAAATTGCTGTCTTTTATACCTGATGGAGGGCTAACACCGAGATACCTCCTGATCAGATCAGATCCCTTTAAGTGCGGATCAAAATATATAGCGTTACCTTTAATAGGTAACCCTAGTACATTTGCCACATCAAAAAGGGTGATCGTCATCTCGCCGAATGGGAGTTGGAAAGTGTTATGTTCGGGCCACCAACGCTCCGCAAGACTTACAACTAAACGAAGATCGTGGATTAAATATCTAACACGATCTATATAGTGGAATCCAAAGGATTCCACCAAAGCCTTTTGGACCGAATTTAGCTCTCACGTACGATAATTTCTTTCGGTCCCCAATGTACATGGATCCGGGTTCGTAAACCAAGATCATGGTCGTATAACTATAAAAAACATATGCATTATATTTTGTGTGTAAATTACTAAAGTTGAAAACTTGTAGTTTCAAAAATTACCTCGCCAGTAAATATCTGACTAGAAATGTGTTCTTCACGTTGCTTAATAATAAGCTGGGTAGTCGGTCCGCCAGGAATACGACCGTCATTGTGGGTAGCCATCTCCAAAAATGTTGATTATAAGATGTGAGTAGGAGGAGGAGGAGGAAGATGATTGCTGTGAGTAGGAGGAGGAGGAGGAGAAGAATGTGTGAGGAGGAGGCTTCAGACTTGGGGGTAGTTATAGGGAGGGAAGGGAAGGGGAGGGGAGGGGGGGAAGTTGAGGAGATGGGGGGGTCTCCGAAAGATGGGGAGGGGTCGTGGGTGGTCTCCGAGGAAGGGGAGGGGTCGTGGGTGGTCTCCGAGGAAGGGGAGGAGTCATTAATCCGAAGGAAGGGAAGACAGCGGCCCGCCAACTGAGTTGGCGAGCGGTCTCTCGTGGACTGCGTCCCGCCAACTGAGTTGGCGAGCGACCTCTCGAGGATTGCGTCCCGCCAACTCAGTTGGCGAGTCCTCCTTCTCTCTGCAATTTTTCCCAACTTTTTCCTTATTTTATAAACTAGTATATACGCACGTGCGTTGCACGTATTTCATATTACTTGAAATATAATAGGCAGGAGCATGAAAGTTAGGAAAAATTAAATGACGGGAATAGGAAAGGTTTCTCTTATTTCTTGGGTTCATGTGCCTACTTTGCATGCATTTTTTATTAACTTTTATTTTATTCTCCAAACTACCTACTTTGCATACATGCATATCTTTGTTTTATTAACTATCATTCCCCAAGTTGTCTCATGCATGCATACATACATTTAATACGTATTTAATTACTGTTTTTAATTACTTAGATATCCTTATCAACGTTAATACATATTGAAATGTAATGAAGGGTATTTTTGGAACGAAAATTTTTCACGGTGAAGCCTAGTTTTGACATTATATAGTAGATTTATATAAATATATTACTTTATATGAAAAAAACCGTTAGGTTTTATTTCTCATCAGCGCTAGCCGTCTTCTCTCTCTAGAAACCCTAGCTCCGCAGCCATGGTCAGTTGATTCCCCCACCCCAAAAGAAAACCCCCAATTTCTTCAGATTCCCGATCTAAATTTGCTAATTTCAGCCATGGTGGTTTCTGATGACTGCAGGCTCTGGTCGCGAACGAGGACTTCCAGCACATTCTCCGTGTTCTGAACACGAACGTCGATGGGAAGCAGAAGATCATGTTCGCCCTCACCTCCATCAAGGGTATTGGGCGCCGGTTTGCTAACATCGTCTGCAAGAAGGCCGACGTCGACATGAACAAGAGGTATGTGCTCTACTCCTCAACTTAGGTTTTTGATTTAGTCTTTCTGTTCCCGTGATGTCATTTACATTCGTTTATTTGTATGGATTTAGGTTACTCGGTTCTGCGACCGATTTGTTAATTTCATGATGTTAGGATTTGGTGGGATGTGTAGAATCATACTATGTGATGCTTTAAATGAGAATACAATTGGTAGTTTGTGTTTATTATATAAATTTTATGCTTTTGATTGTGGAGATGGTTGTTATTTTTGTTTATGAACTCAAAATTTTAGGAACCATCAATGACATTGAATTTAATTCACTATTTGCTGATGTTTATGTGAACTCCAGAAAGAAGTTTGGAGTTTTTAAGTTAGGATTTGGAAAAAATAAGAAGCAACTCTATTGTGGAGTGTGGAGTTGTATTTTAGGTTAAGGTATTTATTTTAGTGTTTGGAAATAGTGCTGGAGTTATGTGAAAAAGGATATGAATTTTGCTGAGTCCAGTTTGGAGGTTCTTTGGGAGTTAGAAATGGAGTTTTGTCCAACTACAAAAGCCGAAGCAAACACAGGCAGTGAAGTTAGTGGGGGCTAAACTCCATTAAATCCCTAATTTTCTTTTCCAAACTCTGTTATTAAACAAGGTTCAAGAGTTTGATCAGTTTAAGTATGAAGGTTTTGGTTCAGATTAAGGCTGTCATATGTTAACCTCAAGCTCTCTCTTTTTTAGCATTTACATCTATCTTTAAAACTAGATGCTGTTAGATTTTTTTTTTTTTTACTTTTTGCAGCTTCGATAAATTGTTGTGTAAGTCTACCTTTTTTTGGATGAGAATTGTGACCATGTCACTCTCCCAAACACATCTACATGCGGTGTACTCAAATCGGATTAGTTGGTTCTTCCTTTTGCCCTTGACTGTTATCACGTCCTAAATTCCTGAAAATGATTTAGAGAGATAATGTTCTAATTAGTTGATTCTTCCTCTCGCTCTTGTCCTTGAAGTGTGACTATGTCATTCAAGACGAGTTACAACATTATGCTAGTTTAATATAATGTTCAAGATGAAAATATTTGTAAGTCATGTAACTAGAGAGGATTTCTATGAAAGAAATATGGAGATACAGTGAGCATTAGGACGAGGTACAATGACAGGATTTATTTACATACACTTATCTCCAAACATTTATAGAACTCCTCCCTAATTGCATGATATAAACATATTTTTTTCTACGAATCATGTCAGTGTACATCATTTGGATGGAAAATGTATCAATATATCCTCGTGTATTTATTTCCACTTGCTATAAAATATATTCAACTCGTCTTTAATCACCTCAAGGTAAGCTGTGTACTATATTTTTATGCCATTTCTTTAACCAACCAGATAATTTCTCTGGAAACTCTTATCATGAGCTCAATCCTGTCCCATTTTCTCAAAAGTTCTCAAATCAAACCCTTTTCTTTATTGGTGAAAACCATATGAAGTTTTTTTGTCATCTTATTATGCAAATGGAGCATGATTTGTTGAAGTATCTTTGATGGCTAGTTAGCTATAAAGAATCCCTGTTTTGAACCCTAATTTGTCTCTTGACTAGTGTAAGATGTAGGTTGAGGCTTATTTCGTGAACCCTGTTTGTCATTTATGAAGTGTGTTGGCTCTTGCTGTCTTGGTTTTATTATGGGGATATTTGGTTGCATGTAAATCTGAATCCAATGCAACATAAGCTGCATGTAGCATTTATTGTTGTATATGGTGATACAAATCCATTGTTCATGTAAATGACAATGTGAGATTTACATATCAATTTTTTTTGAATGATGTAATTAGCATGCTTTGTTGCTACTTCTGTTGCGGTAATTGGAAATGCATTGATTGATTGTGACTTAATTACATTGAATGAAGAGAGAATCATTGGAAATGGTGCAATTGCTATTGCATTTTTTACTGTAAATGGTGTTGGGGCCTGTTTTTGGCCCCTCGGCATATGTTGCGGTGGTTGGAGGAAATGTTGCAACATTTTTTACACCAATTTCACCATTTACATAAAACAAAATATTGGTATTGATGGAAATGGTGCAATAAGTGTTCCATGAATTTTCATTTACAGTCAACAAGCAGCCCCTATACTTCTTTTTTATTATTTATTCAAATTTAGAGGCTACTTTCGTAGTTTGGAAACTCTGGGCTTCTTCTTCTGATCAACAAGGATGTATTTTTCTGTAAAGTAGGTTTGCAATATCGGAATCGTTCCTTCCTATTAGTATCGGTGTCGACAGTTTCAGGTGGTTTGGATTGGAGTATCATGTTATTCTTTTCGGAAAGCAAAAATGATAGAAAATAGTTTAAAAGGTTAGAAAATATTTGATACATTTAGACAATTTAATATATTATATGTGATTTCTTATTTATTTTGAATGGAATAATATTCCACTCGCAAAAAACTATTGTTTATTTACTTGCCTTTAGACAAAGACCATAATAAAGAGTTTTGAAT
Organism: Iris macrosiphon; assembly: GCA_036927795.1. NCBI lineage: Eukaryota > Viridiplantae > Streptophyta > Magnoliopsida > Asparagales > Iridaceae > Iris > Iris macrosiphon. The sequence continues at coordinate 157,103,628 of JAYESA010000003.1, forward strand.
GGAATAATATTAACATGGATGAATGTTGTGAATAAATATAGAACTTCGATAAATGATAATGCTTTTAGAAGTTCATAATTCAATTTCATTATCTATTCATGATTGGTTTGAAACAAATAAATAGTAGTTTATCGACAAGGGATCTTAACGAATACGTTAACATTGTTAGTGTTTGACAAAATTGAACCATTGTGTTTGAAACTATTTCCCATTCTTCTATCTTATTTGTTCAATTTATCTTTTGCCAAATTGACCAAGATAGGTACCTCAAAGTCAATATCGGTCGGTATCGGATCAAATATGCCAAAACCGATGCATATGACCGATGCTGTGAACTATGCTGTACACACGAATTAATAACAGTTGCAGATCACTTTTCTGACCTGTCTTATTATTCTTCACTTCTCTATGATTATTTCACTTTAAAGGTTACTCAGTAGTAATGGAAACTCTGATTTTTGTTCTTTTTGATCAATACAGAAAAGTCTATTCCTATATTAGTGACTTTATAACAATTACTGTCCTGACGGTTCTTTGAGATTGTTTTGTTTGTTTATGTGTCTAATTTCCTCGAATTGGTTTTGATGCTTTTTAGAGCTGGTGAACTATCTGCTGCTGAGCTTGAGAACCTTATGACCATTGTTGCCAACCCTCGTCAGTTCAAGATACCAGACTGGTTTTTGAACAGGAAGAAGGATTACAAGGATGGCAGGTACTCTCAGGTTGTTTCGAATGCGTTGGACATGAAACTCAGGGATGATTTGGAACGCTTGAAGAAAATCAGGTTGGTTTATGTTATTGAGTTTTATTATTGCATCCTATCTGTGTTTATATATTATGCACAGGCAAATTTATTAATCTGTAAAGTGCTGTACTAATTTTGTCCATTCTCTTGACTATTATACTAAAATTATGTGTGAACTCAAGATTACATCCATAATATTCTCAAGTAACTTGTGGTTGGGCTATGTGAGTGTGTTTAATGTTGAAAGTTAAATATGCTGGAGTTACTGCATTGTAGGGAAAATTGTGTCCCCTATTTGATTTCATTTATTGTCTTACCAGTCTATTATTTTCTCAATTTTTATCTTCAACTATAAGCATAGAGATGTACATTTAAAGAAATGTAGCTCTGTGAATATGTTTCTTGATCTATACGACATATTGGAAACTGTCTGGTCCATCCAGAAGCTAATAAAATATATACCTGCATATTGCTGGCTTTTCACATCTGGTTGAGTTATATTAGGGGTATCAGATACAGCGTACTATTTTATTTGTAGTATTCATATGTCGTACCTATAATAATAACACACGGATTAATGCACTCAAAGCGAACATGTTTTTTGTTCTGGGTATGGAAGCTAATGTTTTGTAGCAAGGTAGTAAGCTTGTTCAAAAGGGCCAAAAAAGTTTTAAGAGAATTGGAGACACTTCCCCTTTTGCAACAAAAGATTTTGAAAAATTCAATGACTCAATTTACATGCCATCATTTTTCATCATTTTGCCTCATGTATGAACTTTTGACTTATTTTGTTAATTATTTTAATGAAACTTGGGGGAAGTATTGTGCAAAGGTAATTTTGGCCTTTTGTTGACACCTGTAGTTCCTATCTATCACTAAAGAGTTTATGTTTTTCTCTTTGAAGGCTTAATATTACGTACAGGTTTAATATCACTAAAAAGCTGTGCTGTGGGGTTCATTGATATTGCTTGTCTACATGTGAGCGTCAGTGTATTATGCTTCACCTAAGAACCTTGTTCCTAATGAATAATTGTTGCGAAAGTTTTGAAGATATTTCTAGATTTTCTCTCTTAATATTCCATCTATGTTCTTGGCAATAAATGGCCTTTTATTGATGGTCAAGTAACCATTGAACACTTCTTTTTAAAGTTGCTAATGGAATGAAACATGACAATGGTCATTTAACAGTGTATTATGCTTCACCTAAGAACCTTGTTCCTAATGAATAATTGTTGCGAAAGTTTTGAAGATATTTCTAGATTTTATATCTTAATATTCCATTTATGTTCTTGGCAATAAATGGCCTTTATTGATGGTCAAGTAACCATTGAACACTTCTTTTTAAAGTTGCTAATGGAATGAAACATGACAATGGTCATTTAACAGTAAAATGTGGAAAACGAGATGCCCATGACTTACCCTATTGCATTATTTGAATTAGTTTGTGTATGACATTGCCTTTATTATTGTCACAATTTGTTACCTACAGGAATCACCGGGGTCTGCGACACTACTGGGGTCTGCGAGTCCGTGGACAGCACACTAAGACTACTGGCAGGCGAGGAAAGACTGTTGGTGTGTCCAAGAAGCGTTAAGCATGCTTTGCTATTTATAATCTGGGTTCTGAGTTGTTTTTGATGAAGTTGGTGCTTCAATATATGCTCTCTAACCGTCATAGTTCATCTCTGTTTGCACTTAATTCAGGTTTCTTTTGTTCGACAAATTTTCTAAACCATTTGCATGCTTGTTCTGGAGTGGTCTTTTAAAAAAAATCTTTTTGTAGTTGAACTTGAATCTGTTTTCCTTTAGTAAGTGGAAAAGTAGATGAATTTAATTATTGTGCCCCCGCTTAGTGTCTAGTTTGGTTCTATATTTTTTGGGAAATCAAGTTTGGTCCACTGCCATGTCCAGGCATAAATCATTTGTGGGAAGGATGTCTGCAATACTTGACGAGGTTGTAAATGTTCCATTCTCATTACGATTACATCCCAACACTTCCACTTCACTTATCAGCAACAATGTTCTCAAGTGGTGAAGTCTGACAGTAGATGTCAACCTAACATCACTGATAACATCACTGAGCTGATGAGAGAGAAAGAAGGGACGGCTCGGACGGTTTACTGAGGAGACCATTTATGAAGATTAAGGGATTATTTGCCATATGACTTGACTCAACAAATTTATGAGTTAACAATTCAAATATATAAATGCGTTAGCAAATAATAATTTAATACTAGTTAAACTAAAAAAGTATTAGTCAAAACTCATAAGTAGTTAGTATTGTTCTTAACAAATTATGACTACGGACAATTTTTTTTTTTTCTTATTCTGGCATAACGTTCAGAATTTTGTACATATTGTATTGCATGTTTTTGGGTCCACTGATCTCTTCTAACTTCCACCATTTATAAATAGAAAGGATATTACGTATCCGTGGTTTGTGATCTACTGATTTTCTGCTCTTCCGTCTGGATCTTATATCTCTTTTCGGTAATCACAAGAGCCACTTGAGTTAATGTTCTTTTCTTTTTCTTTTATTTCTCTTATTTAGAACACATGTCGTTATTACTCCTTTTCTGTTATTACTCTTTATTCTCATTTCTTACTAATATATCTTTACTTTCCGTAGGAGAAACCAAACTAATTTTATTTAAAGTCTTAGAACCATAATCAAAGCAGTCCATGCAAAAAAATAAGGTAAGAACCTTTAAAACAACTTATTACACAAGTGACCTAAGTTGAAATATTTCCCGACTATCGACTAGTCATACTCAAATAGATTAATTTAAAACAACTTATTAGATTTTGAAAAATAGATTAATTGTAACAAATTTCAAATATTGTGTTATATTAGTCATACTCAAATAAATTTAACCAATTTTTTTTATTTTATATCCATCAAACTAACTATCGGTTTTAACCGAAAACACAAACCGTAAGGTTATTATTAATTCTACGAACCGATGTATGCCCCTAGGCCAGACAATTGATATTTTTCGCAACTCTTCCTTGGGGTTTGGCTACTTAAACAGGCAATTCTGCTACTGATTGCAAACTCAATGCTAGAAATGTTTCTAGGGCATGAATGTAACTAAATAACACCATCGAGCGAATGACATTTTTACGTTGGTTCAGAACAAAAAAATAATATTTTAATAAATGTTCCAATTCAAAAAATAAAAATTAATATATACATTCACTATTTTAAAAATTATCAGATACCCATGTTTTTTTTTGACGGAAGAGTCAAAATCTCGATTAAGTGAACTTTTACGTGCTCACATAACTCACACGTGACACTGTAAAATAACACAAATATCCATAAAATAAACTCACTATTCATTTTACTCATATTTACTTACATAATGTTTGTCAAATATGTGACAGTGATGGCTAGATAGCCATTGTGTGTTTATGAGTTACACAAGGTGTAAAAATTAAAACTGCAATAGAACTAAAAAATTACACATCCACCAAACCTAGTTAAACTGACCAAAAGTTCTTCATTTGCTCAGATTGTTTTGTGATTGTTTTCGATACTGGAACCTCATCAAACAATAGTAGTTGTTTTGAATGTGGTCATTGGTTGAATTCATGCCCTTGAAAAAGATTGGAAAAAGACTGGAATGATGCGAAAAAGTGCTACAAGACGCGACAATTGTCATCATAGATGGACTAAAATGTCCCATTTCCATCCGGACCTACGAAATTATCAGTGGGGTGATGAGGAGGAAGAGGAGCGGTGTGCACTCTTTTAGGGACTGTTTGGATAGAAGTTACTTTTTGAAAGTGTAAAAATGACATAACATATTTAGTTACAATGTTTGGATGACTTCTACTGTTCATTTCAAAAAATTCACAATTTTTTTTTGAGGGTCATGCTACCTCTCTAGTGGCCATGTACTATTTTTAAAAAATAAAAATAAATCATACACCATCCCACTTTTCCACACATTCCTCAAAAAACAAGCCACCCCCAACCCCCCCCCCCCCTCCCAATTTTGATCGTGGCAGTGTTGACAGTGACAACGTCTATCAAATCCCACGTTTTTGGCTTTTTCTCCGGCCACTCTTCCTCTGATGTTTCCGGCCAGATCCTGCACCGTGGACCGTCAAATCTTGAAGCCGCCGCCACCTCGCATGTCGAAGTCGAGGTGGCCCACCCTTCGAGGATGGCCAGGTGCTAGCGTCGCCATCAGCGTTTCCACTTCTCTCTCTTCACTTGCAGCCAACTTACCCCAATTTTTGATACTACTCTTTGTTGAGAGAGAGCATAGGACAGTTACCACGCGGTTGCAGCGATTAGCCACTTACCATGTATTTGCTGCGGCCAACCAAACACCCGAACTGCTGTCTTCACCGAGCAGTTGCAGCAGAAGGTGGCTTTGCAGGTCGCCTACTACCAACCAAACAGCCCCTTACACAAACCCTATTGAATTTATACTCCACACACTTCTTTCAAATAGGCCCCACTAGTCATCCCAACTCAAGAATGGCTTGCAATTCATACATAATATGGACGGACATTCGAAGGTACATAATATTGACTATCCCTGCCACACATTGACAAATAAAAATAAAAAAAAAAAAAAAAAAAATTCTAGAGACATTTGATCGTAAATTTATTTCTTAGACATTTGTAACATTTTACAGTACACGTGCAAAGTTAAGCAAGTGAACTCACTTAACCAAAATTAACTTGTTACATCAAATATTGTAAAGATATCGACTTTTCATATTTTGGATGGAACATTTGCTAAAATATTCCAACAAAAAATGAACTAGAAAATGCCGTCACGCAACACATCACCATTTCACCACCAGCGGCAGCATGACCATGAGATACTAATCACTCTTTTCTGGTAGAAAACAATACTTCAACTGATAAAGATAAAACTCAATAATTTACCTGCTTCCACCAAATATTCACGTCTTTTGACTTTTGTCAAATGATCAACAAAATAATATATTTTCATTTCTGCTAATCTAACTCTGGCCTTTACTTGCCAAGAGAGAATGTATATGGACCTTGCCAGAAGAAGGAAAAAGAAAAAAATCTGTACGGGGTTCTGTACGGGGTTATGGTTGATTCGGGGGATAACAAACTTGAAAAATTGACAGAAAATTTGGAAAGTGCAACTGAGAACTTTTGCTCATTCGAGTGACCGACCACTTAAGGCGACTGCTTGCCAAATTACATGTGCACTGCATCAACCAAGCACAACGCCATCATATATCCAAAAACTGAATGATCAGAGTAACTTCTGCCGAGCCGTCGTCGTGCATACACCTAAAGAATAGGTCACCATACCCTAACGTCTGTTGACTGACCAGTTAAGTGTGCTCCAGAGAATAACATCTAACTTACTGTCCTACCATAGCAAATTGAAGCAATATAGAGGTTCCTGGCCCACTTTTCCTGCATAAAAAGAAGAGAGTATCATTTGTCCTGCTTATAGTTGAAGTTGTTGAACTAGGGATGGCAACGGGGCGGTTTGGGGACGGGACCATACCCCCATTTCCGTCCAAATAAAATTCGAATCCCCATCATCCCCGTTCAGGTTCAAAATTTTAACCCAATCTCCGTCCCGTTAACACTTTCGGGACCAAATTTTTCTATCCCCATCCCTTGCCTTGTTAACATTTTTTTGTACATTATAAGCTTAAAAAACTGTTTTCATTCCAAAAAATATATATACTTAATAGAAGTCTATAATACAAAACAACAAAGAGCGAATGTTAACCCCAAAAAACATATTCCAAATAGAGGTCTACATTTACATACAACAAAAACATATTGGTATAAGTAATCGGGGTCGGAGATTTACCGGAGCAAGGGTACTATACCAATACCCGTCCCCGAATCCAACCGGGGAATTGTTTTAATCTACATCCCGCCCCCGTCCCCGTTTTTAAATCCCAAAAAAAAATCGGGTCCCCGTCGGGTTCGGGAGATGTTAGGGATTGAGACGTTTCCGATTTTGTTGGTGTGAAGTGAATCGATAATGAGTTACCCAGTGGAATGTGATTCTTCATTTTTGACCCCAAGTTTAGGTTGCCATCCCTAAGTTGGACCATATATTTGCAATGGTTACACACTAAATAACAGCAAAAAGATGACTGCAAACCCTCACGTACAAATACCAAAAGATGGCAAACTTGATGTTAGCGCCACAAGATCTTAACAAGTTAGAATTACAATAAAATAAAATGAAATGATCTCGAAGAGCAGGAGTGAATAGTCCTCAGGCAAATAAGGAAGTGGTGCTTACGGATCATGATTTCAAATTTTAACTTAGCTGAAAGCTTGGCAGCATCGGAAGCAAATTTATCCAACAAGAGGGGGCATCTGAACATGGATGTTACACAAACACACACATCATGGTCATCCATGTTCGGTTCTACACATCCACGAGTAAAATTGTAATGCGGGAGTTCACTGCTATCTGATATGATATTCACTGCTATCTGATATGATATTATGTAAGGTCATTTGAATCTATAGATGACAAGTTACCAATCTATCTTGAAAGTAATCCTAGCTTCTTGAAGGTGACCAACCTTTTCCATGTATTTCTATTTCTAGACTCAGCATGTGTCTAATTATGGTGGTCAACCACAAAAAGAACTCGAGGCGGCATGCAGGTGGGCAGCAACTTCAGATATGAACCATCGAGTGTTGCATGGACACTATATTGTTGATGTATGCAACACTTGAAACTTATAGCAATCCTTCTAGACATGTACCTCAGTTAACAGTGCAAAGAGTCGCCTATTTTCCTAGTATCCGTTCATTCTAGCAAGTTCAACTACCATGTATTTTAATTTACACATATAGCCATTTCTTTCTACATGTTTCCTTTCCTAAATAATATTCATTTTGTGAACCACTCAAATAATCACTACACATACCCTTATCATTTATTTAATTACTATAATTTAACCTAATTTCATTAGTTACTAACCTGCCAGACCCTCAACGGTACAAAACATGTATCCTTCACTATATCTTTAGATCGGATATTCTTATACATCCGAAACAAATGCTAATTACAAAGGCACTAAAATATTTCCCTCAATGCACCTGTCCACCTATACTCCAGAGCCATGGCAACCTTCAAACCTAATCTCTTTAGCCATATGACATCCAAATTACGTAATTATTTCCCATATTGAACTTAAATATTTCCATCCATTCTAACTAACAGTCCAACTTCAAAGTGAATTCCATCCTAACCATCCAAATTACTGCAAACTCGATCCTGAATCTCCAAGCATGGACTTCAGGATAGCACAAGCATCCATGACCATGAAAACCCTTCTTACCCTGGTGTTTTGACATCCCAATTTGACATGTCTTTTTCAACTCCTTCAAATCTAATTAGTACTATATAACTTTTCAGTCAAAAGTGTTGACGGTTTCTTATGATCGTTGTAGCATATTCATGACAACACATTCATGTATTAAATGCGCCCATAGTATAACATTTTATATGCAAACCTAAGACTGTATGCAGTATATAATATAACATTGCAAAGATTTTAGTCCTCATGGAACTTCCTCCTTTCTAATATGAATAATTCCGAAAAGTTATCCATCGTCATTTATTAAGTGAATTCCTCTTACATACTTCAAAGTAGGTAAGACACATTTTAAGGCGTGAATTAAGGCCCGTAAAACAATAAATCAAACCCTCGGGCTATTTACTGTCAACAAGGTGACAAGGAAGAGCTGTCAGTATAGATTGTCAATCTTATATATCGAAAATAGGAAGGAGTCTGAAGCACAATGAACCTTTATAAACAAGGACCAAACCACCAAGAAATTTTTAAAAATGACTTCAGAATTCCCTCAATATGATGCATGGTTAGTAAGGATTTTTCTTCTCTAATATTGAAGAGCTTTGAATGAACAAAAATCCATCATTCTGCTGATAAATAGTTTCTGATCTATTGGGTAAATTTCTTCTATTATGAGTGTAACTCTATAAAACAGTCGTAATATGTCTTAACAGTTCTATCATACAAGAATTTTCACTATTTTCCTCCCCCTTCTCATACTGGAGTTTGTTTACGGGATAGTTACGAGACTTCTAAAAAGAAAATACCTTGTCTCTCTTAAAAAAAAAAAAATTCTAAATCACTCCTTTAAATACCAATCCATCTTAAAAAACAAATCTAAAAAACAATCCATCTTTAAGAAGAGAATTAGAATTTCACGTATGTTTTTTAGAAATCTCGTAACTATTCCGTAAACAATCTCCTGTGTGAGAAGGGAGCTATATATATATATATATATATATATATATATATATATATATATATATATATATATCATTCTCATTTCAACTAACTTCATTATATCAGCATTTTTTTTGCCCACACTCTTGTACATAAAGCATGGCCAGTCTTATAGAATTTATTTTCAACTTTAAGGGTATCTTGGAATCACAAAGAACTCCCACATTTCAACAATTTATTTTAATTCTGTGAACAAAATCCTTCCCACTCCCTCCATCATGTTGAATATTCATCCAAATACCGGAAACTATTACTCCAAGGTTCTCTCTTTTCATCAAATATGCAATCTTTCTCATTTTTATCTGACTTTTTATTTAAGTTACAATAGTATTGTTTTCGTCCTACTATTTCTTAATATCCACAAATTCCAAGTTAATAACCAGTGTTGTCAATGGCGTCGGTCGAGTGCCGAAAAGGCGAGATATGATGTTTCACCGCCTAATCCAAAGCGGACGAGATATTTTCTCTAGGTAACGCCTAGGAGAGATTAGACGAATGGGTAATTAGGCGAACCTATGCGCACACCTAGATGTTTGGGTGTTTCATGCAACTTGTTTGGATTTTTTATTAGTTTTTTATGGACTTGTCTAGGAAGAAGAGACAAGATGAAGAGACATAAGAAGAAAATGATGAACAAAATCTATCAATCAATGAGGGCGAAGATTTCATCTTCGATGGTGATATTGATGATAATGTTCATGATGATCTCTTGGACCTAGATGATGAAGATGAATGATGGATGATTGAGTAGGACGAAGAATGATTCATTAAGTCATTTAGGAATGTTGAACATTGATTTATTGATTATCTTATGTTTGTTCTTCCATTAAAATAATGTTTTATACCATAATGACTTCTGTGTGATGTTCTTGTTTTTAAACTGATGTTGTATTTCATAGACTATTTTGTGATTTTTTTAAGTTTCTTTGTTGTTTTCTATTGATAATTTGGTATTATTTTCTTACTCGTTTCTTTAGTTTATTGTCAAGGCCGACCCTGGCCCAGGGCAGCCAGGGCGACCGCCCAGGGCCCACGAACTAGGAGGGCCCAAAAAAATCAGTTTATATATATATATATATAAAATCTTGTATCTAAAATAGAACTAGTATGTACCATGAGCCTCTCTTAACATAAAACAATTATGGTGTAGTGTTTATTACATTAGACTTGCACACCAGAGGTCCTAAGTTCAATTCTTGGTGGGAACATTTTTTTAATTTACTTTAATTTAAGTTTTTTTAATTTACATTATATATGGGAGGCCCATTTTGAAAGTTCGCCTAGAGCCCCTATGAACTCAGGTCAGGATCAACCTTGTTTATTGTCTAAAATCCTAAATTTGATGAGTTTTTAGGGATATAGGACAAATTTGGATAACCTAACATAAGCTACAAAAGCGACAAAATATGTTATGAAAAGAAAATTTGAGTCTCTTTTCTTCTTTGGACGAGGCTAGGCACGCCTAGGCGCTCCCAGACTATAAAACGAGACAGCTCGCCTAGGAGCATCTAGAGCTTTTTAAAACATTGTTTACGACATTTAGAAGCTAATAATCTGTACTCCCATAAACTAGCATAATAACAATCAGTAAACATAAATCTCCACATGAATATGCCTACTAATTCATACATCGAACCTCTACATGAATATGCCTCTTAATTTCATAACTAGCGCAAAGAGATCGAATTAATATTCATCCTTGATGTAAAAAAAGGTGATGGAATATGAGGTTTCTCCTGCAAATGTTTGCATTGTAGTTCGTAACTTCATCATACATATCCTTTATAATCTCAATAAAGCTATTAGATATTTGTGTATTCACCAAACCAACCACAATATCTCCCTAGGTACTTGAGCATAAACTTTTTTCTAATATGCACAGAATTTTTCTATGTCGATATAGATCCCTCCTCTCCAAAATTTTCCACTACTATTTTATAGTAAATGGCTTCCATATGAGCGTGTCAAATTACTCATATGTAGTGTTAACAACTCAGCATGTACAAGGATTAGTTACAGTGTAAGCATCTATAATGACAGTTTGGCTAAGACAGCCTTGTGAAAAACTAAAATTGGTGTTACACAGGAAAACAGAAAGCATTCATGTGTTCCACACGATATCTGGATCAACTAGGCATCACTCAATTAATAGAGGTACATCTGTCAGGTTCAGGAAAAAAAACTGCTCTTTGCTGAATGAAACTAGCTGGCTTTCAGCTCCCTAACCCGTGTTATTTGGCAGTACACACAACTAGTCTATTCACCTGAACAGATAAGTAATACATACCTTTACATGGTTGCTCGGAAAAGCAGAAGTGCGGAGAGTTTCTTGAGTTTCATCTACTTTCCGTTTAGGTATGCTTAGTATAAAAGCGGCTTGATCAGGGGTGGCTGCAATAGAAGTTATCCTGTAACCACTCCCCCACCGCCGATGGATTCCTTCACTGGGGTAAAGGAAATCCAGCTCTACAACCTGTCAGAAGTAAATATGTGGGTAATAAAATAAGATTAAAAGTAGAAAGCAATGAAAATAGTTCTTCAGCACTCAACATCTTCGGGTATTTACAATATGACCAATTTTGCATCAAAAAAATATTGCTCTGGTTAAGTACGACATAGGTTTAAAATCACCTTAAGAATCAACCTTAAAAAACACTGTTTCACATTCAAACTTCAAAGACAATGGACTACTTTATATACAGAAACAGGTATATGCCAGTAAGTCTTAATAACATAGAAATAATTGAATTATGATAACTGGATTTGATTTGCAGCTTTTTGTTCCAAGACTAATGTGTGTTAAATAAAAGAATCAGCATAATCAAATTTGAGTTTGCACCAATTATAATAATGGATGAGGAATCATGATTGGAAGGAATATTCATTTTGAAATATGTAAATAGAGCATAATAAAACTAATAGCAGTTGTTGCATGAATAGTGTTGAAATTGGGGTTATTACTCAATTCAAGGGAATTGATTTAATTAGATAGATCCGTACAAATTTAAAGAGAAGATAAGTTTCCACTTTGATGGCTATCTAATGTAGGAATAAACAAAAGACTAATAAGACACAATAAAAATACACAACAAAAGGAACACACACGGAAACTCTTCTGCACTCCCGTACAAGACGGAGCTTAGATGTCAATCAAGCCCAAGTTGGAGAGAGTGCAGGAACGAAGTTAGAACTTTGGTGAGGATATTGGCCAATAGGTAGAAGGAACATCCTGAAGACGAACTTCCTGGAGCTTAACCTTGTCCCGAATTAAGTGACAGTCAACCATAATTTGCTTAGTATGCACATGAAAAACATGATTCTCAACAATGTGGATAGCGGCTATCTTTACGCAATAGAGAGAGAACTGAAGCACCAGGACCAATCAGAAGGTACTTGAGCTAGGTGAGCTCGGAAACTGATTGAACCATCAAGTGATACTAAACCTCCGTTTAGGATTGTACGAATACAGTATGTTTCTTGCTAGGTTGTGGAAGAATGTGCAGTAGCCACTAATTGAGTCTCGATCATCCAAGGACCTGGTATAATCAGCATCGACATAGGCATAAGAGATACGTACACGATACGTCAATGGAGAAGTCTTTTGTCCAAGACTTCTTCAAGTATCGGAGAATACGCTTGACAGTATAAAGGTGAGTATATAGAAGATTGCATGTACTAGAATATTGCGCAAATGACAAAAGAAATATACGGGCGAGTAAGCTACGTGAGTTTGCCGACAAGTCGATGGTACATGTCGTGGGTAAAGTGGATTAGAGGAGCAAATGTTGGAGAAACGAACATTCAGATTCATAGAAGTATTAGTTGAGCGTCATACAGAAACTGTTTTCCTCCCATAGGTTAGAGAAGGATTTCACCTAGCAAGGAACCTATATGCCAAGAAAGTGTCGAAGACGACCAGGTCCTTAGTATAGGTCCTTATTGTGGAAGTGGCTAGAAAAAAAGACTTCGACCTTGGAGATACCAACAAAATCATTACTAATAAAGAGAACGTCATCCACATATAGCAGTAAAATGACGATGTCATGATGAAAAACAACAAACAGAGGATTTGATGGCACTACTTGTAAACAAATCTCTTGAACCACTTGGCTGAACTTATTGAACAAGTCCGAAGAGAGACACTTACTGCCTTATATGGATTTATGAAGATGACAAAAAAGGGACTCCTCATACACTCATAACCAGGAGGTTGGAGATCCCTATTAAGAAAAATAACTATTGATATCCAACTGATGTGAGGGCCACTTAAGAATGACGACAAAGGAGCTCATAACACTTGAACTGTGTTCAATTTGGCGATAGGGAAGGTCTTTTGTTCGTCAATCCAATAGCGTGGCGTAAATCTTTTAGCAACAAGATGTCAACGGTACCATCAGGATAGATTGTGATTGATAGTGAGCACTCATTTGTAGAAGCTAACAAAGTAACACCAACATTGAGTGAGTTGATATTAATAAACAAAATAAGAAAGATAATGCAATTTACAAGATTATGTCTTCTAAGGAATGCAATGGGGTGGTGATTATGCGCGTCGGACAATGAGAGTAACTAGAAGAGGGCAATGTAAGGGGACATACAGGATCCTACTAGCACAACCTCTTATGCTTAGAAGTATAGAAGTGTCTTTGTGTTGTGTATTTCTACTTTCCTTATTAGTCCTTGTTTGGTCCCACATTGGATACTCACCAAAGTGGACTCTTATCCTCTCTTTTGAAATTCAAGGTTCCTAATATTGGTATCGGAACCGATATCGGACCCTTCCTATGAGCATCGGGATCGGTGGTATTGGCATTATCGACGGTTTCGGATCGGAGTATAGGATATTTTGGTATCGGAAAGCAAATAATTATTAATGAATTCTTAAAAATTTAGGAAAAAAATATTTTATACACTGAGGCATGATTTTAAGTATTTTGGTGTGTTTCTTAGTAGTTTTGAAATTGAAGGAAAACAATAGTCAGCATTGCTGATTGGTTTACCTGCGATAAATAAATTTTCTTCATTTGCATGCTTTTATAACCTTACAATGCTTTTACACCCTTGTTGATTGGTCTTTTTCGTTCAATTTTATCAACCAAATTGATTGGAAAAGAGGCTCACAACATCAGTATCGCTAGCGATCGATATCGATTCAGACATGCCAAGCCGTATCACATCGACCGTATTGTATGGCCGATACAGCAAAATATGCTTTGAATATGTACTCACTCAATCTAACAAAACAAATCTATTGAATTAAGTAACCTTAATCCTAACATCATATCCGAGCACTAGTCTCATTACAATTACAAAACCATAGCCTTTCCTAACCTCAATCTTCTCCCTATACCATAAGCATCATAACCTTATTTTCCCCATCTAAAACCCTTAACCTAGCCACGACTCGAGCCATCGCCTTAATGACTTCCCGAGCATCAAATCCCTAACCCATTGTAGGCATTGTTACCCCTCGCCTCCAACTCAACCCTAACCCATAGTCGTTTTCACCATTTCCTCCAACTCAACCCAAACCACACCATAATCTCTAACATTGTATCTGTAGAAGTATAATGAACCCCTCAACCAATAAGTGAGGGTTTGGACTCATATATATAGAAATATGAATGGTACTTTACATATAGGTTCACAGTTATTGAAAAATTGCATAATATTACTTAATATCTTAACACCCTCCCTCAAGCTGGAGCATAGATATCAATAATGCCTAGCTTGTTACAAAAAAAAGAATACGAGGGCCTAGAAGAGACTTCGTAAAGATATCTGCTATCTAATCTATGATTCTCACATGGTAAAATGTTATCACCCCTTCTGGTATTCATCACGGACGAAGTGAACGTTGATCTCAATGTGTTTCGTCCTTTCATAGAACACATGATTGGTAGCAATATGGATGGCTGACTGATTATCACACTACATATCTGCTGCTTCCGTTTATGCTGCTTCTCCAACTCCTTTAGAAAATGTTGCAAATACAACACCTCTATTGTGCCATAAGCAATGGCTCGATATTTCGCTTCTGAACTCGATCGTGAAACCACACTATGTTTCTTGCTCTTCCATGACACTAAGTTCCCGCCAATAAATATTGAATAGCCGGATGTAGAATGTCGATATATAAGACTCGTACCCTAGTCAGCATCTGTAAAATACTCAAGACGAGTATGTCCCTGATTCTCCATCCGAATTTCTTTTCCAGAATTCTGAGCTAGATAACGCAAGATTCTGAGAATTGTCTACCAATGCGAAACTCGTAGAGAAGCCATAAATCTACTGACAACACTTACAACAAAGGAGATGTCCGGGCGAGTCATCACCGCCAAGTAATTGAGTTTTCCAACCAGCCGACGATACTGATCAGGATTGTTCATCAGTATCCCTTCATCTGGGAGTAAGTTTACCCTTGGATCCATGTGTGAGGTTGCTTCCTTAGTTTGCATCATCTCTGTTTCAGTTAATATGTCAAGAACATACTTCCTCTGAGACATTACAATGTCTCGCTCACCCCGTGTGACTTCGATGTCCAAGGAGTTACTTTAATGCTCCCATATCTTTAGTCTGCAACTGCTCGCTCAGTAACTTTTTAAGTTCTCCAATACCTTGACTCTCATTCCCCGTAATCACGATGTCATCAATATAGACACCAAGTAGTATATGTTCGACTGATGTTTGCCGGTAAAATATTGAATAAACATTCTTTGATTGGCAAATTCCAAATTGTGTAACATGGGCAAATCAACCAAACCAAGCACGAGATAATTGTTTAAGGCCGTAGAGTGCTTTACGTAGATAACACGTTTTACCCTCCCTTGCAACGAACCCAGGATATTGCACCATATATACTTCTTCTTCAAGGTCCCCATGGAGAAAGGCATTCTTTACGTCCAACTGGAATAAGGGCCAATCATATCGGACAGTCAATGAGATGAGCAAACGTATAGAGGTTATCCTGACAACTGAGGAGAATGTCTCAAAAAAATCCACACCGTAAATCTGAGAATACCCTTTTGCCACAAGACGAGCTTTCAGACGATCAAGGGTGTCATCCGATTTCACCTTGATTGTGAACACATTTGCAATCTACCGCCTTCTTACCAGGAGCCAAATCCACCAAGTCCCATGTATGGTTCTCATGAAGTACTCACATCTCCTCTTCCATAGAAGTCAACCAGGATGTTGGAGTCCCTCCTCGATAAAATGTGGAATTTAAATCCCATCAATAGTAGCCACCAAGGACTGAGTGTGACTCGCAAGCCCTTTGAGTTGTCAACGTACAAAGGATGGTCGCGGCATGCACGACGGAGGTGAGACGATATATCAGGCGGTGGTGAATCTGTGGAGCTGGATGACGACTCTGATAACGTTATTGGCTCTACGGTTGTGGGCACCATCGGTGATTGCTGTTCTGACGAAGCTGGTGTTCACGAACCGTAAAATGATGAGACTGGCTCGATAGGGAGGACACCCTTACGGGCGGTTGCTGTGGTTGAACTAGATACAGAAGCAAATTCTCATCAGGGTCAGTTTTGGAGACATTCTTTAACAGGAGAGGATGGAGGGAACTCAACCTCGACAAAGATAACATCTCGAGACACAATATACCTCCTCAAAGTCGGGAAAAAAATAACGATATTCTTTCTGATCCTTAGGATACCCAAGAAAAATACACTTGAGTGCCTTCGGATCTGTCAGAGTTATTTTATTTTGTTATTTATCATATGAGGGTATAATAGTAATTGTAGGTGTATTGCATATCAATATAAATATACATGAGATGCAACGTAGGGTTTAAGGCCCCTGCAATCTCCTTTCTCATATTCTCTCCTCCAACTTTTTTTCCTTCTCTTCTCCATCTCCAAACTTCACTTGGCATCGAGCTTATATTTGAAAGTACTGTACATCCCATCTACTTTTCATGATTCGCTGTTCGTCGTTCGTTGTTCGTGGTCGTTCGTGGTTCGTTTATGAGATCTAGGGTTTCTACATATCTCCGTTGGTTATTCGTCGTCGGTTGAGGTTCGTTGTGAGATCTAGGGTTTCAAATACCTCGTCTTTATGTTGCATCTACAAGTATGGTAGGGACCGAATCTTCTAGCGAGCTTAATAGTGGTGATGGTAGCGGAGGTGGTTCTCCTTTTACTGTTATTTATAATGATGAATTGAGAAAGTCGATTACAGCGGTAAAACTTAATGATGCGAACTACCTTGCCTGGTCCAAATCTATTAAAGTGGTGTTAAGGGCGAATAAGAAGTTGAATTTTTTTACGGAAGAACCCCCGCCTAAAGCTTTTGCTGAATATGAAGATTGAATGAGTGCAGATGCATACGTTATGTCGTGGTTGTGGCATAGTATGAAACCACATATCGCTGCTAATGTTCAGTGGTGTGAATCAAGCAAACAAATTTGGACATCTCTGGAAGAATCATATTCGCAGAAGCAAAACGTTGCTCGTATCTATGAGTTGTACGAGTTATTGTTTAATACAAAGCAAAATGGAAAGCCTGTGAATGAATATCTGGCTTCCAAGAAGGCTTTGTGAGAGGAACTGCTTCAATATCTTCATGTTACTACTGATTTGAAGGAAGCTCGGAGACAGAAGAAAGAGTTTCATGTTTCACTTATCCTAACCGACTTGGATCCTGCGCTCGAACCTTATAAAGCTCAAATCCTTGCTGGAGAGCAGTTACCTACGGTGACAAATACTTTCTTCCGTCTCAATCGTTCCTTTCTGAGACAGTTCTGTGGTGCCGAGTACTGACTCTTCTGTCCTAGTTTCTAGTGTTGTTGGTCATGGTGGTGGACGTGTTAGTGGACGTGACGATAGAGATGGTAGTCGTAGTTTTGGTCGAGGAGGAGGCCGTGGTGGTAGAGACAATGGCCACGGTGGTGGTGGCCGTAGTCAACCACGGAAGTGTAACTATTGTGGAATGCTCGGTCATGTGGAAGACTATTGTTGGGACAAGTGGGACAACCCAGAATATGCACATCAAGTGCATGATGAAAATATGCATTCCCAGGTCACCACTTCCGCTCCCAGAGATGATATTTCGGGTTACAATCAGACTTCAACGTCCAATACCTCATCTCCATTTGAACAGATCCTCCAAAAGTTGAACACGCTTGCTAGTACCACCTCCCAACCTACTGCAACCATGGCACATATAGGTAATCCTGCTTTTGTGGCAACCCAGTCACCATCCACCTCTTGGGTCATCGACTCAGGAGCAAGCTCTCACATGTCTGGTATAACCTCTCTTTCATAATCGTAGTTCCATGAAACATAATATTATCTTGGTTGATAGGTCTACTCATCATGTGCTTGAAAAATGTGTCATTTACACTACTCAATCACTATCATTATTTGATTCATTATACGTGTCTAATTTTTTATTTAATTTGTTATCTGTGAGCCAATTAACCAAATCTCTTCAATGTTCTGTGACATTTTCTCCCAATTCGTATGTTTTTAGGACCTCGGGATGAAAAAGATAATTGGTTCGGGACATGAAAAAGATGGAATGTACTACTTGGATCTACCTGGAAATGGTTTCACTTTTGTTTCTACTTCTCCGTTGCAGTGGCATTATCGTTTGGGACATCCGTCTTTGGCTAAGTTGCGTCAAGTTGTTCCTAGTTTGAGTCATGTTTCTAGTCTTGAATGTGAGGTTGTCAGTTAGGCAAGCATCGCCGTACCCTAGTCGTAAGTTTCATACTAAGGATTTGAATCTTCTTCGATATTTTTTTGGAATCGAGGTTGCTCGATCTAAGAAGGATGTGTATCTGTCACAACGCAAGTATGTTCTAGACTTGCTCTCCGAGACTAGGATATTGGAGTGTCGGCCAGTTGAGACTCCTATGGATTATCATGACAAGCTTGATGCTGACGGGGGAGAGTTATTTGAGGATGTTGGATATTATAAACGTTTGGTTGACAAACTTATATATCTTACTGTTACTCGACCAGACATCACATATGCAGTTGAGTAGTTAGTCAGTTTATGCATGCCCCTCAACAACCACATTGGGAGGCTATCTCTCGCATTCTTCGATAGTTGAAGGGTGCACCTGGAAAGGGTTTGTTGTACAAACCTTCCCAGTTGCTTACGGTGACTGGGTTCAATGATGCTGATTGGGCAGACAGTCGCACCGATAGGAGATATACTTCTGGCTATTGTATGTTTGTGGATGGCAATCTTGTCACGTGGCGTAGTAAGAAGCAGAATGTTGTGCTCGTTCTAGTGCAGAGGCCGAGTACCGTGCGATGGCTCATACAGCTTCTGAGATGACGTGGGTGCAGTCTCTTCTTCATGAAATGGGGATTATGATTCATATTCTGATGGAGATATATTGTGATAATCAGTCGGCAATGTTTATCGCAAGTAATCCGGTGTTTCATGAGTGCACAAAGCATATCGAGGTGGATTGTCATTTTGTTCGTGATTTATTGCTGAAAAAACAGATTGTCACTCCTTATGTTCGGTCGGAGGATCAATTAGGTGATATTCTCACCAAACCACTTGCTCGTGGTCCATTTTCTGATTTATGTAGCAAGCTGGGCATGTCTGATCTATATGCTCCTGCTTGAGGGAGGGTGTTATAGTTATTTTATTTTGTTATTTATCATATGAGGGTATAATAGTAATTGTGGGTATATTGCATATCAATATAAATATACATGAGATGCAACCTAGGGTTTAAGGCCCCTGCAATCTCCTTTCTCATATTCTCTCTTCTCCAACTTTTTTTCCTTCTCTTCTCCATCACCAAACTTCACTGGATCCAATTTAGAAAGTGTAGGACGAGTATAACAAACGTAACACAAGCACCCAAAAATCTTGAGAGGTAGAGAAAATAACATGCGATTATGATGTAATCTAGAAAAAGGAGTAGCATCATTGAAGACACGAGACGACATACGATTAATCAGATAACAAATCGTAAGCACAACATCTAACTAAATTTTTTTGGGTGTACTGACATGAAACATAAGTGCTCGAGTTATTTTCAGGAGATGACAATTCTTATGTTGTGCCACACCAATTTGTTGTGGTGTATAAGGACATAAAATTTGGTGGATAGTCCCATGTCTAGCAAGATGGAAAGAGAACTCCCGAGACATACGACAATTGTCGCTCCGAAGACACATAGCGGAAATTCCAAATTGGATTTTTTTTCCGTAATCAAACCAGATGTCAAACAATTCGGAACGGTTCTTCATTAGATAGACATAAGTGACTCGGGAGTAATCTTCGTCGATGGAAACAAAATATTTGAACCCCATCGCGGATTCAACAGGACAAGAGCCCTATATATCATAGTGGACTAAATCAAAGGGAGTGAAAACAACTTTATCCAAACTTACTGTATAAGACACACGATGATGTTTGGCTAGACTACACGACTCACAAGAGAATCTCGAAGATCTAGTGATGGACAATTTCTGGAGGGCTTGGATAGACGGATAGCCAAGCCGACAATGCCAGCTCAAATGGGTCGCAGAACACGCCGACACAGGCAACAGACAAATTCAACTAAACTAGGTATAAGCCTCCAGCCACATGCCCTCTACCAATAGTCTTTTCCGTCTTCAGGTCATGAAAAACACAACTATCAGAAAAGAATATTGCCGAGCAGTGCAAATCACGAGTTATATGACTAATGGATAATAAACTGAATAAGTTTTCAGGTGTATGTAAAACTGAAGTGAGTGGCTAGGTGGAAATAAGACTGGTACTTCCTTTTTTACGAACTTTCAGAGAGTTGACATTCTGCAACAGTAATATCTGTCACACAACCCACATATATATAATCATGCAACATACCTGCATCGCCTGTCATGTGATCAAACACACCCAAATCTATCACTTATTGCTTCGATCTTACCACACACGCCGCTGAGTATCCGGTTCTGGATCCAGATATAGAGATACCATTACGTCGCTAAGGCTTGGAAGTCAACAAATTATGCACAGGTTTCTGCAATCATCTGCGTTGTTCGCTATTCATTATCATGAACATCTGATGCAATATTGACAGTAGGAGCTTTGGGACATTGTCACCGAAAATGTTCAGGGTAACCACAATTGAAACATGTACGTGGTGGTTCTCCATCACGTCCGTTATTGCCTCGTCCATCATCACGTCCAGCATTCCGGCCACTACGTCTACCACCACGCCCATACGGAATCCACCACGAGCAGCACCCAAGACGGATCGACTAACAGGTGCATCACCCATATGGGTCTCAACTACTTTCGTGGCCCGTATGACACGGAAGTAGGATTCCATCAGAGTTAGAACCTCAGCCCCAGCAATAATCTGAGACCGTGGAGAGTCTGCATCAGGACGAAATAAGGCGAGATACGCCATGACATAGAGTTGCTGACGTTGAGTCCTGGCCTCATTGATACCGTCGTTAAAGGTAACCCGTGATCTATCTCATTAGTTAGGACCTTAAAGGCACGAAAGTGGTCCTTGTGTGACTTGTCTCCTTGATCAACTCGGTAGACGATAACAACCGAGTCATAAATGCGAGACAAATCGCGCTTGCCATCAACCGCAGCTACTAGGACCTTCCATAATTCTTTCACCGATTTCGTGTTCTGAACCATATCCTCGATTGATGGTTCCATCGAATTCATCAACTGTGTAAACAGTCGGCTATCATCCGTCTCTCAATGCTCGTACGTGGGATCATCCACTGCTGGAGGATTGTCAGTCAGATGCTTTGACAACCGCATTCCCCGAAGCGTCTTCTCGACCTTCTTACGCCATGCAGAGTAACCATCCAGACCCCCCAGCCTTCGATCAATAAGTCGAATCAATGAATCACCATACCAGTGCTCGGGGTCCCGCCACTGCATTTCTAGTACTGGTGTTTTTAGCACTGCTATGTGTTTTTAGCATTGCTATTCATCTAAGTGTTCGACATCCTTCAGGTTCTTGATTCGTTTATCGATAATCGTCTCGACCCGATATTCACATCAACCTTGTCAATGCGCAACGTTCACAAACTGGCGCACGCATTTTTGGCAGAGATCGAAGTTGGATCACACAAGCCAGGACAAAGATTCACACAAAACTAGTTTGCTCTCTGTTAGATCCTGATGTAGATACCCGACCAGGAACAAAGATTCACACAAATAATCAAATTTGCTCTCTGTTAACTCATGATGTTGTTGTCGAGGTTCAGAGGTTCACACAAACAATCACAGTTTGCCCTATGAAGATCCCAACTCCAATAATTTTTGCAAAACCTAGGGTTTCTAGGGTGGCAGCAAGGGTTTCTGGATTAGGATTTGGGAGATAGTGGCTGGAGATCTATGGTTTGGTGGTGTCCTGTGGATGTGGTGGAGGCGGGCTGCGATGATGGAGACGGGGTGGAGGCGACATGGCTTTAGGCTGGAGGCGACAGGACTGTAAGGGTCGGCTGGAAGAGGGCAACTCTAGTGAAGGCGATAGGGCTTGGACTGGAGGCGGTACGGCTGTGGGGGTTCGACTGGAGGCGGGCAAGGCTGTGTGGAAGGCAGGCGGAGGCTGGCAGGACAGAAGGCGGGGTCCTGAGGGTGGCAGTGGCCGGCGGAGGAGAGGGGTAGCTCTAAGGAGAAAAGAGCTAGAGTTAGGATTTTGGCTCTGATATCATATAGAAATATAATGAACCCCTCAACTCATAAGTGAGGGTTTGGACTCTCTCTCTCTATCTATCTATCTATATATATATATATATATGTGTGTGTGTGTGTGTGTAAGAATGATACATTTACATATAGGTCAACACTAATTGAAAAATTGCATAATACTACTTAATATCTTAAAAGTATATCTTATACCCTTACTCTCAAACAAATTGTAACCCCAAGTAGAGCCTCTCTCCCTCAACTAACCCTAACCTCAACTATACCTCCCTCAACTCTATTAATGCATATTTTTTGGTGAGCGGAGGTTCACTTATTCAATCACAACACTAATACACATTGTTGCGCAATTGTGGTAGTACTCCGGTATGGTCCCGAAGGACCACATGAATTGTGACAACACTGTGGTGTGGTCGCTATAGCACTGTAGTGACTTACATTCAGGATGGTGCATTACAGGCAACAATGTTGAGTTGAGAATCTAGTGTCGAAGAAATGGATTTATAAATTTACCTCGTTGTCGATGTGATTGGAGGAGTTGAAGGCGAAGAAAAGTGTTGTCGTATTGTAGTAGTTAGAATAGAACTAACCACAAGTAGAGAACAAGATTGAACTATTGTGGTGGATGAAAGCAGAGGATGGCCGAATCTTAGGAAGAAAGAAAGAAAATTATTTTTTTGAGACGAGTAGAAATGAGATTACATAAAGTATTAGGGCAAATAACCCAAACAAAGTAACCAAATAATCCTAAAAAAAATTCATTTGAGGTAATCAAGTAACCAAATAGTCCACTGGGGCTTGAGCCCCCTCAACGACAATAGTAGATCCGTCCATGCTCCAAACCCTGACCCCAATCATATATTCACCCTAACCCCAACCAAATCTCATCCTCAAGTAACCCAAAATATAGTTACTTGGGTTCTGTTCCGCTTTGATACTTAAGTATGAACGAGGACGGAAACAAGGAATACTTACTTTCCCAGGTATGCAACATTAGAGGGTAGGCTTAACCAACACTTTTGGCAATCCTGATTGGGAACCCAACACATTTAGGGTCGGAAGATTCGGCTAGAGTCCTAGGGGATAGGAGGATCCTTGTAGGCCGACCAAAAATATGGAAATACAAAGATCATGAAGAAGATGCAGAAAATAACGACAAAGGAAAAGACTTTTTCATTGTGATGTCTTCTCTCTCTTCCTTAATGGAGATGGTTTCCTTTCCCTTCTTCGGAGCCTTCCTAGCAGCTTCCTCCTTCGGCAATGGACTGACAGAGTCCACTCCTCGCTCTTGATTGTCGTTGCTCTCTCTTTTATATCCCTCTCCTCGAGCGACATTCCAACCACCTCCCTCTTCGGGTATGGCAACTTAACAAAAGAACCCCCCCCCCCCCCCCCCCCCCCCCCCCTTCTCTCTCTCTCTCTCTCAATCCTCAGACGAAGAGTGAAGGAGCAACCCCCTTTATCAGTCAAACCCTATGGTGACATGGCTCATTCATGTCGACCAACAACCAGGGTGATGCGGCTCATTCCCTGTGACCAACTCGCTTCTGATGTGATAACTACTTTGTTGTTTCCTGGCTTAAGCGAAAGCACCTGGTCTTTACAGCATTACTATCTGGCCTATTGTGGCTCACTTATCAGCTGACAAATAAATAGCTTAGGCCCACGTGTCACTGCCTCCGCAACAACTTACACCAGACCCACTTGTCAAGTTGATGCTCATCCCCGCCTCCTCGTGACTCTCTATGTTCGTCTTTTGAGCTCAAGTTAATTATCTTGGTGTTACTACTTGTCTATTGTGAGTTTATCTATTATTGCCCTGTGCTCCTATGATCTGATAGATCTCTAACACTTACTATGGTTTCCTCTTCGGCATGTTCATTCATTATTTGGTACATCTGTTCATCTTGTGGCCCAGAGCCATGCAACCTATTCTTTTCGATTACTCCTGTGTTACCTTATCTAGTATTATTTATCTACTACTTCAAGTATCCATTGTTTCTCTCATTCTGCACCATGGGTCCTCACTCTAATACCTTTGATGATATATCTCACATTAGGATTGAATCCTTAATGCCTAGGTCTCACAAGGTTATATATGATTAGGACTGGCAATGGCAACCGATAACCAAATCCGAGTTCTGAGTTAAAAAAAATCGGGTTTGGACGTAAAAATATAAGACCTGAATTAATTTTGGGTAAGATTCAGGCACAATATGTGAAACCCGGAATTATTTCGGGTCTGCTCGGGTAGATTAAATTACTTAGATTGACATAAAATGGTATGTGGCTAAATGGCTAAGCTTTAAATACCCCCCCCCCCCCCCCCCCCCCACTCCTCCTCCTCCTCTCCCAAAGGTACAAGGTTTGAGTCTCTCAAGCCGCATCTTAAAATGCTTCACACACAAACACACACAAAATTTTTTCTATGACTAGAATTCTTCTTCATCTTCATTACTTTCTCTCACTAGTTTTTTTTTTTTTATGTGATGATTGATCAGCGCTAGGCAATCGGTCGAAGCGGATCTTGAAGGAGCTGAAGGATCCACCGACTTCTTGCAGTGCCGGTATTTTATGGATCCAAAGCCCTATCTTTTCTTTTTTTCCTCTATATTTTCATATTTGATTTTTTGATAAATTTTATTTTAGAATATTTATAGATCTTAGATCTGTATCGATCTCACGATTGTCAGATTTATGCCCAATTTCTATTCCATTTAACTACTAGGATTTAAGAATTTAGCTGGAATTTTGGGGGATATCTTGTTATATTTAATCATTACATGTTATGCTTGAAAAACGATGGATTCTGTTGTAGAACATTGTACCTGTGCAAAATCCAGACATTGGGGCACGGTTATGGCACCTCTTCTGGTGTGCCCTAGTGTATTTTGGCGAGTATGTGACCCAGGAGCTGTTGTGACAGGTTTTATATCCCTAATGGCAAAATATGTGAATGAGGAGCTGATGTTAAGTTGAAGTTTAATTGTAACGGGGCTAAGAGATCATCAATGCTGTGGGGACTCAAACTATGGCCCTACCGACCAAACAACATACTCGAAATACAAGCTATGCTGGAAATTAGTGTCTTAATGGACATTAGAGGTAGGGTCGGAGAAAAACTTGTGAGGTTATGTTTTTGTAGGCTTTATGCTTCACTATTAAACTATATCTTTATGTCGTGGATGATGATATCTACTTATGGTAGTAGGCAGAACGTATGTTAGGCATGTTAACGTCCCTTTCTACACCAAAGCTCCATAGTTGTGTTGACAGTTGAATATTTATATTATTCCAACACGCTCTCATAGGTCGAATGTGCATTTTATGATTATGATACCCCATTGTATTACCTGTTGCAACCACGACTATAGAGAAGATTTCCTACAATGAAAATCATCAAGACTTCATTACGTAACCGATTGGGAGATGAAATGATAAATAATTGTTTTGTGGCATATATTGAAAGAGACGTATCCTTTGCCGTTGACAATGGAGAGATCATTCAATATGTTCTGAATATGAAGTTTCGAACAATTTTATTGTCAAATAAAATGGTTATCTAGTGATTGTAATAGTTTATGACGTTTGCTATTAATATATGATACTTTGGAGATTATATATGCCAGTTTGTCGGGTTCGGGTCCCAAGAACAAAACCAGTAATGTAATCGGGTCGGGTTCACACTTTGTAACCCAAAAACTTTTCGGGGCAGATTCAGATTTCTCATAAATCCCCATTTATAGCCTTATATATTATGCTGCTGGAGGCACTACCCGTATTGATCCCTACCCTCAATCTTCAGTATGTTTTTTTTGTGCCTACTTAATGAGCTAACATTCATATATAAACTATATGAATAGTTTATATAGTTTATATAAACTATATCTACTTGTTTGTCGTCATACAAAGGAATAGGAATACACAGATTCTTCTACAATTACAAAAGCATTACAAATACAGTTGATTAATACATACATTCACTTCTAAAATTTGCATAACAGAACTGTACTTTTGATGTATTGACATTAATTCTCTTAAGGAATATATATATATATATATATATATATATATATATATATATATATATATATATATATTTGATGTATGCCTAAGAGAATATTTTTATAAATGAAAGTACATGCAATAAGTCCGTAAATATGCAATTGTGAGAAAACTTTTATTTCAAAGAGATTAAATATGGAATATGTATGACCACAAATGTGAGTGACATCGGATATCAATAGGAAAATGAAGATCATAATACCTGGTCAGAAAAACCAGAGTTCCTTGACATGACTACTCCCCATCGGTTACCAGAAGTAGTCACTGATGTAACATGGAAACCTTCTTTCCACTTTTTGCTGATCCACTTGAAAGGAAATGAATCACTAACTTTATAGGACTGTTGAGTATATGGTGTTCCTGAGAAAACACACAACAATGAGTGATGTTGTATTCAACAGCAGAAAACCTTGAATAGAGACCAAAAATGTTAGTACACCCCACGAATATATGAAAAAGGCTTAATTGAACTTAAATACCATGAACTATCCACTTTTGGCACTCTAATACCCCGATTTTGGAACTTTAATACCCCATACTATTTTATGGCAAATTGCTACCTAAACTTTTTTGTCACTTGTATCCTCAACTATCAATTTTAGTATTCCCCAGGAATATTTGAAAAAGGGTTAGTTGCAGCACTTAAATACCATGAACTATCCAGTTTTGACACTTCAATACCCCAGTTTTGACACTTTAATACCCCGTACTATTTTATGGTAAATTGCCAACTAAACCTTTTTTTTGTCACTTAAATATCCTGAACTATTGATTTTTGCAACTTAGCCCAAACAATAAACACCAAAGAACACAATGGCCCCAATAAAAAAAATATCCTTTTTCATATTAAAAAAACAGTCATCTTCTCCCTTGCTACAAACCCTAACTCTTCTCCCCCCTCTCCCGCAACTCCTCTACCCCCAACCTGGTCGTGGTCGTGGGGTCAGCACAGTAGTCTTGAACAGCCACTGCAGCCGTACGACCAGGGTGGAGGAACGACGAGAGAGGGGTTTGAGGCAATGGTGGGCATTGCGGTAGTGTTAGGGTTTTTACAAAAATAAGGTTACAAATAATCTCTTTTTGTTTAGGGGCAAAAATGTCTCACGTGCTTTGCATGTGACCTTGGATGGCTGACTAACGGAGGGGGAAACTTATAAAAACATAAGAAGTTCAGGTATTTAAGTGCTGAAAAAAATAGTTCATGGTATTTAAGATTTTAAGTGCACTTAATTATTCTTTGAAAAAATATATTTTTACGGAAAGAACGTATATAAGGCCAATATACACAAACTTATGAAATAATGACAACAGCAAACATCTCAAGAACTCAATGGCCTAAATGTCTAGGAAATGATGACACTGCAAAGTGCTTCAACAATACTCAATGAGTATGATGTGCGGACCTTACTACCGCCTTTGAATCTCAGTCATATTAAGAACTATCCATCCTATAGCCAGCCTTGGTAACTTCAGGGAGAAGAAACTACTTAAAACTTTGAAGGATAGGAAACAGCCAGAAACCTTGCAGGTGCAAGAGTTCCGTTCTCCATAAGATATTCAAAAAATATGCATACATACTGATTCATAAAGTGTAATCTTGAGTAAGAGAACAGAAACAAAAAAATATCTCTTGGTCTCAATTTCTTGCAGAAAAAACAGCATTTAATGAAAAAAAGCTTGTTGTAGGTTACTGTATACAGTTATTATTGTTAGAATCATATAAATACATAACCCTCAATCCTCACTACAACTCTAGAGTTTTGGTGTAGCGGCATGGAATCTAACGATTATATTAAGAGGTTACACAATGAGCTTAGTTTTTATTATAGTGCAACATCTTTAAATAATATCCTTTTAGCTGATGGTAATGATAATGAGACAGTTCTATGAGAACTGTGAATTTCCTAACCAATCTTTAAATGATGAAAATTTTGTTACTGATGGTAACGATTATGGATTTACTTTTTTTTTTTAAATTATGCCCACAGATGGCCAAGTTTTTTCCAAAATATATTTTGATTGTGATATAGGAATCCTTTTCAGAATGAGATCCTATAAGGGCAATCTACTCTTCTTTTTTGAATGGAATGGGTAAAGAATTTAGGAATGAAAATTGGAGTTCCTGAAAATTAGGACGTGAAACCATAGTTCTCGAGTGTGAAGCCAAGGAAGAAAAAGATATACAACCTTCTTCTATATTCTTTGTTTCTGTTTCTTTACCTTGAAATCATATTGCTCCCCTTCATCCTGAAAACGATATTCATCTTTTCTTGTGTATTTACCCTAAATCCTATTCTTCCGATGACAACCTGCTGCTGCACTTCATCCAGAAATCAAACCAGCTGCCTTTCATATTCCTTAACTGTCCCATATCCATCCAAGCACCAGAACCCTCCTCTCTGTAGTGCCAGGCAAACAGTCCTCTTTTCCTCACATTAGCAAGCCCAATTACCACAAACTTTGCCCTTGCTTACCACTGTCCATAATTTGTTATAGATTTAAACCTGACAACATTGGTTCCCTGAAGACAGCAGCTTTAATACCATCACTTCTTGAATCAGATAGATAAACCTAGACCTGAGTCTCTTCCCTCCTTCAATCTGTATCCACTCTTTTCCCACACCTAAAACCTGACCACAATCAGCCTTAGTAACTGCTGTTACAGACTCCCAGTGGGGGGCATCAAAAATACACTTCGAGAATCTATCAAAATCCTTCCAAAAACAGCTATAATAGCCCTAAATTTGTCTACCTTAAGCCACATGATATCCCAAGCCTAAAACCTAGATCTAGATCTAAAACCCCAGCCGACATCCTCGAACCTAATAATTGTTCTATACAACAGAGCGTACTGTGTGGCATCCCCTTACTCCATTCAAAAACCCTACCCTAATTCCTCTCAATTCCAAACTTCATAAACCCTGAGTTCCTGCCCAAATTTGCATTTTGAAGGATCAGTTATGTTGCACAGTTGTCCTGCATCAGGAACACTCGCTTGCAACATTATGGCGTGCACAAGAATATAAGCAGCTACATTTACAATTCATCAAACCATAGTGCAAGGTTGTGAAAAGCGCTAGGCACTAGTCAGACGGGTAACCACCGGCTAGCGCCTAGCCCACCTAGGCGGACACCTAGTGTAGGCGGTACAAAAGATGTATAAAAAAAAAATCAAAAAATCAAATGAAAATTGCATAAAAAGTCCATAAAACCCCAAAACATGCATAGTCGGGCGTCGGGGGGTCTAGGCGGGCATCGAGCGGACACCAGCCGCCTAACGCCTAGGCAGCATAGGCGGACGCCTTTTAGAACAGTGCCATAGTGTTCTAGAATATGTTCCCTCTTTGCTGCAACACTTCAACTGGACAAATTAGGAGTGGCTTCTAATGGCAGAGTTATGATGAATAAAAGACAGAAACAATAGATTAATAGTAATAATAAATACCTTGTCACCAAGAAATATTATGTTGACCAAAGCAGTATATACGGATTAGATATTATATAACAACAGGAGTTATATGATTATATGCAACAAAGACTGGCTCTAATATCCAAATCAATTCCATGTAGTATCAGGAACAATGATGAAAATTCTTGAAAAATTTAAACCTGCTGAACAAACCTTTTGACATGACAACCAATGAACTTCCATTAGCTGCACCAGCTATTGCGCTTATATAATAACTATTCTCCCACTGCTCCATAATCCATTCCTACAAGAAAAATCAAAGTGGTCAACTGTCAGTAGTAGTTATCTAAAAGAAAGATTCAAAGGGAAAAAAAAACACTTCATGTGTTATCGTGTTATAAACGCATACCTTATGCAGGAACACAGGTGATGATTCATAAACCTGCGCAGAGAACCCTGTTCCAGCGTCCATAATAAGAGCTGAAAGATTTGTGGAAGAAGCCACACAACTTATATACAGACCATCTTCATAGCCCTTCTCAATATGTTGGTTAAGCCTTGACTCCTCTACATTATAATGGAATCTAGCATAATTGAAAAAAACAGTTGAATTAAGATTGAGATATCAGAAACAAAAGCCAGTAACTTTTATGGATTCTATTGCCTCAAAAAGCTTTTATACAAATTATGGCACATAAATTAAATGTTCTACAAAATGATGGGGAAAGAATACATGATTATAGTTCAAACATAATTTTTGAAGTCATCTAAAGCAACAGGAAATTGAGGGATGTTAGATCTATACTATTATATTAAAACTTGGAAAAAACCTTCCGCATGCAGCTACCAACTAACATCTCCGATGTTACTGATACTAGGTTATGTGACCAGTGAGATATAGTCAAACCTTGAGGTGTACATACTGAGACTGAAGATGTGACTTAATCCTCTGAGCTGCATATAACATGTTGTGTGACTTAATCATAGGAGCTGCATATAAATTACATGATGCATACATTACATGAATAATGTAAAGAAACGTGAAGGAATGCAACAACCACCTAAAAATATGGAGTCGTACGGGAATATGAAACTATTTGGAAGAAAGGAAATCAAAAGTCCTTTTTTGTTGCTTAATTTTTGCTTGTTTGGACCGGACATCAAGGCTCCATGAGTCCATGGTAAGGATCACTAGGGCTGAGCATTAATCAGTTTTGGACCAAGAACCAACCGGAAACAAACCGAATGAGGGATTTGTTTAGGTGTGGAAAATGTTTGGTTCGGGTTCAGTTCCCGAATTCGGTATACAGTTTAGGTTTCGATTTTGGGATTCCACTTCGGTCCAAAATCGAATAAGAACTATTGAATTACATAAATACCCTCACATCTGATCCTACCATATATATTAATTTTTATATAAATTTGTAACCTGTAACCTCTAGGTAGGACTGAAGTTGCAAGTTAAATAAGTTTATAATTTGTAAGCTGTACAATTGATATGACTTCTAAATTCTATTTTTAATTTTTACCTATTTTTCTAAGATTTTTGCTGCTATCAGTGATCCACAATGAAATTCTGAGATTATTACATATTCATATTTCATGATTGAAATGTAGCAATTCAGTGATGTATTTTGCGATTATGAGATTATTGCAAATGATTGAAATGCACTAATTCAGTGTATATTTATCAAATCAGTGTATATTTATCAAATTTGCATTTTTTTATATTTTAACGACAAGACTAACTTTAGGCCCAGCTCACTAGACATTAAAAAAGCCCAACCGAAAAAATGGAACCGATGGTTCGGTTCGGTTATGCCTCATTTCGGTTTGGTTTTTTTGGAATTCGGTTAATTCTTTTTTTTAATTGGGTATGTCAGTTCGGTTGAAACGAAATGCTCTACTCGATTGAAACCAACTAGTAGACATCAGTTCAATTGAAACCAACTAGTGGGTCAAAGATCGGACAAGATATATAATAAATATTATAATATTATATAACAAGATATATAAATTAAACAATATATAACTAAACAAATGTTATATAATCAAAGGACAGAAATTCTTTACTACCTCCTCCAACGATTCGCTTACTAGTCGTGACTCCATCGTGCTAATCTTTGATAGTCTCAATATAGCTACTACGAACTTGTTTTATTTTTTGCAAACCCACAACGTTACATCCCTAGGAACTCTATCATAAGCTTTGTGTAAGTCAACGAAAACCATATATAACTCTCTTTTGCTTCTAAATATTTTAATTTATCTTCTTAATAAGCAAATGGCTTCCATAGTAGATTTTTCCGGTTTATAACTAAATTAATTCTCTCAAACTCTAGTTTATTTTTTGTTTAATTACTTTCTTCCATAGCTTCACGGTATGGCTCATAAGCTTAATTTCTCGATAGTATATACAACTATGTATATCTTCCTTATTTTTATATACGGGTACTATAATATGGTTCTTTGTTCATCGACATTTTCTTGGTCCTTAGATTTTGTTGAATTAATCAATAATCCATATCAATCATTTCTCGCCTAAACATTTCCAAGCCTCAATAGAAATTGTCCTATTGCTTTTCCATTCTTCATTTCTGTAAAACATCCTTCATAAATTCTATTTTATAACAATAGCAATATTATCATGAACCAACTATGTTTCTAAATTAAGCTCTTCTAGGTTGCTCTAGTTACTTAACGTGTGATGATAAGTCTTTCATCTCTTCTTAATATCATTTTCTCTTACTAGTACCTTTTGGTCTCCACTTTTGCAACATTTAATATTATCTACGTTTCTACTCCTCATTTCTCTACTTTTAGAGAGTCTATAATATATTTTTCTCCCTCTTTATTTTCTAACCTCCTATACAAACAATCACAGGAGTTAGATTTAGCTTCACTAACCATTTTCTTAGTTCCTTTTTTACTTAGATTCTTAGGTTTACACTTTTGCTGGTCTTTATAGGATTTCTTTTGCCATAATTACCTTTTGGACTTCCTCGTTCCACCACCAACTATTATTTAGAATTAAATAATTGTCTTTAGAAACTCATAAAATTACTCTTGCACAAATTTGACATATTACACCACATAGCATTAGAGTTTCCTTATGTGTTCCATCTTCCTTCTTTTAGCATTTTATTTTTAAATAGTATTAAGTTCTCTAATTTCAAGTTTCACCATTTAGTTCTAGATTTTTTTTGTCTATCTTAGTCTTTCTTTCCCATTTCCTAATAGTAATATATAAGAACAACATATGTCGAACGTTTAAGCTCTCCTGTAATAACATTGTAATCTTTATATTCTAGTCTATCAACCTTCCTAGTAAGAAAGTAATCTATTTGACTAATAGTATCTTCTAAATCAAGTATTTGCTATTATAAAATCATATTGCATTGCAAAACCAATGATCTTATCGCCGACTTCATTCTTAACTTCTTACACATAACCTCGTGCACTCTCTCATAATCATTGTTCTCCTTTCCAACATGACCATTTAAGTCTCCTCCAATATGTAAGTTTTCTCCTCCATGTACTCCTTGAATCAAAATATCCATATTTTTCCAAAATTTATGTCTAGTATTTTCCATGCAATCCTACTTAGGATGCATATGCACTAATAGCATCCTCTCATCCTCTCTTGATTCTAACTTCACTAATATATTCGTATCACCTATTATTTTTTACATCTACAATACTATTCGTCAATTATTTGTATAGAATTATTCCTAGATCATTTCTATGTCTTTTGTTCCTATATACCTAAAGCTAAATCCAATAGTATCAATTTCTCTCGAATTCTTACACTTAGGTTCTTGTACGTAAACTATATTAATCTTCCTCCTAACCACTGTATCTACTAACTCCATTCATTTTCTCTTTAGTGTCGCTAAGTTCCAATTAGCTAATCTAATCATACTGTCATGCATCAATTCGTTACCTCGTTGCTTCCTATATCCTATAGTCCCTAGTTATTTTCACCACATTCGGGTAGCAACACAACATGTTGCTTCCGGGGAGCACCCTAGTCCAACCCTGCTTAATTGGCATTGCATCAAAGTGGTAACGTAATGATGCAATGCACCACTTACAGGTGATGACCTAGCAACCCACTCTTGCTCATATATATATATATATATATATATATATATATATATATATATATATATATAAGATTTCCGAACAAGCGATGTTGTACTTCCACTAATGGAGTCCACTATACTTCACCTTCCCTAATGTAGTCTATTGGGCCTAGCCTATTGGGTTCTATAGACTCTGTTTCAGTATATATATATATATATATATATATATATATATATAGGGGGTAAGGTTGCAAAGATCTTAACCCTCCCCACACCACATATAAGAAGGAGCCTCACCACGTATAAGAAGGAGCCTCATGGCACTTGGACGCTTTTTCATGACCTCAAAACAATCATTTGTTTCATATATATATGACCAAAGAAACTACCACATTTTCCTTGCATTTTGAAGTCCAGCCCAAATGTTTGAGACTGATGACCAATAGATGCAATATGAAAGTGTCTATTGTTAATAACTAGAATTCTCTCATCAGATACGATTCATTGATGCAGGTGAAACCCAAATCAAAGTTGACAAGTAAAGATCACATGTGAAAATTTGACTAAAGCAACTAGCTTGCAAGAAATTTCCCATCAGTCGAGCTTATCATCAAATGCAGATTTCGACCCACTTTAACATCATGGAATATCATCATCCAAGCCCTCTCCCATCATAATGGGTCGGCTATGAAGAAAAATAAAGCTCCATATAAGAAATAATAGTTCTTATGACCGGTCGTCGACCTTACCTCAACCCTCTACATACCATTTTCCTAACCAAGGTTGCTATAAGCATGAGAAGATCAAAACCTAGATGGCCAGTTGGCATGTGGCAGACCTATCTTCTACCTATCTTTTGCTATGCAATTTAAGCACATCAAAACCAAGGTGCATCCTCCAAGTTTTCCTAGACTATAAAAGAGTCTAGATGTAGAGGTAAGATGATTCAATTTGCTAT
Organism: Iris macrosiphon; assembly: GCA_036927795.1. Lineage (NCBI taxonomy): Eukaryota > Viridiplantae > Streptophyta > Magnoliopsida > Asparagales > Iridaceae > Iris > Iris macrosiphon. The sequence continues at coordinate 157,138,844 of JAYESA010000003.1, forward strand.
AGAGAATTGCATTCTTCGACACATCAAGCCAAAGAGAGAAATTAAGCATTCCCAAATCAATGGTATGAGGTCATTATTTATCTTGTACACTAGTATTTGCAAGGTGATTATGCAATCAGCTTTAGCCATCAAATAATGGATCCTTCAAGCAGCATTTCCAACTTGCTGGCATGCTTTGTATATTTAATGTGTATAAAAGCACCCGATATAATGTGTGATGTGGTTGACGTTTCGAGTGAACACTTGTCTTTGGCAGGGGGGCATCATCGACCATAGCCTTCAAAATTTTGATGGATTTGAACCTTCTATTGAGCATTATCAATGTTGGGATACTGAGTATATCTGGTTTCCCAAAATAAATCAGTATCCAATTATTAACAATGATAATGCACCACTAAATCTTTGTTTCAAATTAAACCATGTGTCGATGGGTCCAACAAGGAGCTTATAACGCTAATGTATGCTGATTTTGATATTCAAATGCAGGACTATGTCATTGGCCTGTCTATACAACAACATCGTTCTAACAAATAAACACTTTAGGAAGGATCTCTATCAATTAATTTATTATCTAAGGCTATCAAGGTTAGGATCTCAGAAAGCTAAGTTGTCCCACAACAATGGGATTGCGCCATAGAACTTTATAAAGTAAAAGATCAACAAACAATTTGAAATTTCAGAAAACATATCTAGTGATGAGAATGGTCCCGCAAACAATTTAATTGAACCACCAATAAACAAGTGCATTTATTTCCAATTATTTATATGACGAAACACTATACTATATAGCATGCTCTGGCATAGGACTGTGTTCTTGTATTATTTCGCTTTGTTCATTTCGTTCTTCTATCTATTTTTTACCAAGGGCTGAGAAGAACTGGTCTAGGATACTCTGCTAACTAACTACCGGGCTACACATATTTCCCTTCCGTGTATATCAACCACTTCCAATTTTTATTTCTCAATCCGCCCAGGAAATAGGGCGCTACATCCTAATGTTAACCCAAATATACTGAGCACGGAGAAACACTGTTTTGCCTTATATATGATCAGGATTTTTAATGAGCTAAGTCAGGTGACTATAAATTCAAACAGATAACATCAAAACCAATATATATATATATATATAGCAAAAAATATTGGAGACCACTGTAAACCTTATTAGATAAACATAGCATTGTTCAATTTTACCTCTGTTTCATGGGCCGCCTTCCATTGTAAACTGAAATCCACTGCGTAGCTGGGCTTCCTATTCGAACTTTCTTCTTTTGTTGTTCATCTTCTTCACTATTTATAGGCAATCTGCCTCTTTTCTGCCCAACCTAAATACATATAAGAATTGTTGTAAATGTGTGGCAAAACTGATCAACAATAGGTGTTCACAAGATGATGAATAAAAGCAATCTTCTGGGACCTCTTTACAAACCTTTAAAGCTCCATCAATTCTAATAGGTCTCAACAGAGTGCATGGTTCAATCAGACTATCAAAAAGTGAAATCTGCTTGGAGTAATTTGGCTCTTCATCGAACTTCATATTTGTCACCATCTCAAGAAATTGTTTAAATGGAGGTGGGCAAGGATAGCACATTAATTCAGGAGAAGTAGACATCTTCTTCTTACAAACAAGAAAACTCTTGTTGTCTCCCTGAGTTATTAGACAATATATAAAGGGCTTACTAAGAGGTGAACCGGTAGAAGATGAGTCGATAGTAAATGACACAAATCTCAAAGTCTAGTATTATGATAAAAACATACCTGATAACCTTGCCAAGGCAACCTTCCCTTAATGAGGAATATAAGTGTGTAGGCTAGTGACTCTAGATCATCCCGCCTACTTCCTGTGCGACCTAAATGGGCATGAACACTTGCATATCTTATAGTTCCCCTGCCAAAGAAGATATTAGAATGCATGGAGAAAGTATTAAAGGAACAAATATACGGGAAGTCAAACCTGAACATATCTGGCCTTTGATCATACTCACTATGTTGACCTGATGATGCTTCCTTCCATCTAGACGCTGAACCATATGACAACACGCTAGTAAGTAATATAAACTTCATATTAGGAGGCAAGAGAAGTGTAAGTGAATCCCATGTGGGTAGACCCTTAAGAACACTTAGTTGCTTTAAACCTGCTTTGCAATACACTTAGATAGCCACTCACTGACTAAAAAGGCAAAACATACCTAAACCAAGATCTACAAGGAAAAGCTTTTTCTCGTCAGGACTTCTAGGTTGGCCAAGTAAAAAGTTCTCTGGCTTAACATCTCCATGTATAAACCTAACCAAAAGAAAGTATAAATGTGAGGCAATACATAGGCAAAGAATGTGAGGCAATACATAGGCAAAGAAGGTAAGATCGTATAAACTTGTTTTGTAAAGTGATAAAGAACTAATGAAACCCGTATGAAAAGTAAGGGGAAAAAACATTTGCTAGGAACCATGGAAACAATTAACTAATGTACCCCTTCATGTGAAGCTTCTCGAGAATAGATATAGCCTCCACAGCAATGCAAGCTACCATATTTGGTGACATCCTGTTTCCAAAATTGAAGTCATTAATCAGCATCTGCAAGACATAACGCGATAACACAATAGATGGTAATGGTGTATCAAGCAGAACTCACTGTTGGCCTACAGAATTCCAGATATCCCAAAGACTGGGCCCAAGCATATCCATAACCTGAAAGGATTTTACTTTCGATCAATCAAAAATCCACATTTCTGACATTTAAAAATTGTGGAGGAAAATTGAACTTACTAGAATGTAATAATCTCCTTGGCGGCCCTTGTAATGAACCGATGGTATTCCATAACATCCATTAAGAGTACTTGAGACAACAATTACCAATGAAACAAAAAATCAACTTAGCTTAGGCAGGAAAAAGAAAGTAAGAGAGATGTTTCTCAGGAGGGCTAAGATCCTTACCTATAGACTTGCCACTCGTAAGGGGGGGCATAATTGCAACCTTTACTACTACGATGTTCAAATTTCAGTGCCACCTACGAATAATGCAGATTTTAGAAAACCAGCAGAAACAGTTTATATTTGTTTCTTAAAGTCTTCAAAGTTGGTGTAAGAATAGACTTTAACCTCCAAGGCATCAGGTCCAGTGCGCTCATTTCCACCATTTACTCTTCTACCAACATGAACCTGACCAAAACCACCTTTACCCAACTTCCTAACTATTTTATATACAGGAGAATTACCTACTTGAACCTGCAACGTTGACAGATAAACATGAATCCTTCTTATTGAAATGAGATGCAGCAAGACAATCAGATATGGAAAGGAAGAGGAAAACCCATCAAAAGAAATAATAATTTAATGGTGACAGAGTAACCTTGTACGCATTAATGCTGACATCATACTTTACTGCAAGCACAAGAAAGCCAACAACATTCTTGCGATGACAAAAAAAATAACTCAATTCATTTATTGTATTATTTATAAAAAAATATATAATTCTGCTTTATTTTATAGTGCACAAATTAGTGTGAAGAAGAAACTCAAAACATTTTAATTAATATAGTATCTTCATGCAAGTACAATGAATATGTTCTATGTACTGGCATTTATAACTAGAAACCCCTGCTTATATTTATGAGAACAAGTTGGAAGGCGTAAGCCATGAACAAGGATCATCAAGGCTGCTGCAAATACTAGCATAAATAACATCTGATTCATCACCATGCAACGAAACCAGCCTAATAATATGTAATATCAAACAGCAAACATGTCAATTACCAGACCTACTTGGATATAGCTAGCAATTTTGTAATATGTCATGGGAAGCAACTGATTGATCAGATCAAGCAGCTAAATATTAGGCTAAATATTCGCAATCATATCACCAGTCAATCAATTACTCAACCTACTAAACCCCACTTAATCCGGTTTTTAACAATATAGCAATATCAAGTTCAAATAAAGGACGATTCCATTTGAAGGAACAGTAATACCATAGTCATAATTAACCTTTCTAATACTATCAAGGAATGTAGCTGCCTGAATAAATAAGTAGCTAAAAGCCATGGAACTTATAGTACTTCGTGTTCTCATGCATGCAATAAAGGTTTTATGCATGCTGTCAGAAGTAACATGAAATTCAGTGCTTATATTCACAAGATCAAATTAGCAACTAGTTGTAAAACCACCAAAGGAAACAGGCTCAGCAAACAGCGAAACTAAATATGCACGTCCGTTATTTATTTAATCTAATCATGCTAACGAATTAAAAATAATCAGTAATGAAGAACAAATTGCAGGATATATACCCTCTCAGGGACAGGAGTTGCATTTGCTTCGTCGTCAGCTCCCAACAACTTACCACCACTACCGCCATTATCCATCGCCAAGTCTTTCCCAGAAACAACCTCCGGTGCTTCCACCACCTGGTTCAAGAAGTCCTGAGCACCAACCCCGCCAACAGCACCTACTTCAGGGACCTGGCAAGGCTGATCAGGATCCAAATCGATCACCCTGATACCTCTGCCGCCTCTTCCTCTACCGCCTACCACTGGCCTGGTTGGGTTGTTCGCTACTCCTGCAGGATTTCCTCCCCTCGCTCTCCCTCGCCTCCCGGTTCCGTTTGCAGCCTGCTCTAGGGGTTGCTGTGGTTGTGGTGCGACATGGTCAAGTCTATTCTGTCTCGTCCGAGCTTGTCGGGCTCCACTTCTCAGCTCTGGCATTCTCTCCCCATGCAATTCGTGCAAGTTCCCAGGCGTACTTCGGATCTCCTTGATAGGAAACAGAGCATACAAAAATCAAACTAATCAGATTAGGAAACAATCAGCAAACAATATTAAAAGGAGGGAATTTGGGGAAACTATATCACTTAGTAAATCGACGCCATGTCCGTGCTGCATCGTACGTATAGGACACGACATATACACTCCATAATACCTCTACATGCAAAAATCAATGTCATGTCCGTGTCGCCGTGTCAACGCAACATAATGTGGAGTACAACTACGAAAGAAGCCTACTTTACTCCAATCTTTCGAAAGGAATCGAATGCATGTGCATATTTCATAGAAAATTCCCTACTTTTTCACCCAAAAAAAAGTGATCAGAAATAGATCACTTACAAAACAACAAAAATCGATTCCCCTCCACACAAATATATGGTAAAAAAAACGATAAAACCAATAAAAAATAGCATATTCTGAAGATCAAGAAGAAAAGAATAAAAAAATGATCGGAAAATTTAGGGACGGGGGGGATCGAGTTGCTTACGATCGGGCGATGATCGTCCGCTCGATCGCGGCGGAGATATCGAACGAGGAGGAGGCGGTGACAAAATTAGGGTTAGGATTTTCTTTTGGGAGAGATTGTCGGGGGAGAAGAGGAGAGAAGAAGAAGGGACATGATGGCGGAAAGAAGGTGGTGGTGAGTGTTGGCTAAGGAGATGTTTGTTTTATTTGTTTTATTTGTTTTATTTATTTTTAGGGAGAATCTATACACATTCCATATATTACCCAGCACATCCTAAGTGCTAAGTACACTCCATTTTAAATGAATAAAATTAACATAAATGTTAAGTACACCCCACCACATGATCAAAATACAATTTTCTATTATAACCTAAAATCTATTATCATTCCTAAGCACACCCCACACCCTTACAATCGGTCCCCTCTCTACTCCCCTCTCTCCAAATCCAACCGGTCCCCTTTCTTCGAACATCCTAATTAGTTCAAAATTAGTATTATTTTCGTTGAGGATCACTGTTAGGGTTTTAAATCCCTTAAATTCTTGTTAAAACGAAACAAATTTCAAAAAAAAATTGGGTGTATTCACGGTTCTGAGCCTGGTCTGTCGAGTGCATAGAATGATGTTCGCCCCACGGCAGTCGAACATTGTTGTGCATATTCGACCATAGTGTGTCGAACGGAAGATCACATGTTCGGTCCTTCTTATGTTCGACAAATACAGGTCGGACACTAGCTGACATGTTCGACAATCATTGTTCGAACTATAGATGTCCTGTTCGACCTCTGCTAGTCGAACTGCTACTGAAATGTTCGGCCAATACAGGTAGAACAGACAGTGGTCCGTTCTACCAGTACTGGTCGTGCTCATCGCGAATTTTTTTTTTTTGTCCAACACTTCTCATACAATACTTCAAACCAAAAAATTACGTAAAGGGAGAACGTATGTTGTGTCTTTGAAGTGGACTTTCTTCCTCCGTGATACCTTCTTCACAATTTTAATGTAGAGTTTTTGGATTTTTTGGTTGGGTTAGAGAAGGTGAAAATTAAATAAGGAAGAAGAAGATGACTAGTGTGTAGAGGGAAGCTGGTGGGGTATGCTTAGTAGTTCATGTGGGTATATGGGTCTTTTAACATGAATCTATTTTTCAACTTAAGTTATATGGGGTGTGCTTAGTAGGTCATGGGGTGTGGATAGTCGGGCCCTTATTTTTATTACCGTTGGTTAGATGTGAATTACTAATTGGTATAATTAAAGTTGGATGCGCAAAGAAGTTTGTTTGTTTTGTTACGGTTGTTAAAGGCACAACCAGGGAGGATAAAGTGCAAAAAATCTCTCCTTAGATTTATTTTTTTTCAATTAAACACCACTGGATTTAAAAAAATCCCCTTAGATTTTACCTTTAACATACGTCAAATTTGACGTAAAATTACTAATATACCCCAACCCTAACCCAAATCAAAATCATAATCATATACCTAATCCTAACCCTCTCTCCCCCTCCTCTCTCTCTCTCCGGCACCCCCCCTCATACTTCGACGGCGGCGGCGGCGCAACAGCAGCGACGGGGGGAGGGGGGTGGGGGTGGGGGGAAGGGTTTTACGTCCCGGTTTCGCAGAACCGAACGTCCTCGCTTGGGCTTCCCACACCCCGGTCCTGCAGAGCCGTCATCCTCGCTTGGCGTGATGTCGTACAAGCTTGGGGTTGCGATTGTACAAGGCGTAGTCGTGCTTATTTTGTAACACAGATATTTGAAGATAGAGTATACATCATCCATAGAGAAATTGAACACACATTTGAAATGGAAATAGCTCTTTATTGATAATTCTCTGAAATAAAAATATAAGGCCCTCAAACAGCCGAGATAAAAATGCCAGACTTGGCTTACAACTTGCAGAAATATTGAAATAAGATACAACGTTGCTCCATACACGATATCCTTTATTGAAATATTAAAACTCATGGAGCACTTCCAGTTAGAGTCTTTTTCTCCATTTGGGAGCTTCAAGTGCAAGGCTTCTAAAGAGTTGGACAAAAACCTGCAATGTTCCCTCGCAGCAGCCAAATCTCCAGCACTGAGGATGCCACAAATGTGGGTCAGTACGCAACATGTATTGGTGAGCGGCCGCAACCAATCTCACCTAAAAATCCAACACTAAGTAGATATGTGAAAGTAGCAGTTATTATTGTGATCTTGCTATGTTGCCTTAAGTTCAATTAACAATTCATATCTCAAGAACATAAGGAACACATATATTTATCACCATATTTGATGATTCTTACACACGGTCGTTCGGTCATCCATGTTTATGAATAATAACTTACTCTGCCTGTACAAGACATTATTAGCATGCACCATGTCTATATGAAGGTCACTGGCCAAGCCATCACGACATTCTTGGAATTTCAGTGTCCCGTTTAATGTAGGGAGCTAGCCTCACCGAAGGTCCTGAACTTCCGATGTAATTACTTTAGCACCCATGTTCCCCGGCCTACGTGCACCGCTTCGAAGAACCTACCCCTTGTGCACAAGTTTGTCTATGACCATGCATGAATGCAACTAGCTAGTAGAAGAAAACATACAAATGCAGAAACTTGATATAGTATTCCAGGGTCATATTGATTGTCTTAGCCACAACCTACCATACTTACCATCAAGTCCAGGATCTTTGCCACATAATCAATTATACTACAACAGTCCAGTTCATAGTAATGTGATTATTATCTTGCTTAACTTTTTGGGTTCTTTGCTAGGTATCGTTAATCGTTTTGTTAAGCATGATGACTAAAGGATTCATCGAAGGATCAAAGTGACTCACTAGTTGGTGAATTGCTGAGAAAGAGAGAGATCTTTTTTGCGACTTCAAGCTTGGTTCACAGGTTCACCTGCATTGGCACCAACAAAGGTTCATGATCCTTCTTCTCTTTCTCTCAGTAATTTGATATGTAAATGCGAGACAGTGAATGCATGTAATGAAAGACGTTAATCGAAAACAATCACGAAAATGCAAATCACAAAACCAACAGTAAAAACCAACATCGAAAACCAACAGCGCACGGGTCTTGAGGCATAGACCGTTATATGGAGTTCACTCCCCAAGACACCATACACTGCATCTTGGGAGCAACTTCTAAGGATTCCATTCCATAACGAGGAATGACTCCCCGTTTGTTTGTCCCGACCAATCGATACCAGCAAAGTTTTTCCATTCTCTGATTCTGGCTCGGCCATTCAGCCGCTAGCCCAGTCCGTGCTCCACAACAAGATTAGGATACTACATATTAATACACTAACAAAAAGTTTCGTCCCCGAAACTTAAAATAAAATCTACCTCCAAAATCAAATAACGAAGGAAAACTTTCCCTCGTATCCTCTTCGAGTTTCCATGTCGACTCATCGACGGAGTGGTTGCGCCAAAGCACGCGAACCAAGGTAACAACTTGATTCCTTAACACCTTCTCTTTTCTATCCAAGATTTGGATAGGTTCCTCCACGTAAGTCAAGTCGGCATGCAGTCCCAACTGACTGAAGTCTACCATGTGACTTGGATCATCCACATACTTCCGTAGTTTAGAAACATAAAATGTATAGTACACTTCAGCCAACGATGGTGGTAGCGCGATTGGACCCACTCTCTCAAGAATCTCAAATGGACCGATAAACCGAGGTCCCTTTGGCGCCGAACCGCATAATTCCATGCATTGGAGATACCTTCAAGAACACATGGTCCCCGACCGTGAACTCTAACGGTCATCGATGAATATTCGGGTAACTCTTTTGCCGACTTTGTGCCACTTTTAACTTCTCTCAAATTATGCGAATTTTCTAACTGCATATTCTACCAATTTTGTCCCAAGTGCTTGCCGCACCCCGACTTCATCCCAGCAGATCGGTGACCGACACTTCTGCCCGTAAAATGCTTCATACGGTGTCATCTCAATGCTCGATTGGTAACTGTTATTGTAGGCAAATTTTGCTAGCAGCAAATGACTATTCCAACTTGTTTTTAGATCTATGGTGCATAGGCGTAGGATGTCCTCCAATATTTGGTTAACCCGTTCGGTCTGACCGTCAGTCTGAGGATGATACGCAGAGCTAAAATGCAACCGTGTGCCCAGCGCTGCCTGCAGACTGCTCCAAAATTGTGATACAAATATTTTATCCCGATCTAACACGATTGAAGCTGGCACGCCATGTAATCGTACTACTTCATCCAAATATAGATGAGCCAACTGATTGACGCCCCGGGAGATCTTGATCGCGTTAAAATGTGCCGACTTGGTCAATCTATCCACGATTACCCAAATTGCATCATTCCCTCGATGCATCTTCGGCAAGCCAACTATGAAATCCGTGGAAATATGATCATATTTCCATTCTGGAATAGGGAGGTTCTGCAGCTCCCCGCCTGGTCTTTGGTGTTCTGCTTTCACTTGCTGACATGTCATACATTGTGACACAAAGAGCACCATATCTTTCTTCATACCGTGCCACCAGAAGTTTGCACGCAAGTCCTTCTACTTCTTGGTAATTCCCGGATGTAGTGTATAACTTGCATAGTGCTCTTTCGTCAATATCTCCTTTCGAAGCTCTGTATCGTTAGGCACACACAATCTTCCCTTTACTTGTAATATTCTGTTTTCGTCTTCCGCAAAGTCGGTTGCCTTCCTAGTTGAAGTCAGCTGCGCATTTTTTTCAGGTACGGATCATCCTTCTGTGCTGACTTGATTCGTTCCAGCAAGCTCGGTTCAAGGTTCATTTGAGCCAGTTGTACCCCACGGTGTCGAACTCGAAGTTCGATACCAATATCCTCCAAATCCCGCAGTAACCGTTTGTCAACCGATAGAGATGCCATATATTTTCGACACAATGCATCCGCCATAACAATGCCTTTGTTCGGAGTATAATCTATTGATAAATCATAATCTTTAATGAGTTCCAATCAACGATTATGCCATAAATTTAATTCCTTTTGGGTGAAAAGGTACTTGAGGCTCTGATGATCTGTGTAGATCTTACAAGCTATACCATAAAGGTAGTGCCACCATAATTTTAATGCGAATACAATTGTCGTAAATTCTAGATCATGAGTAGGATAATTCTTTTCGTGTGGCTTAAGTTGTCTCGAAGCAAAGGATATCACTTTATCTCCTTGCATGAGTACACACCCCAAGCCTTGGCCCGATGCATCACTGAAAATCTGAAATCCCTCATCGCCTTTCGGAAGTGCAAGGATTGGAGCTGATACGAGGCGTTGTTTCAATTCTTGAAAACTGGCTTCACAGTCATTGGTCCACTTGAATGTCACTCCCTTATGTATGAGGCAAGTCAGAGGCGACGCCACTCTAGCAAAATCTTTCACAAATTTTTTGTAATAGCCCGCCAAACCAAGAAAATTTCGGACTTCGCTAGCTGACGTGGGTTGTTTCCAGTCCACCACTGCTTCAACTTTCTTCGGATCTACCGAAACACCCACTGATGAGATAACGTGCCCAAGGAATGACACGCTACTCATCCAAAATTCATATTTAATGGGCTTGGCATAAAGCTGGTGTTCTCGTAGGGTCTGCAGTACTGTTCTCAAATGGGCGGTATGATCTTCCTTGCCCTTTGAATATATTAGGATATCATCGATGAACACGACCACAAACTTATCTAAGTAGGGGCGGAAGACTTAGTTCATCATATCCATGAAGGCAGCATCGTAGTGTCCATATCTCGTACGAAAAACAGACTTAGGAACATCGTCTGGCTTAATCTTCAACTGATGGTAACCCGAGCGGAGATCAATCTTCGAAAACACTGTCGCACCTTGGAGCTGATCGAACAGGTCATCGATTCTAAGTAGAGGGTACTTGTTCCGAACTGTGGCTTTATTGAGTTTACGGTAGTCGATGCACAGCCGCATCGTATCGTCTTTCTTTTTAACAAATAATATCGGGGCTCCCCATGGAGAGATATTAGGACGAATGTATCCACGATCCAACAATTCCTGAAGTTGGACCTTCAGTTCCTTTAATTATGTGGGCGCCATCTTGTACGGGGCTCTGGAGATCCTTGTATTCAGAAATGTATCGATGCAAAACTTAATCTCGCGGTCTAGTGGCATTCCAGGTATTTGGTTCGAAAATATAACCGAAAATTCGGCCACGACTTCAGTGTGAGCTGGGTTGGCACCTTCCTTGTGTGTGTCTCGAATAGAAGTCAAATATCCTTCACAACCAGAATATAACATCCGTCGGGTCGTGGCTGCAGAAATTACCATTGATGGCTTGGTCGAGGCCGCACCGCACGAGTACGAGAATTCTGTCTCTCATAGTAGACGAAACAAAACTCTCTTCCCCGCGTAATCGATCGTCGCACCACAAGCACTAAGCCAATCCATTCCCAGAATAATATCATAATCCTTGATGTCGAGAACAAAGACATCCAGTGATAAGTTTCTTCCCCCAATCCATATGTAGCCATCCCTACATATCAAGTTAGCAGGCACCTCTATCCCCGACGGAGTACTAACATTAAGTCTTACATTTAACCCAGATATTTTCAGTTCATGTTCCATTACATAATTAGCATATATGAAACTATGGGTAGCACCAGAGTCAAATAATACACATGCAGGAATGTTATTTAATAATAATATACATGTCACGACCGTATCAGAAGCGAAGGCCTCCTCCCGAGTCAAAGCATAGACTCGACCTTGCGCACCGTTTCTCTGATTCTAATTTTTCTTGGTTTGAGGTGCCCGTGAGGCTTGCCCACGATTCTGTTGGTTCTGTTGTAGAGGCTGCTGACGCTGAGGGCCTTGATTTACGATTGTTCTTTTGCATTCCCAAGCCTTGTGGCCCAGGCGGCCGCATTTAAAGCACCCTCCCTCCGCGACTTGGCAATCTCTAGCGATGTGTCCCTTGTCGTGGCACCTATAGCAGTACACCCCACCTTGGTTGTGCCCTTGGATGCCGCCGTTGTTCTGGCGCTTCGAAGCCTCATACCTTCCCCTCGAGTTTGATCGCTTATTGGTGTAATTATGTACTGATAGGGCGACCGGAGCTGGCGCAGGATAATGTATATCCAGCTCCTTCGCGTAGTCAAAAGATTCTTTGAAGGTCTTATACTTGTAGATTACCACTTGCGACTATAGAGCAGGCCTGAGTCCTTGCTCAAAGGTATACATGATTTAAATATACCGGCCATGGTCTAATATATACATCATGTTGACCGAAGTCTCAAAACTATAAGGAGCTAACTCTGCCCCTTGCTAAACACTAGAAAATAAAGTAATCAAGACGAGGGTGAAAGAAAGGAAACCCACTCACGAGTTTCAGCCGCAGTCCTACGAGTACGAGCCATCTTACTGGAAGCGCGGAGGATCCTGGTTCTCTTTGGGGTAACCTGGCCATGCAAAGCCAATAGGGTTAGAATCCCAAGCAACAAGTACCACAAAAGCGCTCGAGGTGATAGGTCAAAGACATCACAACATAAACAAAAGAGACATATAAGAAATAAAAGCAGCTCGAGACTTGTACGGTACCAACGTACTTATCTCAAGAATAATACCGAAAGAACTGATAATAAGTGCAGAGATAAAAGTAAGGTGGCGAGCGGCAAGAGAGAATATGAACTACTCTGGGTCGGGATCACAACCCTTAAACCGAACAAGGACCGGGGTTGCAGATATTCACCCGAGCAGAACTTAGCACCCTAACGAGGCGCCAGAAGAAAATAAAACTAGAAGAGCAAGCTATATGAATAACAAACCTCCAATTCATGACCAAACATGCCTACGGCTTGCTATAATTAACTAACTAGGATTATCACAAGACCTAATTACTAGAAATGCATAGCTAAGAATATTGATGTCACCGGTACTGCAGTCAACCTGGATGGCCAAGGGTACGCCTGTCTAGTAATGTAAATGCACATTCAACTATACAACAACATAACTTGTTACTTGTCACAACATAAAATTAACTCAAAAGCATAAACTTGAACTTGTAATCATAAACTTGCTTTACAACATAAACTTGTATATAAACTTTTCTTGTAAGTGTCGTAGCACGCGTAAACTTGGTCAGTCATAGAGCCCTTGCCTAGCAGGGTTGTCCATGCTGCATGGGGCCCTTGGGGATCGGGGTAGTCGGTAGCACAATATTCTTTTCTTCCAAAATGTTCTAGGTAAACCTTATCTTGTTTAATCATTACTAAATTATTTCAAGTTCTTGAGTCGTGGACACTTGAGAACTCCCTAAGATGACGAATCGCGAGAACGAGCTTTTCATGAGTTATCGTATTCGTGACACGCGATACATTAGACAATGCTCACACTTGATTGCCCGATGCCAAATGCAATGGATTTTCATACACAAATATTTTTACGGTGTCGTAATTGTGAGCTTGTACATAAACTGGTCTTGTGAACTCATATGCAAAACTTGTCTGGTATCATAAACTTGTATCAACATAAAGAAGCATGCAACAATAATCACTAAAAAGAAATTACTAATCAACTGGGAACACAAAAATGCACACAAGAATTTCCTGGCCGCAAGCACTCTCTGGCCGCATGGACTCACTTTTGGACTTAGCGAATTTTTATTCGTTCAACGAGTACGGACGAATAGGCAGTCATGCGTCCAACAAGATGGACGCATGCTGTCAGCATGCGGCAAGAGTTCAGGTCGCATAACCCTCTCGAGCCGCATGGCACTCTCGGCCGAATGGCTCGCTAGCCGCATGAAGACTTTGTCTTCTCCAACAACAAGTTCAGTCATGGCCGAAACTCCAAAAAAAACCAAAATTTTGTTTTCTTCATAAAAACTCTATTTTAGCTCCAAATCAAGTGAAACGAAAGTCAAAATGCTCGAAATAAAATGCTCTAACATAAGAAATCACTAGTTTTCGAAAATACTCAGTTTTAGTATATCAAAATCAAGGAAAACTCATAGAACGCATAAATTTCCTAAACTTAAAAATTAAATCTACAAAAATTTATACATGAAAATCCCAAACTCCAAGAACTAAACATGATTAGCAACTCAAGGAGAACATTTTCCATCAAATATATTTTTAAAACAACAGCATATATAAAAATTTGAAAATATATGATTTTACCATTGAGCAAGATGTTTCTCGCACGGTCCAAGTCACAATAACTTCTTCTAGGGTTAGGGTTTGGGGGATCTTGAGGGAGAGATGGAAGAAGGAAATGAAAATGAAGAAGAAGAAGAAGAAGAAGAAGAAAGGGATGTGAGAGAAAAGCTCATATATATACAAGGAGGAGAGAAAAATGGTTTAGGCATGGGTTCACCCAAAATGAACCGAACCAAGGGTCCATTCTACATGCAGGTCCTAAACTGGGTCTATGCCAATGCCAATGGATATTCTTCTGGTCTCGGATAGTCTCTCTCTCAACAACAAAAATAAAATAATATTAAATGACAGTAACCAACATATGAAATACATCAAAAATACATAATCAAGAAAAATTAAATTCTAGAAATTTTAAGAAATGCTAAATCTGGGATCGGGTGTGACACCATAGAATTCCGACACGAAGACACTTATGTGGCTACAAGACCCATGCAACCTCATCAAACGAGAGCACGTATGCGGCTACAAGACCTATACAACCTCGTCAACAGGCGGCCAGAGTGTCCATCCGACCAAGGCTAAACTAGAACACATATGCGGCTACAAGACCCACGCAGACTCATCATCATGCGGCCAGAGTGTCCATCCGACCAAGGCCAAACGAGAGCATGTATGCGGCTACAAGACCCATGCGGTCTCGCCATCATGCGGCCAAAGTGTCCATCCGACCAAGGCCAGACGAGAGCATGTATGCGGCCACAATGTCGTACGGCCAGAGTGTCCATCCGACCAAGGCCAAACTAAGAGCACGTATGCGGTCACAACGCTATGCGACCATGAGGTTATGTGGCTCTCGATTCACAGGATCTTTTTTGTTATAACTGAAGAAGATTTCTCGCAATATCAGTACTGACTACGTGTCCAGCTGACCAAGTCACGCACACAACGGGTTAAAAATAACCCCGAGATCTCTTCAACAGCATATCTCAACCAATACCACGTGGCAATCTTTTCATGGCATGCGGATACAGTTGCAACCGTATTCTGTTGAATAAGCCTTATGCGGCCACAAAACATAGGCATATACGGCACCTATGTCCCATCAGCACGATGGCTATATATAGGAACAACTTGAGCATTCTAGGGACAGGCTTTTTCTGCTTCAGAGAGACCAAACCACCTCCAGGCGAGCAATATGCACAAGGGAGAGAATAGAGAAGAGCTTTCTCGCTCCCGCATCGGACCATCAACGGAGTAAAAGAGTCACTACAGCACTCAATCTCCATCATTACCTCCCAGAATCAAAAATTGAACTTAGATTGTCTCTCTAAGACCTCTTTGTACTTTTTTTAGTTTATTATTAAATCAACCCCAATTTTAATGGCAAACAGCAGCCTCCTATACTGGGGGTAGTATTCCATCAGAGTCCGAGCGAGACACAATACTACCAAATTTCTACGATAACTATTTGCTGCAAGAGTCCAAGGCGAAAAGTGATACGTCTACCGTCCCATCCATCTCACCTTATATGAGAATATCATAAATGGCAGGAGACGAGCACGAAGGCCCCAGTGATCAAAAGTGCCTCGAAACCTTCGAGGCCATGATGCAAACCATGAGCAAGTCAATGCAAGCCTTGACCCAAGCAGTTCTAGACATCAAGGCAAGTGTTGCCTCTCAACCACCAAGGGCCTCACGTCAAGCAAACCAGGACCCTAGGACCAATAAAGATTTGAATGCAACTGCGCCTCCAGCTGGTGGTCTTCATGCTCTACAAGGGTCGTTTGCTCCTTCTGCATCAGATGAAGCCCGAGAAGCAATTCGGGAGGTGTGAGAACTGAGAGCTCATCTGGACTCGCTGGGCAATCGGGACACACTCCGCGAGATCGGGATACGACAACCATATCCCCCCGAGTAGAGAGATGTGTCATATCCGCCAAAGTACAAGCCCTTCAATCTGAACCCATTTGATAGAAAGACATCTTTCCGTCAATACATTAGTTACTTTGAGACTGCAACAGGGCACCTACCTTGCAATGACGCTCTCCTCACTAAGCTCTTTGTGGGGGCATTATCCGAAGTAGTCTTTAACTGGTTTCGAAGTTTGCAAGACAACTGTATTTCGTCGTTCGATGACCTACAGGGTCTTTTTTTTGCCCGATTCTATAACGGGAGAAGCGACATGACAATGTTCTCTCTAATGGACATTATACAGAAGAAGAATGAGCTTGTACACACATACATTGAACGATACAAGCAAGCAGTCACACCCCAATCTCCCGCAAGCTCGATTGTCCATGCTGAACATGAATCACCACGTTGCAGCGCTCCCGCAAGACAATCATTCTCATCGGGATGTGATGTTGTGCGAGCCTGGAGTTGCGCTTGCATAAGACAATAATGTCAAACATCATAGTTATCATCAAAACGACTAAGTTGTAGCAAAAGTCAAGTATTGTGTACCAAGCACACATCAGAGTATACGCAGCGAAGCTCTCGATATGATCCAAATAAAAATGCTACAAAGAAGATTGCCTCAAAGGAGACGCAATACTCTTGCTCTTTCTCTTGCCACAAAGGTGATTACTGTTTCATACATCATGTCCCGTATATCCAAGCAGTGCCACTACACCTACGTACCTGAAATATACCCACAAAGGTGGATCAGTACACAGTTGTACTGGTGAGCGGGTTAACCCACTCGTCTAAACCGATACTAAGTAGAATAGTGAATACAAACAGTTATATGGTGATCTTTCTACTTGAATCCTAGATTCATTTTATGGCAGAAGTATGACATGTTAAGAAAAAACTGCAAGCAGGTTTAATATACAAGCATTCAACTCAAGCAAATATACAAGCATATATATCCAACTCAAAGTAAACTAGTATGCAAACCGTTCTACTCAAACCCAAGCAACGCGTGAACCTATCAAACCATAATCTTAGCCTCAATATCCATCCTCAAACCATGCCATAATTCAAGCCTTACTAATCTAATCATCGATATGCACACTCTTGCTCGAGACAAGGTGGTCGCCGCTTACACGAAAAGCACGAACCAAACTAAACCAAAGCAAACCAACTCCTATATATATGAAGTCATTGGCCAAGCCATAAAGGACTAATCAACTGTAGTTCTACCCAATCCAGCGCTGAGTAGCTAGCCCAACTAATCGTATCGAACTACCGTCACCGTGCCCAAGGAACGTTACCATTTGTCTCTCCCATGGCCGAACGGTCCCGGTGCCCCGGAGCATATCCCGTTCGAGGAAACTAAACCTTGTGCGCAACAGGTTGTCCGTAACCAATGCAAACATCAAGTAGTTATGATAAGAGAATCGAGCCTTCATGCCCCACCAAACGATACTCGTCTCAATCCAACCAACTATCCATAACCATTCTCCAACTATATCCCAAGGCACCATCTCAAGTTATCCCCATAGGCACTATGTCGCTTCTCGATACAGTGTTCCAATTGGTGCAATACCCCTTCGCTCAGAAAACTCCGTGGCACAATGTCCCAACAGTGGCACAATGCCCTCACTAATGCAGTTGTCCGATTTCGAACCACAACTACATGCTTTGCTTGATAAAGCGCCCAACTTGATACTCGTACATGGATGCACGCTTGCTCGTCCGTCCGAAGTTTCTCGATGTTCCAACCAAGATGATCCACTCAAGCTCTAATTTTCCAAAAGTAAATCCAACTCAAGCTCCAACTGTCACGCCCCAATTTCGTAGAATCGATAGTTGCCCCTCGGGCATTATGTCGTGCATGCCTAGGTTGCGCATCGCACAAGGCCAAGATATTTTTGCATAACGAGCACATATTCAGAGTACGCATATAATTAAAACAAAATATTGAAAAATAGAAAAAAAATTCTTTATTGATAATGAACATCTTTTTACAAACTCTTGAACGAGTTAGATAGTTGTCACGCGGGCTTACAAAAGTGGACACAAAATGAGATAGTCGTTCTGTACATTACATCCTTCTACTAAAACTTCAAAAGAAGAGACCTCCAGGCGGAACAATCGATTTTCTACGGAGCTGCATAAGTTATGTGTGTGAGCTCCTGGATCTTCAAAATGCTTCTACTAAGGCATAATCAGGACGTGCCAGTTTGTGGACTGAAATAGGAAGTAGCTTCAGCTCCTCGCAGGGTCTCCTTAGTACAAAAAACCTGTATCAACGAGGGTCAGTACATCAAAATGCACTGATGAAGGCGAGCTAACCCAACTATACCAATCAACACGTTGCTTATATGAAGCATGCAAGTTATTTTGTGGTCTTTCTATCTTACCTTAGTTCATTTTACATGCAAGCAGCAGATATAGAAACTACTGAAATAAATATGCCACCGTTCGGTGACTTTTACCTGTCTGTCTGAACCATCTGCACAAAACTTATCATGTCCTTCCCTGCCACGAAGACACAAGTTAGCTTGCACAGGTTTAAATATACGAGAGAATTACTGGCACGTTGCCATAGTGGACAGTTATAGTCTCAGTACAGAATGTCATGCAACACATAGTACAGGGCGTCACAAGCCATTCTGTCCTATAGCAGGCGACTATCAGGAGTTTCGTCCGGATCAGATCGGTGTAAGTGCCCCAGCGACCGTCCGCAGGAACAAAGACCTTATGCACAAGTTGTCTGTGATCAAGCGTAGTCTACTAAGTTATCAATTGAGGCAATTAAAGGCAATACAAGCTCGGGACAAGTAACAGGACAAGATTCATTTTGTATAGTCTCCCTGATCAGTTTATTGTATAGCAAGATATGTTCTATACATAGCACAATTTATAGAAGAAGTATACATTCTAACTAAAATTGAAGCATAGGAAGAACATTCTAAACGAACTATCATGCAATAAGGTAACCGTTCACAAGTTGATTGACAAGAATAAAGTAGTCCAAGTCAATTCCTTTTTATCTTGACATCTTTTAGTTATTATGGTATCGTTTGATCGGAACAAGCAAGAAGGCAAGATTTTAGATGTGAAGACTTGGAAGAAGGGTCAACTAAATCGAATATAGCCACTCACAAGTTGGTTGGAGGGAGGAAAGGAAAGAGGTGCTTCAAGACTCCGCTTGCACGACGTCTACCGCATGATCACCTATATTACCAATAACAGCTGATCAATACCTTTTTTACTCTTTCCAAGATCGAAATAAAATATAGTTCAACGAACGAAAGCAATGAAACCTATCGAAACCATTCAAGAAAATGCAACAAATCCGAAAACCAACTCAAAGCACGAAAGCAACAAGGCGACAGCAAAAACTAAGCAAGAAAACTTGCAGCGGAGAGGTCCCTCTTGACTCTGCCGCTAAGTCCATCATAGGGGCACGGTCTGCTGAATATGGAAATCAATTTCGAAGAAGCAAATCCATAACGAGGATGGGATCTTGATTCAATCTATCCCGATCGAACGATACCGATTAATATTTCTTAGTTGCGCTCCCCGAATAGGGGAAACGTGGCACCACACCAACTGCCCAATTTAAAACTAACTCAACCCATAAATCATATCCAACCAAACGACATACACTCTATGCACGCCACAGTGTAGTGATTTCTAAGTTCCAGTCAAAGTATTCAAGCCATTATATGTGTTCCATATTATTAGGCATGAAGGAGTAGAGGAGAAAGGATAGAGCCCACTCACCAAGTCTGATTCCGTTAAGCACCATGCCTTTCCGATACGACCGATCCCTTGAACCTGTGG
This sequence comes from Iris macrosiphon, assembly GCA_036927795.1. NCBI lineage: Eukaryota > Viridiplantae > Streptophyta > Magnoliopsida > Asparagales > Iridaceae > Iris > Iris macrosiphon. The sequence goes on from JAYESA010000003.1 coordinate 157,158,889, forward strand.
TCCGATGCAAAGCACGATCTACTCAATTAGTATGACTGTGCGAGCAGGCCGTGCTCTCCAAATAATCCGACCGATCAGAATAAGGAAGACGACATTATCGTTCCAATCCTGCTATCCCAATACTGCTCTGAATGAACACCTGAATCCATATCACGATGTGCAATCTGCACATAAAAACCAACTCAAATCAATACTTGCTCCCAAATTCCATAATAAAAAATGTAACAAGGTATTGCCTCATTTAATCCGACTCAGCATAATAAACCGTGCGGTTGTGGGGCATTACACAAACAACACTGAAGTTGTCTCCTGATAATCTTGAGTCCACACTAATAGACATGTGCCTCAAAAATCTACTTCTAGCAATCAGCCTTTGGATGGATGACAATTAGTTCAAAGACTGGACAACATTCATCATAAATATTGTCGACACTGAGAAGAAGGTGAAGGACGTCCAGCTCTTGGGAATATAGATCTTCGTTGCTGACGATAGGGAAAAATATCCTTATAACAACAACAATAACAACAGCATCGACAATAATTATCGTGAAGGTAAAGAGAAGAAGGCTCTTGTCGCCAACCTAACCAAGAAGCCAAACAAGCACTTCGGGAAGCCCATGACGGAGTCTGTGGTGCCTACCAACCTGGTCCAAAGTTACAGGACTGACTTTGATGAATGTGTTACTATTGGCCAACAATTGTAGCGGATGCTGTCAACTACACAAGGAAGTGTCGAATATGCCAAATCCATGCAGACTTTATTCACTAGCCCTTAGAATTCTTACACCCTACGATAGCATATTGGCCACTCGCAGAGGTCAAAATATCTAACGTGGTCAGCTTCGTCAAGCATCACGTCATATATCACTTTGGCTTGCCACGAAGGATCATCCATGACAACGGTCCACAGTTTGTAAGTCATATGTTCTACCATTTTGCGTTAAAACTGTATTCAGAATATAGCGTCGATTGCCTACCACCCCACAGCGAACGGTTTGGCTGAGGCGTTCAACAAAACCATCATTAATCTTCTCAAGAAGTTCGTGTCTTCCAATAAGCGCGACTGGAATGAGAAGCTCGGCGAATGTCTATGGACCTACCGTACAACGGTCCGAACACCAACCGGCAGTACGCCTTTCTTCTTGGTCAACACAAACGAAGCAGTCCTTCCCCTTGAGATCCAGATTCTCTCGCTCCGAGTGGTTCTCTCCAACCAGTTAACCGTTGTCACGTCCCCTCCCAGAATACTGGGTAAATACGAGGACTGACATGGCCAATCGTACCTTATAGAATACCGAAGTAAGCCATAATGTGTTAAGGTTGTCAAGAAGACACATATGGGTGGAACTCTAGCGTGCTGTGATGTCAGTCCTAAGGCCAAAAAATCCTATTATCTTAATCCATCAACAACAATACAAGAGTATATCATACATAAAAGTAAAAAGGCATCCCAAATTATATATCACATATGATCATGAAGCTAGTGAATACAAAATGCTGCACTAGCAAAGTATAATTATATATGATCAAATATTCCAGCCATGGTCTAATATATACATCATGTTGACCGTAGTCTCCAAAAACATAAGGATCTAACCCTGCCCCTAGCTAAACACTACAAAATGAAGTAATCAAGACGAGGGGTGGAAGAAAGAAACCCATTCGTGAGCTTCGGCTGCAGTCCTACGAGTGCGAGCCATTTGCTAGATATGCAGTGGATCATGGTTCTCCTCGGGATAATCTGGCCATACAAAACTAGTGGGATCAGAACCCCAAGCAATAAGTACCACAAAGGAGCTCAATGTGATAGACAAAACACATCACAACATTCAACAAAAAAGAGACATAAAATAAATACAGATCGAGACTTGTACGGTACCAATGTACTTGTCTTAAAAATAAAACTATAAGAACTGATAACAAAATGCTTTAAAAGGAAAGTAAGGCGACAAGCAGCAAGAGAGCATAGGAACTACTCTGGATCGGGACCACAACCCTTAAACCAAATAAGGACCGGGGTTGCAGACCTTCACCCGAGCAGAACTTAGCACCCTAACCACGTGCCGAAAGAATGAAGTAATAGGGCGAGCTTAACGAATAGACAAACATTCATTGCACGACCATTATTGCCTACGGCTTGCTATAATTAACTATTTAGGGTTATCACAAGCCTAGTTACTAACAAATACATGCTTTGAAGAATATCGCTATCACCGGCACTGCAGTCAACCCGGATGGCCAAGGGTACGCTTGTCGAGTAAACTTAAATGCACATTCAACATCACTACAACATAACTTGTTACTTTATCGAAAACAGAAATTGAACTTGTAAGCATAAACTTAAACTTGTGATCATAAACTTGCTTTATAAACATAAACTTGTATATAAACTAGTCGCGTAGTGTCATAGCACTCGTAAACTTGGTCAGTCATAGAGCCCTTGCCTAGCAGGTTGATTCCATGCTGCACAGGGCCCTTAGAGATCGGAGTAGCCGGTAGCGCAATATTCTTCCCTCCCAATGATCTAGGTAATTCTTATCTTGTTTAGTGATTACGAAATTATTTCAAGTTCTCTAGTCGTGGACACTTGAGAACTCCCTATAATGACGAGTCGCGAGTACGAGCTTTTCACAAGTTATTATATTAGCGATACACGATACATTGGGCAATACTCACACTCGATTGCCCAATACCAAATACAATGGATTTTCATACACAAATATTTTTACGGTGTCGTGAGGATTGTGAACTTGTACTTAAACTGGTCTGGTAACATAAACTTGTATCGACATAAGGAAGTACACCACAATAATCACTAAGAAAAAATTACTAATTGAACATAATTAAAAAGAACACAAAATGCACACAAGAATTCATGGCCGCATGTGCCCACTATCCGCATGGACTCACTTGCCGCATGCACCCACTGGCCGCATGCACTCACAGCCGCAGGCACTCACTGGTAGCATGCTCTCACTGGACGCATGGACTCATTTGCCATATGCACCCACTGGCCGCATGCTCAGGGTTAAAGTCTACTCCTTGGGGGCAAGTGTTGAGTGATGGCTCAATAAATTAAGTATCAGTGAAGTGACAAAAATGGATTGATGTAATATGCCATAAAGTGTGTCAGGAAGAAAAACCAAAACCATAAAAAGATGTGCAAGGGTGAAGCTGTAAACCCCCTCAATTAATTCTATAGATAGTCTGGTATGGGATGAAAAATTTTGGTTTAGCAGCAGATGTTTGAGGTTTAGAGTAGGGTTGCATATGTCTGTTTATTTTTAATTAAACCCTTGGTGTGCCCTACCATTGTTGAATTATTCGGAGCCCAACATCAGCCCATAAATTTCAACAGACTGTTGTACTTTTGACTTGACCCGCCAATTTAGGCACTGGACTTTTCCGTCACTCAAAATCAAATCCGTTGTGCCCTAAATTAATTACACAACTTCCAGTATCCAAAATCCCATATTTAATCCCGTGTCGGACACCTATGTCGTTACCTTCAATTTTGAGACACCAACTTAACCCGTTGAGCCGGACCAACTAAAGGGTCCAAGACTGACTCCAAGTCCACACCATTTTTGACCTTTGTGTCACTCCCAAATTGAGACCCCAAGTGCCCCCATTTAATTTAAAAGCGCGGGACATTTTTATTCTAATTAAAT